>PVHT021183631.1:12141520-12356156 GCA_004024745.2 Catagonus wagneri
TTTTTTTTTTTTTCTCTTAATGGATTTTATTTCACTTATAGGTGTGCATAAATCATCACAAGTCAATTTTACATATTTTGTATCCCAAACCCCCAGTGCATCCCCCCACCCCCCCCAGATTGTCTTATTTGAAAAACCAAGGTTTTCCAAAGTCTGTGAGTCATTGTCTGCTCTGTAAGAAGGTTCATTGTGTCTTTTAGTTTCCACATGTAAGCGGTATCATTGGGTGTTGCTGTCTAATTGTCTGACTGGTTTCACTTTGCATGATGTTCATTGCAGCACTCTATGCAATAGCCAGGTCATGGAAACAACCTAAATGCCCATCCACAGAAGAGTGGATAGGCAAGATATGGTACATACACACAATGGAATGTTACTCAGCCATTAAAAGGAACGAATTACCAACATTTATAGCAACATGGATGGACTTAGAAATTATCATGCAAAGTGGAAGACTCTTTAGAAACCAAACATAACAATTACCATATGACTGGGCATTCCACTCGGAAGTACACAGTGGAAAGGAAATATACATTCACCCAAAGACAATTACACAAATGTCTATAGCAACTTTATTTTTAGTTGTCCCAAACTGGAAATACCCAAATGTTCACCAATAGGTGAATGGATAAACAATTTGAGGTATAGCCATCATTGGGATACCACTCGGTAGTAATAAAAAGATACTGTTGATATATACAAGGACATGGATAGGTCTCAAAATAACTACACTAAGTGAAAGAAGCCTGACAAGAGTATGTAAAGATAAAATTTAATTCATATAAAATTCTAGAAAATATAAATTAATTTATAATGATGGAAAGTAGGTCAGCAGTTGCTTAGGGACAGGAGGAGAAGGAGGAATGGATTACAAAGAGTCTTGAGGAAATGTTACGGAGTGATAAAATTATTTGCTAATCCAATTATAGTTTTGCAGGTGTTTACATATGTCAAACTTGATGAAATTGCAATCAGCCAAATGTAGACTGTAGGAAACAACCTGCTGTATTCCATACAGCAACAAAAATTAATTAGCTAGTTAACTCATTCATTAATTTAACGAAAAAGAGCGAAACATCAACTATATGCTTATTCCTATTTTTTCATGTCGTGAATGTGGCTCATTCACTCTTTTTTGACAAATAAAATCATAATATATTTAAAGCATACAGCAGAATGATTTGATACATGTTCTATACTTCCTGAAAAAATTCCCACCATTGAGTTAATTAACATGTCACCTCCCATATTTACCTTTTTTTTTTGTTTTCTAGTGAGAAGACAAGTTCTACTGTCTTAGCAAATTAATTTCAATTCTACAAGACAGTATTATTAACTACAGCCACCATATTATATATCAGATCCTCAGAATTTGTTCATCTTATAAATGAAAGTTTGTACTATATACCAATCTAGTTCCTACACAATCCAGGCCCTGGCAACCACACACTGTTTCTATAAATTTACCTTTTTTTTTTAAGATTCTACATATTAGTGATACCATGCAGTATTTGTTTTTCTGTGATTTATTTCGATTGGCATAACGCCCTCCAGGTTCATCTATGTTGCCACAAATAGCAGGATTTCTTTTTGTTTTGAGGTTAAATAACAAAGAAATATTTTTTCTTTATCAATTCATCCACGAACAGATATTTAGTTTCCATACCTTGCCTATTATGAGTAATGCAGCAACAAACATGGGGGTACAGTTATCCATTCATGATGATGATTTTGTTTTCTTTAGAAATATACCCAGAAGAGGGATTGCTGGATCACATGGTAGACCTATGTTTAACTTCTTGGTGAAACTTCACGTTGTTTTCCACAGTGGTTCTACATGTTTGCATTCCCACCAGTGTACAAGTGTTGCCTTTTCTTTACATCCTTGCCAGCATTTGAATTTTTTTACATATTTTGGATATCGACCCCTTATTACATATGTGGTTTGCAAATATTTTCTTCCATTCTATATGTTGCCTTTTCATTTTTCTTGATTTTTCTTTGCTATACAAAAGATTTTTAATTTGATTTTTGTCTATTTTTGCTCCTGTTGCCCTTGCTTTTGGTGTCAAATCCAAAATATTATTGCCAAGATCAATGTCAAAGAGCATGACCACTCCCCCGCCCCGCTGCCGTCATGTTTTCCTCTAGGGGTTTTATAGTTTTAGGTATTGCATTAAAGTCTTTATTCCATTTTGTGTATGGTGTAGGACAGGGATCCAATTTCACTCTTTTGTATGTGATTATCCAGTTTTCACAATACGTTTTATTAGAAAGACTATAATTTCCCTATCGTAGGAGTCTTGGCTCCTTTGAAAAAATAGTTGGCTATATATGAATGGGTTTATATCTAAGTTCTTCATTCCTTCCATTGTTCTATATGTCTGTTTTAATGCCAGTACTATAATGCTTTGATCACTATAGCTTTGTAAATACAGTTTGAAATCAGGAAGTATGATACTTCCAACTTTGTTCATTCTCAAGATTGCTTTGCCTAATCAGGGTCTTCGGTTCTGTACGAATTTTGTTTTTTTTAAATTTGGGTGAAAAATGCCATCAGAATTTTGATAGGGATTGCTATGAATCTGTAGATTGCTTTAGGTAGTACGGACATTTTATAATGTTGATTCTTCCAATCCATGAGCGTGCAATAAATTTCCATTTATTTGTGTCTTCAGTTTTTCATCAATGTTTTATAGCTTTCAGTGTTCAGATCTTTCATCCCTTTGTTTGAATTTATTCCTATTTTATTCTTTTTGATGCTATTGTAAATGGAATTTTTTTCTAATTTCTCTTTCTAATAGTTCATTATCAATCCTATACATTGTTAATGTGTAGAAACCCAACTAAGTTTTGTATATTGATTTTGTATCCCTCAACTTTACTAAATTTGCTTATCAGTTATAATGGGTTTTTTGGCAGAATATTTAGGATTTTCTATATATAAAATCTTATGTCATCCAAAATAAGAGACAAATACACTACTTCCTTTCTGGTTTGGATGTCTTTTATCATTTTTTTCTGCTTAATTGCTCGGGATAGGACTTTCAATAGTATGTTGAGTAAAAGTGGTTTGTCTGCTCTCTCTATGCTGAGCTCAGAGCGGGCAGAGCTCATGTATCCCTTAGGTATTTCTCCTTTGTTTGCTAGAGTCCTGCGGAACTCAGGAACACAAGTTCTATTGGCTACCAGAGCTAGGTGAATTGGGGGCATGCCCCTCATGGAGCAGCCTTAAATATTGGGGCAGTAGATATGTGGTTCAAAACCTTCACTCCTCAAAGAGCGGCTGGGAGTTAGGGGTTCTCTCCCCATTTCATGGCACTGAGTCAGGGGTGGGGTTTATGGCAAGCGTGTATCTCAGTCTTCCCTACCCATTTCAACGTGGACATTTTCTCAGTCAGCCCCTGTGTAGGAGTCACTCAGCTAGTTTCTGGATTTCTCTCAGAGAGAATCGCTCCATGTGTAGCTGTATGTTCATTGCGTCCTTGGGAGGGAGGGCATTCAGGAGCCTCCTCTGTCACCACCTTGGACTTGTCCCTACCTCACGGTCTGCAACTATATAGTTAAGGAGACTTATCAACTAATCACGATGTATAGGAGGAGACTTATTGGGATTCTGATTCAAACAAGTTGACCCAAAAGACATTATAAAATATTGGGGGAAATGTAAACACTAATTGGCTATTTGATGGTATTGTGGAATCTCTGGCTTTTTATTATGTGATAGCAGCATCTTAATTATGTTGTAAAAGCAGAGTAATAATCACTTATTAAATCAACCTACTGAAATATTTAAAAATGAGACACTATGTTTATCAGGAATTTGGTGTAGGAGAGAGATAAGTGGATGGAGGTATTTTCAAATAAGATTGGTTACTAATTGGTCATTATTGCACCTGAGTTATGGATACATTGGGTTATTATTCAGTTATCTCTACTTTTGTACAGTTTAAAAATTTTCCATATTAAAATTTAAAAAAGAAAAAAAATTTTCCAGATTCTAGCTTATCAAAACAACAACAAAACCAACAAAAATTCTATTATCAAAGATGTTTAGTAAATGCTATGTCAAACAAATTTAGATTTTTTTTTAACTGCCGGATTTCTCAGATTCTTTGATATCCTGTTGTACATGAGTAATCTCCAATAGGAGAATGTATATGTTGCCTTTCCTAGGTCACAGACACCCATTTTTTTCACGGAACGTCTCGTAAGATAGGTGCTCTATTGCAGACCCACTTTGGGAAACTCATGGGACCGTGGGTCATACTGGCCCAAGCAGAATGTAAATGGTGGTCAGTGTGAGTTTTAGGTATGTGCCCTGGCTACGTTACACTAGGAAGCCTGTATTCAGTCTGGGTCTCAGAGCTTCTCAAAAGTGACCAGAATAATGAGGATAACTGAAATCAAATCATCTGAGGAATTAAGAATAATTAAGCTGGAGAAAAAAAAAAAACATTAGAAACAGTAGGATACGTGTCTCCAAGAATCTGAAGGGCAGCCATATGAGAAAATTTCAGGTTGCTTGGGTAACCCATGAGGCTAAAATAAAACTTGCCGAAGTTAAAGCATTTAGCTAAGCACAAAAATTTTGCTTGTCAGAAAGAAGTTTAAGTAAACATTTGCCCAAAGATGGGACGGATTGTCTTAACAGGTACTAAGCTTTTCGTTACAGGTCAGGTAATCAACCACGAATCGGATGACCCTTCTCAAAGAATAATAATGAGGGCCTCCTGAAAGCTATGGCAGGGGGCCAAACTCTCAGTTTCTTCCCCATTCTCAAATTCCGTGATTCTAAGTGGATTATTTGTGTGTGTGTGTGTGTGTGTGTGTGTGTGTGTGTGTGTGTGTGTGTCAATAATCTTAAAACTAAGAACGACATTCCTGGGGTTGCCAGGACTCCAAATAAACTTTTCCATCTCTGCCTTTTCTTATATGCTTCAGAGTGCTTTGAACAGTGAAGAAATGATTCTCTAAACTCCCTCTCTCTGCAGTCTTACTGTGATTGATCACTATACTGTCGTAAGGGAAGAGAAATCTGAGGACAAGAGTCTAGAATCTGTTTCCTGGCCTCAACTAAAGCTATGTACCTGACTTTCAGCAGAAGCAGGCCAAGAAGTATGTCTGAGGTTCTTCATCCACAAAAAGGCATATTTGTCCAAGACTGTTTTTAAAGTGCCTTTCTACAATTAGCTGGAGTAACATGCAGAGAATGTGCAGATTTTATCTACCAAAAGCCAAGGTAGGTGATTTTTTTTTTTTAATTTTATGATTGCACCCATGGCACATGGAAATTCCCAGACCAGGGATTGAATTCAAGCACAGCTGCAGCCTACCACTGCACCCAGGCCTGGGATTGAACCTGCACTTAAATAGTAACCTGAATCACTGCTCAGATTCTTAACCGACTGCGTCATGGTGGGAACTCCCAGGTGATTTTTAATGGAAAAATAAAGGAATTAATATTTGCTAAGGGCAAGGCCAGTTTTGATACTGTCTTCAACTTGTGTGCTCATTTGAATGTTAAGAAAATAGAAAATTTCATGACCTGTAAAAAGACTTCCAACACTATAAGACACAGAAAGTTTAAGTAAATTGGCCAGGGTCACAGAACTAATAAAGGCATGTTTTTTTCATTACATCAAATTGTGAAATTCTCTGGTCTTATTCAGCAAAGCTTTGGCCTCTCAGACTTTAATGTTTATTAATTATAATACATGCAGGTCACTTATGTTCTGTCTTTATTTGCTTTTCCTTATTTTCTTCTTCTATTTATCACTATTGTTTTTAAGCATTACTTCTTGCCTGGATTGGTCATAAAGGGAGTTATGCTTTAAATATATACATAAATGGTATTTTGCCATTTTTGTTTACTACTTGAACCTCAAATTTGTAGGACTGCTCTTTAAGGAAATAATACAACTTTCTGAAAGAGGATTTTATGGTATCTCTTTTTTAAAGAAGACATTTACTATCTTCCTAGCTATATAATTTTTTTCAAAAGTGTGAGCCGTTTAGTAAGTACTTCATATCTGCCAATTCCCTTAATAATCTCAGGTGCCTGTCTGGCTGATTTATAAATGTGCAAATTTTCCAAGTTCTGTATTCCCTCACCTGACTGTTTCCAATAGCTATTTGGCAAGGTTTTCATTATATCCTAATGGTCCAAATTTGTTTGCTTCATTTTTCCTGTTAAAACTAGATTCAAAGAATGAGTTCAGTCTCTCAGCCACTTTATAATCGTCATCAATTTCATACCCATCCTCACTGATGAGCAGCCTTAATCTCCTCCATCTCTCTAGTTCCCTGGGCATATTTATAAAAGCCTTCTTTTGTACTCCACACCTGCCTTAGCACCAGCCATTTCAGTACCTTTGTCTTTTTCTACCAAGTTTTAACTGATGTGCGAGATTTTTACTCTGTGTTCTCCTTTTTAGTCATGTCAAGCGAGAATTTTGCTCTCTCATCAGTCTACTATGATACTACATTGAATGTGTCAGGCAATTAGCATTTCTGTTTTTCAGAAGAACTGAATCACTATCCTGATAATTTGGGCTCCAGCTCCACTTCTGCCTGAAATGTCTAGATAATTGCAGCATATGTGGGTGTTGCGGAGTTTCTTTCTGCTCAAATTATCCAAATCATTGTTTTGATTCTCCTCTTTGCTTTACATATAGAGACACAAACACAAAGAAAGAAGACCTAGAAAAGGAAGAACCAAGAGAATTTTGTGACAGATCTTTATTCCACAGAGGGATGTAATCTTATTGCTTCTCTTCTGAAAGGAAGACACCACTATGCACTTGCCTGTATCCTTTCATGCTGAGTGATCTCGTTTTCTCTGTGAGAACCATTGCTCACCTGTCTGGAACTCAGAGGGTTTCTCACATAACCCAGGGTATTTTTTGGTTATCTCCAAAATGTGTCTTTGATGAATCATAATATCCAAGGATGTCAGAGATACAAGGAGTCGAAAATATCAACTAATCTCCCTCCACCACCATCACCATTTTACCAATGTAGTAACTGAGACCTAAAGGGCTACAGTAACTACATACCTTTTCATTGAAAATCAGTGCAGAGGCAAGACCAAACACAAGTTACAAATTGACTATGGGCCAAAACAAAATAAAACCAAAAGAAAGTCCCTAAACTGGTTTACTTGATGATCTTTTCTCTAAATAGTCTGAAACGAAACACCAGTTTAGACCGATACAAAATATAATGTAGGGAGGGAGTTCCTATCATGATCCTAGTCAGTGGTAACAAACCTGACTGGGATCCATGAGGATGCAGGTTCAATCCCTGGCCTCGCTCAGTGGGTTAAGGATCTGGCATTGCCGTGAGCTGTGGTGTAGGTCATGACACAGCTCAGATCCCATGTTGCTGTTGCTGTGGCTGCAGTGTAGGCTGGCAGCTATAGCTCCAATTTGACCCCTAGCCTGGGAACTTACATATGCCACGGGTGCAGCCCTAAAAAGCAAAAAAATAAAAAAAATACGTTGTAGGGAAAACGGGATGAGTGGCACCAGAGTCCCACCACCTCCTGTCCTCTCTCATCTTTTCCTAGGTAATTCAGAATGGAGAGAAGAATAACAGTGACATTTCCTCCAGAAGGGGAGTAGCACAAGGTGGCCAGAGCTATGTTCCCATTTTCTTCCCCATTCTGTGCAAGAAGCCAGCTCTCAACCACTAGCTAGAACACTGGAGCCAGTGAGACTCCAACTTTGGAAATGGCAATGACTACATTTAGATTGGATGTCAGTGAGGAAGATGAGTCCCTCCTCCAGAGACTTCCAAGAGTTATGGAAAGAGGAAGGTGAGCACAGCCATCAGAAGTCTAAGGCTTAAATATGGCATTCTTCTCTCCTCTAACACCTTTCTCTAGCTGCCATAGAAGACTCCATCTTCCTGTGTCCATTCTCCTTTCCTGAGCAGAGAAACTCCTGCCTTCTCTCCAGGCCTGCTGCATGTGTGTGTCTACATGTTGCAACCCAGCTCTAGGTGTCCCAGCAAAGGCTTGGATTTTTCCATCTTGCCTTTCAACTTGGAATTCAGCAGAAGGAATTGCTGACAGTGAACACTGCCCACCACTAGAGAGCAGCCAAAGCCAACATTTTCCTGGGCAAAAACCTCTGTTTAATAAGTTATTTTCAAAGGAGCCAGGTTCTTTTGGTCTTCTCATCCTCTCTTTCACCTTCAGTCTTTCTTTGAGCCAAACACCCCACCAGTCTCCTTCGCAAAGGAACATTCCACGTCTCTTCAGATGTTGTGGAAACAGCAAAAATTCTGCTAATTAGATCAGAGAAGCCACTGTCAAAAACATTTGTTCTTGAGATCTCCATGCTTTACTCCATTAGCACAATCAAGCTGACCTATGTCAGTCAAAAAATATGGAAGATGGAGATAATTTTGAAGTCGAAAAAAATGAGTTATCCTCATAAATCCATGAGAAAATAAAATCAGATCCTGATAGGTTCTTCTGGAAACCTCTCTAGAGGGATCAATAGCACACAAACTAAGCACAGTCCTAAGTACACTTTTAGGCAAGATTTGTTCCTATGTACAACACGATTTTCCCAAAATTAATAAAGATGCAATCTGTGTTTCATATAGGCTGTCTTTCAAATGTCAGTAGGTCTATGTCTACGTTATTTAGCTGAATGAACAGTAAAAGAAAATAATCTTTGGTTGATTACCCTGGCACACTACAGGAAGAATCCTCTAGTCTTTCTGAATGAAAGGTAAAGACAGAAAGGAAGGATTCTAGAAGACAGGGCAGCTGAAGGAAGATTCAGGATAGTGGACTGTGGATTCGGTTTTAGATTTTTTCAGATTTATATTTGAAACAGGTCTCTCCCACCACTTGCCTGGGGTTGACCTCAGACAAAGTATTTAAGTTCCTTCCCAACCTGTTTCTTCTTCTGAAAGGCAGGAGTCATAACTGGTATTAACAACAGGATTTCCATGAGGATTAAAGGAAACACTATGTGCCATGCACTTAATGAAATATTAAGGGCTTACCAAGTAACAGTCTCCCCACTGACTTTTTTTGCCTTATATATCCCATTTCATTCTTAATCTTGTTAAACACTCATTAAATATATACTACATTCCAGATATAATTCTGACCCTCAAGAGGTTACAATGCAGTTTTCAAAAGAGATAAAGAAGTATGAAGGAAAGAAATACAAAGAAGACACACCTTACAATATCTGATTCTAAAGGGAATACAAAAGACTGGGTTGCATACTGTCCAAATTACCCACAGGACATCCAAATGCCTGTAAAATTTAGTTGAGTTTGCTTTTTAACTCTTTATTATCCAGCATTTCTTTATGGCTTAAATTAATTCTCAATATCACTCTCAATATTTCTACCGCCAGCAAATTGCTTGACCACTTGAACACGTGGAACACATCTCAGTCAAGATAGGGAACTCAGACCTATTCACACATTCCTTCCAAGGGATTTGCCAACAGACATAGGCTCTTTGGGGTTTGACTGCATTTATCACCTGTTAATAAAGACAATGCAATAGCAGCACTGCCAAATGCCTTGAGTTGGCTTCTCTTAACCGATGCCCTGAGCAATGTGACTCGTGCTAAACAGAAGTTCAGTCCACATGTTGTTAAAGCACAAAATAAAATTCAAACAATTATCACTGCAGGGATTTAGGGAAGGATCCACAGAAGACAGAGTTGGACTCAAGGGATAAGTTGGATTTTAATAGAGAAAGAGAATGGGGAAGAAAGGAGGACATACAAAGGCTAAGGGAAGAGACTCAGTAAAGGCAGGGAGAAAGAAGGGAAAATAGCATTTATAAATAGCTAGACACCTTGATGCCTTTAACTTGTTTCATTGTCTCCACAAGCCTAAAAGATTTACTGAATAATCCCATTTTGCAAGCTGAGGAAACATGACTGAGGATACAACCAGTAAGCAGCAAAACCAGGATTTACATTCAGATTGGCAGAATTCCAACCCACCTGTCCGTTATACCATGTTGCCAGAGGCAGATAGAAATATTATAAAAAGATGCTGAAATAAAAGCATTGCATTTATTGCGTTGTCTCCTTGAGAGACAATAAACATTTTAACAGTGTTCTCCTTATTACAAAGGGCTCACTAAACATAAAAATGATCACCAAAAATTCCTGCTTTTTCCTCCTATGACTGAGATTTGCTTGGAGGGGATCTCTAACCCTTAGCAACCATGTCTAATCAAAGGGCTAGTAAAAGAAAATAAATCTAAAGTTACATAGACTGAAAAAAATCACAAGCCAGTTAGAGAATAATAGATGATGAGGGGGGAAACAAGCTGTGAATGAGAAAAGTGCCTATCTATCATGAATATATAAAATGGTCAAATATTACTATAACTCATGGATTCAAACTAACAATATTTTCTTCCTAATGCTGCTCTACCATTAACAAAGCCGTTCCAAATCTAAACTCCCACTTCTTCCTTAAGTAGTTAAAAAGATCCCACTTTTTTGTCTTTTTTTTTTTTTTTTTTTTTTTTTTTTGTCTTTTTAGGGCTGCACTAGATGCATATGGAGGTTCCCAGGCTAAGGGTTGAATCAGAGCTGTAGCCTCTGGCCTAGTCACAGCCACAGCAACGCTGGATCCAAGCCGCATCTGCGACCTACACCACAGCTCACAGCAAAGCCAGATCTTTAACCCACTGAGTGAGGCCAGGGAGGGAACCTGCGTCCTCATGGATGCTAGTCGGGTTTGTTAATGGCTGAGCCACGACGGGAACTCTTAAGATCCCACTTTTATGATCCCAAAGTCATAGCCACGAAGCCACCTCTTCCTGGGGGGCTTATTTAATCCCTTAGAGGTAGAATTCATCTCTCATTTCTTTGAACTCTTTGGAACATTTTGTTTAGGTCTACCTTGGAAATTTATTGATGATTTATCTGTCCTGTTGGAATGTAAGGTCCTGGAAGCTATGGTAAGTGTGATTTATTATTTTATGCCTAAACTCCACTTTACACATAGTAGGCACTCAAAATATTTGTTGGGTGAATGCTGGAAGTGTTTCACATGGGTTAGCCTCAGTTTTCAAATCAAACATCATAAGTACATGAATTATTCTTAGCTTGTTTTTTCTTTTTAATTAGTTGTCACATGGTCATTGTAGTAATCATGGATACACTGTAACATCCCAGGTGATGGACTGTACTACTGAATCATTACACCTGCCAACTCTGGATATCCAAAACCCAAGATGATTTTAAAAGACTTAGAATTCTATTTGTACTTAGTTATAGGCAAAATACATATTTCTAATGGTCCAATAGTGGTCGTAGTTTTGTTAAAGTCCCCTAATGAAATTTTTGGTCCAAATGGGTTCCATAATTTCAAACTTCAATACACTTTTAGCAGTGACATTTAAAACACAAAAAAAGAAAAGCAATGAGACAAAGTTACAGTGGAAAACAAGATAAATAACTATCTGGACAAAAGTCCAAGCCCATAAGTGAAGCTGAAGCTCAAGACGTCTGGGGTTTATGGCAAAAAGCCGAATGAGCCACTTAGCGTCTGACTTCTACAGAATACTAGGGACTAGGAAGACCTGCAAGAGAAGGGGATGGAACAAGACTGCTGTTTGGAGCCAGAGAAAGAGGGTTCTCTTCTCTTGGAAAAAAGAGTAGGTGTGTGTTGTGGGGGAGGCAGTGGCTGCCTTGGTGTAACAGCTTTTTCATGGAGGGGAATTTTCTTTTGAGATAGTTTCAATTTACAGGAAAGTTATAAGACTAGAAAGGATTCCTACATAGATTCCATTTAGATTGCCCCCATTTTTCTTTTTCCTTCCTGTTTCTGAGATATAATTGGCATACAGCACTGTATAAGTCTAAAGTATACAGTATGATGATTTGACTTACAAACATCATGAGATGATTAACACAATAAATTTACTGAATATCCATCATCTCATATAGACACAAAATATAAGAATGGAAAAATACATTTTTGCTTGTGATGAGAACTCAGGATTTATGTTCTTAACAACTTGCATGTACATAACATACAGCAGTTTTAATTATACTATATATCATGTTGTACATTAATCTCTAATACTTATTTATCTTATAATTGGAAGTTTGTACCTTTTGACTGCCTTCATCCAATTCCTCCCTCCACCCCCATCTCTGGTAACCACAAATCTGATTTTTTTCCTATGTTTGTTTATATGTTTTGGAAGTATAATTTAGATTCCCCAATTGTTAACAATTTACTACATTTGATTCATCACTCCCTATATATATACGTAAATACACACGACTATTTTCTCTCAACCATGTGAGAGAATGTTTCAGAAATTAGGTCTTTTTTGCCCCTACATACTTGCATTTTCATAATCAGAGCACAATGATAAAAATCAGGGAAATAATATTGATACAACGTTATTCTCTAATTTACAAAACTTAATGAAACTTTAATCATTGTTTTAGTGCCATCTTCTATAGCAAATAAAGAAGAAAAAAGCTTCAAGATCTACTCTGCATTTAGTCGTTAGGTCATTTTCGTCTCAAATTGGTCTCTTTCTTTTTAAATTGGCTTTAAAGATATCAAAATTCTTGAAGAGTACAGGCCGGGTACTTTGAAGATGTCTCTAACTTATGGATATTTGATGTTTCCTCATAATTAGACTTTGGTTATGCACTTTTGGCAGGAATACTATGGAAGTGATATTTCACCATTGCCAAGATTACACTTTTTAATGAAAATTCTGCTATAATACTTATTTTTTTTACTAAATAATGTGCATTTTTTCTCTTGCTTCTGTTAAGATTTATTACTTTTATCACCTATTTTCATGAATTAAACTGCTATGTTCCTCACTGCAATTTCCTCTGTGGGCAATTTTGTCCTGCATGGGACTCATTTTGCTTCATAAAGTTGTGGTTTTATACTTTCCATTGAACAAAAAATTTTATGCCAGAATTGTTTCAAGTATTTTTCTGGTTTTCCCTTTCTCTGTCCTTTCCTTCATATATTATAATTATGTATGTGCTAAATTCCTTGATATTTTCTCCCAGGTCACTGAGTCTCCTCATGTTTTCAATCTTCTTTTTCTATCCTCTATTCGTTTAGGATAGTTTCTATAGCTATACATTTAAGTTCACTCGTCTTTACTTCTTCAGTGTCTGTTCTGATAAATATTCCAACCAGTAAAAGTTTTATTTCAGATACTGTATTTTCATAACTAGATGATTTTTTGGTACATTTCCTATTTTTCTCTTCATTATGTTCCTATTTGTCTTTAAATCCTCAAGCATGTTATGTATAAAAATCCTATTTAAAAATCCTTTTCTGAAGATTCCATTATTTCATTTCTGTGGTTTGTTCTATTTACTTAATTTTCCCGATTATGAGTTATATTTTTCCTGATTCTCGACATATCTAGCAATTTTCAAATCAGATATTCGACCTTGTGATTTGTAAGTTTTTGAGCTGCTGGATTCTATTGTTTTCCTTTAAAATTTGTTGGGCTGTGTTCTGGTAGAAAGGTAATTTATTTCAGATCATCTGGATCATTTTGAGGCTTGGATTTAGGACAGGTCAAGACTAGCCTTTCTTTGAAGGGTTATTTAGTCCGGCTACTACATGTGACCCTTCTACAGCCTCTAAAGATCATTCAAGTGATAAGCAAAAACTCTTAATTTGGCATGGCTGGTGTTTGAACCTTGTATGTGCTTTGGGAGTACTTCAGTTTATAGTGTCACAGAAGTTGCTCTCTGGTTAGCTTATGGAATTTCATCTCATACACACACAGTTTTAATAATCAATAAACATGTTTTCAATCTTCTTTTTCTATCCTCTATTCATTTAGGGTAGTTTCTATAGCTATACACTTAAGTTCACTAATCTCTACATTCTTCAGTGTCTATTCTGATATATATTCCAGATTATATATCAGAATATACACGGTTAAATTTTAGGCTCTGTTAAATTTTCATGGCCGGAACTAGAAAATTGTCCGTTCTTCTTTAGTCTCTTTTCCCAAGAAACAAGGCCTACATAAAACAAGTTCTGAGGGTTCCATATTTTTCATATCAATACTCTGATCTGCCAGGAATATTTTGCAGTATTTTTGCACTTAAACTTTGTCTTTCTGTATAAGGTTTTACTTCAGCCTTTCATTTCTGCACAGCTTTGCTTTTATCTTCTGTTCTTTATGAATACTCATTGTGAGAGCTCAATAATCAACTCTCCTCAAAATTATTGTTTATTTTTTTACTTGCAGGTAATTTGAGGTTTGCAATATTTTTATTCTAACTAGATGAAGTTTGGGATTTGTGTGTTTCTTATTGATTCCTCTTGCTGATTTTTATAATTATTGTTAGGATATGTAGGAAAAGTCACTATCATTTTCATGTCTCCCTGGAAATATAGCTATAGCTTTAAAAATAAGGTACTATTAACATCATTAATTCATTATTCATAATTGAAGGATAAAACCATATAATCATCTCAAGAGATAAAATTCAACATCAACTTATGATAAAGTCCTTCAGAAAGTGGGCACAGAGGGAATATACCTCAACATACTAAAGGTCATATACAACAAATACAAAATCAACACCATACACAAATGGTAAAAAACTGAAAGTGTTTCCTCTAAAATCAGGAACAGGACAAGAATGCCCACTCTCACCATTTTTATTCAACAAAGTTTTGGGAGTCCTAGCCATACCAATCATAGAAGAAAAAGAAATAAAAGAAATATAACTTTGAAGAGAAGTAAAATTGTCACTGTTTGCAGATGATGATTCTATACATCCTAAAATCCTAAAGAGGCTAAAATCCTAAAGATGCTATCAGAAAACTACTAGAGCTTGTCAATTAATTTGGTAAAAGTTTCTGGATACAAAGTCAATATACAGAAATATATTTCTATACAATAACAATGAAATATCAGAAAGATAAATTAAGCAAACTATTCCATTTACCATCACATCAAAAAGAACAAAATACCTAGGAATAAATCTACCTAAGGAAGTAAAAGAGCTGTACTCTGAAAACTATAAGATGCTGATGAAAGAAACTGAAGACAGCACAAACAGATGGCAAGATACACCATGTTCTTGGATTGGAAGAACCAAAATTGTTAAAATGGCCACGCTACTGAAGGCAATATACAGAATCAATACAATTCCTGACAGATTAACGGTGGCATAACTAGATTTTTTTTTAATTTATATGAGAACCCAAAACACACCGACTAGCCAAAGCGATCTTGAGAAAGAAGAATAAAGTCAGAGGAATAAGACTCCCTGACTTCAGACTTTACTATATAGCTACAGTCATGAAAACATTATGACACTGGCACAAAAACAGAAAAGTGGAACAGGTAAGAAATCCCAGAAATAGGCCGACACACTAATAGTTAATTAATCTATGACAAAGATGAACAGAATACACAATGAAGAAAACACAAATCTCTTCATTAAGTGGTGCTGGGAAAACTGGACAACTACATGTAAAAGAACGAAATTAGAACATTTTCTAATACTATATGCAAAAATAAACTCAAAATGTATTAAAGACCTAAATGTAAGACCAGATACCACAAATCTCCTAGAGGAATACACAGGCAGAACACTCTTTGATATAAATTGCAGCAATATTTTTTGGAGTCTGTCTCCTAGAGTAAGAGAAATAAAAACAAAGGCAAACAAAAGGGAACTAATTAAACTTAAAAAGTTTGTACAGCAAAGGAGACCATAAACAAAATGAAAGACAATTAGAGAATGGAAGAACATATTTGTAAATGATGAGACTGACAAGGGATTAATCTCCAAAATATACAAACAGTATGAAGAGCTTAATATAAAAAACCAAACAACCCAATCAAAAAATGGGCAGAAGTCCTAAACAGATATTTCTCCAAAGACAACATACTGATGGCCAAAAATCACATGAAAAGATGCTTAATATCAGAAATTATTACAGAAATGCAAATCAAAACTACAATGAGAAAGCACCTCACACCAGTCAGAATGGCTACCATTAAAAAAAATCTACAAATAACAAACACATGAGAGGGTGTGAAAAAAAAGGGAACCCTTCTACATTGTTGGTGGGAATGAAAATTGGTACAGCCACTATGGAGAACACTATGAAAACTCCTTAAAAAAACTAAAAATACAGTTAGCATATGATCCTGAAATCCCACTCTTGAGCATATAAATGGACAAAACTAATTTGAAAAGATATATGCTCCTCAGTGTTCACTGCAGCACTATTTATAATGGCCAAGATATGGAAACAATCTAAATGTCCATCAACAGAGGAATGGATGAAGATGATGTGGTACGTATATACAATGGAATATTACTCACCCATAAAAAAGAATGAAATAATATCATTTGCAGCAACATGGATGGATGTAGATATTATCATACTAAGTGAAGTAAGTCGGAAAGAGAATGACAAATATCATATGAAATCACTTATATGTGGAATCTAATAAAATTATTTAAATGAACCTATTTATGAAATAGAAACAGATTCATAGACTTCAAAAACAAACTGATGGTTACCAAAGGGGAAACATGGGGGAGAAGGATAATTGGGAGTTTCAGACTGATGTACACACACTACTATATATGGAATAGATAATCAACAGGGATCTATTATATAGCACAGGAAACTATTCAATATTCTATAATAACCTATATGGGGAAAGAATCTGAAAAAGAATACATCCATATAAACATATATTTATGTGTGTGTGCATGTGTATAACTGAATCACTAGGTGTATACCTGAAACTAACACAACATTTTAAATTAATTATACTTCAATTAAAAATGGTTAACAACTTAAAAAATTTTTTGAAAATAAAAATAACTCACCATCAAACCCTCCCTCAAAAGTATTATCCTAAGACATAGGACAATGTAAATGCTGCAAAACTGAAATATTTTAAATTAATCTGCATTATCTTTGATATCACCAGAGAGCAAGGGTACCTAAATTTTATTATAAGACTTGGATATTGTTTTTTGATCTTTGGGGTTCTGGGTAGAGACTATTAATGAATACCAAATCTATCTACATGAGGAGGGTAGAGGAAATTTGCTAACAAAAGGATGACAGACAAGAAAATCACTATTCAAAACAGAAGTTATCTCCTCAGCAAAATGATTAATTTCTAGGACAGATTAAGAAAGGCTATATGTTTTAGGGTGCTCGAAGTAATAAGAGGAAAAACAATTTCATGTTAAAAAAACATAAGAAGTATGAAACAAAATAGGAAAAAATGTAATGATATAATACAAAGAGAACTAGAAATTTTGGAGATAAAAAATATCCATGGAAATCTAAACCAGACGCTGTTGAAATCTACCATCCAAAAACTATCAGCCAGGAGTTCCTGTTGTGGCGCAGCAGAAATGAATCCTACCAGTATCCATGAAGATGTGTGTTCAATCCCTGGCCTTGCTCAGTAGGTAAGGGGTTGGCATCACTGTGAGCTGTGGTGTAGGTCTCAGATGCAGGTCGGATCACAAACAAAAACTATCAGCAAATATTAATATACATGCCATCATGTAATTAGAAACACATATTAACCCAAATAAATTTAGATTTATTTAACCTACTAAAACAAGAGAGAGCACATCCTGGAAGGTTCTCTGCAAAGGTAGTTGAAAGTGTGCTTGTGCATTGTCTGCATTATTCTAAGAAGGGATTAGGGAAGTGGAGAAGACTTGTGAATTGGATATTGTTAAGAAGGAGAAAAGACTAGAAATTCAAAGTTTGTGTATGTTAGTAATTTATTTACTTATAACGTGGGAGGAGCTAAACAGCACTGAGCCATCAATTATCAGAAAAAATAACAGAAGAAGCACTTGTCTTCTATTATTGTAGCTACATATGACCTTGTATAGACATGGTGCTTGCTTGCCATTGCTATGTGGTAATGAAAATACAGTTTGTTACCAGCATTGCTCATTTTCATTGTCTCTGAGAATTAGTGAACTAAAATGTAGTTTATTTATATTTTTATAGTGATTTTTATTTTTTCCATTATAACTGATTTACAGTGTTCTGTCAATTTTCTACTGCACAGTGAGGTGACCCAGTCTCACATACATGTATACGTTCTTTTTTCTCACATTATCATGCTCCATCACAAGTGACCAGACATAGTTCCCAGTGCTATACAGCAGGATCCCATTGCAGAATGCAGTTTAAAAGAGCTCACTCAGAATTTAACATGAAGAGTCAAAGATGTACTCATAAAGAAAAAAAGAGGGATGAGGAAGCTTGATCAAAGTCTCCAAAGAAATGACTGAAAAGTAACATTTTAAGAGATAAGAGCTTTTTCCAAAGAATTTTCCAGAATTGAGTAAAACATTATTCCTCAGATTAAAGTTCCCTCCAGTACTGAGTAGTAGTAAATAAAAACAACAACACTCTAGACATTAATAACAAGATGAAAAAAAGGATATTCCATGTAATTTTAAAGTGTGTTAAGTTCCTCATCATGACTTGGAGTAGACAGAAACATGTTTTATCTTTAAATTTGTTAGAACAAATTATATGAATATGTATATGAAAAATTAAGATAACCTCTAATATAATAGGAACATTATAACTCCTGAATGTGCAGAAAAAATTAAGGGACTCTTTTTAAAAAATTATCTTTCAAAGAGAAAACAAGGAAACAAAAATAAAAGCCAGTGAAAAGAAGAATAAACAATAAGCTTGAGTTTAAGTAGTAGAAGTAATTGCAAAAAAATTAATAATTATGATATATGTTTCCTTATAGAAGACAGTGTATCCAAATGGATGTTGAAACAATGTAGCTCAATAATCTTTATTTTAAAAAATAATCACACAGACAAGTTAAATATCATAGGGAGATTAAAAATTATATCAGGCAAATACTAATCAAAACAAAGCTTCCATAGCTGTAATAACAGCAGACAAGTAAAAATTTAAAGTAAAAGCTACAGTAGTGACAGAAGAAAAGTCCATCAGGAATATTTAAATAACATGAATTTATATGCACTTACCAATTTAAAATTGAAGTATATAAAGGAAAAACTGACATAATACAAAGAGAAACTGACAAACCCACAGTTGAGTAAGGGAAGTATACTACTCTCTCAGAAACTAGTATAAGCCAACTAAAATTAGTAAATATGTTAATTTGAATAATAAGATTAATAAGATCAACCTTATGGGTTTTAAATACGACTTTGCCTCCAATAAATAAAATATACATTATTTTCAGGTACTCATGGAATATTTATAAAAATTACCAACAAATGACGTGTGACAGATTCCAAGGGAAAATGCTATTGGTCATATTCTATAATCACGATTTGATTAGATTAAATAAATGATAGCACAGGGAATTCTAACCAATATTATAAGGGAAAAGAAACTGAAAAAGAATGGATGTGTGTATATGTATAACTAAATCACTTTGTTGTATAGCAGAAATTATCACAACACTGTAAATCAACTCTACTTAAATAAAACTTTAAAAAATTTAAAAAAAAACAGACAAGCAAATATGAAAGAGTTTGGAAACTTTAAAATACACTCTGGGAGTTCCCTTCATGGCTTAGCAGTTAACAAACTCAACTTGGATCCATGAAGATGTGGGTTCAATCCCTGGCCTTGCTCAGGGGGTTAAGGATCCAGTGTTGTTGTGAGTTGTAGTGTAGGTTGCAGACATGGCTAGGATCCTGCGTCGCTGTGGCTGTGGCATAGGCTGGCAGCTGTAGCATCGATTCTACTCTTAGCCTGGGAACTTTCATGTGCCGCGGGTGCAGCCCTGAGAGGCAGAAAAAATAAAATAAAATAAATAAAACACACTCAAAATGTCCACCTAATTCAAGATAAACAGCAAACTAAACTCAAATCACTCCATACCCACTTCACTTCTACCAATGAATGTAATTAATAAACCCAATAGTCATTCAATCAGGAACTCTGTTATTTTTATATTACAACATGAATTGCAGAAGTCAGAGGGCTATGTTAAAATATGAAGAAATAATGTACTTGCTAATTTCTAGAATGAAAGAACTTTTGAAGGAAATAAAATTTGTTTTGAAGGATGTGGTATAAATAAAAAAGCCCTTTGTATATTAATAAAAAGTGTTTTTTTAACATGCTTAAAACATTTTGGTAAATGAGTGCTTTAGACTACATACTGTGGTGTCTTAATATTAAGTACTGAAGTAATAGCTTATGGTAGCAAATTTCCTGGATTATTTTGATCTCCTTCCAGATATATAATTACATTTACCCAATTATAGCTTTAACTCTTACAATATTGTAATTTTTCCAAACTCCTAGTCAATTGAACATTAGGAATAGTAAATTGTTATTTTCATGACCATTGTCTGTTGTGGTTATTGTGTTGCTAACAAAAAAATTTTTAAAGAGCCTATTTTTCATTTTCTATGTTGGGATTTTAGGAGATTTTGTTGGGATTTTTTAGAAACAAGTTAACAGTTGCCTAGGTCAGGTATGGAGATCTAAACATCCCCTCTGCTGCTGATAAAGCTAAAGGAGACCATGGCTTAAATATGAATTAGTGATGAGCTTCCTGATATATCATCCTAGTATTATCCAAACATTCCCAGTCGATGCCACTGGCAACGTGAACAAGGACGGGCATCTCACGTAACAAAAGAGCAAAGCAGAACTTGGGTATGCTATAGATTGACCCATTCCAGAGTGAGAGTGTAGGAAAATTAAGAGGCATGGTAATGTGTCTCTTTCATTCTTCTAAATGGGTCAGAGAAGAGACTCATTACAGGCGGGAATGAAGAAAAAATGAAAGAGTTAGGACTGGTACCTGGTGAAGCTTTTCAGGTAAGCATGAATCAAAACACTGAAGATAGAAACAGAAACATCACACTTCTCCATTTTTCTTCTTCTTTTTTTTTGTAACTGGTAAGTATGACTTTGTGGGTAAGCACTTATTCCTCGAATGTTTTGTTGTTTCCTCTCAAAACAAGGTAACACTGTCCAAACTCCCACTTAAAGACTCAGGTGTTAACATGGGGCCTGCCTAGAGTTTCCAGGGCAACACTGGGCATGTTGTAGGAGGGATTAGAAGGCATCAAATGTAAGATCCCAGCTGAGGGTGCACTCTGGAAGCAAAACAGTTGGAATTCCAATAGGTCAGTGAGAGACTAAGAGCAAAATATAAAGAGAAAATTCCATATTAGGCACAATAGAGAGAGATTTCCCAAAGTATGACTACATAAAGAGAGTGGATCTTCTGTGCAGCTATACCTTAAGTTCAGAAAGCTTATGGTGCAAAGTCAGCTGGAAAAATATAGAAGACAAAACTAGTTAAAGAGTTAAGAGGCTGGAATTCTAGTGACAGTCAGTTGAACTTTGGGAATTGTTTCCTTCTCAAGATAAATTCTCAAGGAAATCATTTCCTTCCCAGTTTCCTCATTTATTCAATAAGGAATTCATCATAGATTGGCCTCCAGTTATAGAATTTCCATGGACTAGTCCATTAATACAAAGACCACAATGAAATCTAAAAACAGAATTTTGAACTTTTACCAGAAAGATTATTGAAATATGCTTTCAGGAAGGATTCCACTGAAAGAAATATTATTTTATTTTAGTGTTTTCCATAGCTATGTATTCCTCAGGGTCAACAATTTGCCAGAAAACATTAAAGTATTTTTCTTGTGCTCTGGAAAATGTTTTCATGAAGGTATAAATGTGATCAGATAGATTGCTAAATCTCAACTTGAGGGAAAACATCCTTTTTTTAATTTTTTTTTGCTTTTTTTTAGGGCTGTTTCCGCGGCATATGGAGATTCCCAGGGTAGGGGTCAAATCGGAGCTACAGCTGCTAGCCTACACCACAGCCACAGCAATGCCAGATCAGAGCCACATCTGCAAACTACACCACAGCTCACAGCAATGCCGGATTGTTAATACACTGGACAAGGCCAGAGTCAAACCCAGACCCCATGGTTCCTAGTTGAATTCGTTTCCACTGTGCCGTGAAGGGAACTCTGTCTTTTTCAATTTTTAATTTAATTTTATTTTTTTGTTTATTTTTTTGTTTTTGGTTTTCAGGGCCGCACCACGGCATATGGAGGTTCCCAGGCTAGGGGTCGAATCGGAGCTATAGCCACTGGCCTATGTCACAACCACAGCCACGCCAGATCCAAGCCGCGTCTGCGACCTACACCACAGGTCACGGCAACGCCGGAGCGTTAACCCATTGAGCAAGGTCAGGGATCGAACCCGCAACCTCATGGTTCCTAGTCAGATTCATTAACCACTGCGCCACAACGGGAACTCCTAATTTTTAATTTTAATTTTTAAAAATTTTATTGAAGTATAGTTGATTTACAATGTTGTGTTAATTCTGCTGTGCAACAAAGTGACTCAGTTATACATATACACATACCTATTCTTTTTTCAGATTCTTTTCCAATATAGGTTATCACAGAATATTTAGTAGAGTTCCCTATGCTATACAGCAGGTCCCCTTGACCATCCATTCCATGTACAATAGATGGTGCATATGCCAATCCCAAACCCTCAATCCATCCTTCCCCACTGCATTTCTCCTTGCATAACCGTAAGTTTTTTTTGAAGTCTATGAGTACGTTTCTGTTGTGTAGATAATTTTCATTTGTATAATTTTTTTAGATTCCAGAGGGAAGATGCCTTCTTGAAGAGAGTATCTGCATTTCCAAGATGTCTTTATAATTTGCAACTTTTTCAAATACAAATCTTATATTTAATTAAAAATTTTATATTAATTTGTTTTGTATTTTGAAAACAAAAATAAACCCTGCAGTTTTCATAAGACAATAGTGCCAGTTGAGCTTTAACAAAATCTTGACTGGTACAGTAGGATAGACTAAATAAATGTTGACCCTCAAATAAAAATGTTTATTTCAGTTGGGAGCCCTAGACATATATGAGGAGATATATATATAAAAAAAAAGGTCAAAAAATATGTGCCTTAGTTTGGATTTCCTTGAAAGTTGAGACTGAGAGAGTGTGTGGTAAATTTATTTAGGAATAATCCTGGGAATTAGGAAAAAGGAGTAGGAAGAATGATAAGAGGAAGGAGAAAAAGATATCTCAGGATGCTTTCTGTAACTGGAGTTCATTTCTGTTGGGACCTCCCTATCACATTATGAAGTACTTTCCGAAGTATGGGAGGCTGAAACATTTATCCATGGACTCTTATCCCTATTGGTTGAGGAATGTCCCGAGGGCAATAACTCCCCTTACATTTGGTGTGTGTTCCAATAATGTTGTAAAAAGCTCTCAGAGTGAAAAGATAAAGCACATAATGTGCACTTAAGCTAAGTGAGCATAAGGTGAAGTTGAGCTCACACAGAAATGATCACCACAGCTGCAGCACTAGAAGCATTTATTACAATATATATCCAGCTGACCAATATTTAGAACTTTTCTTTGTTAAGTGAAATGATTTATTATAGAGTCTGATTAGCCAGATAAATGCCTTAATTCTACCTGGGGCAAATATCCAATATGTTTTCCTTCACCACAACTAAGCCCTAATTTACTTTCCCAATTGACTTTTCCATTCCCAAGTCTATTTTTTATACTGTCCCATTAATTTAAGATATTCATTTGCGCATGTCTAAGATCCTCCTTTTCCATTTCATATATCTCTTCACTCATTCAACAAACATTTCCTTGCCTCCAATTATATGCCAGAAGGTCTGAGGAACTGTAGTAGGCACAGTTCTAAGCCCTTCACCTGAATAAACTTATTTAATATTCTCAACAATTCTATGAAAGAGATGCTGTAGTTATTTCCACTGACAGATGAGAACGTTCAGATATAAAGATGTAAAATATCTTGCCTAAGATCACATGGCTGCTAAATGCATGAGCCAGCTCTACATCGTAGTCACAGAGCATAGTCTCTATGCTCAGGCTGATCTGGGGAAAGCAGTGTAGACACTATTCCCAATATATCACCACTTCTGTTTGTATACTCTCTGTCATGTGTCTTTACTGATCCTCAGAGTAGACATAGTATATTTCTTCATTCATTTGCTTTGGCCAACAGAATGTTTGCAAACATGATAAAAGCAAAAGTATAATAATGATTACATAGCTGAGCTAGTGCTCTTACACAATTTCCATGCATGTATGCAGGCCTAGCTTTGCAAGAGATTTAGGTATTCTCTGGGATTTGCTGCAGCAAAATGTAGGTTTCCACTGAGGAAATGATAACTACAGTGACCAGCTACCCTAATCTGAGGGATTTTCTAGGAGGTGGAATTCTTAATTCTATCACTGGGATATATCTGGGCAAACTAGCATGATTGGTCACCTTAGACTGAAAAATAATATAATGGACAAGTAGACATATGGTTTTTCTTTTCTTTCTTTCTTTTTGCCTTTTCTTTTCTTCCTTTCCTTTTTTTTTTCTTTTTTCTTTAGGACTGCACCTGTAGCATATGGGAAATTCCCAGGCTAGGGGTCAGATTGGAGCTGCATCTGCCGACCTACACCACAACTACAGCAACTAGTGATCCGAGACATGTCTATGACCTACACCACAGCTTACAGCAATACCAGATCCTTAACCTACTGAGTGAGGCCAGGGATTGAATCTGCACCCTCACGGATACTAGCTGGGTTTATTACCGCTGACCCACAATGGAACTCCAGTTTTTCTTTTCTTTTGCTCAATTTCTTTATCACTTCACATATATTAAAATAAAATTAAGGAGAAATTAGTGGAGTGCAGGTGGCCATGCCTGCATGGAGGAAAGCACTTAATATGTATGTACTCTGCCACCCAGAATCCATGCAAAGATTTACCGTCTTAAAAATATCTCCCTTGGGGTTGTAATTTCACACATATGACTACACATTTTTCTCACTTGAGGACAAATTTTAAGTATAGGGATGATTACAGTCAATAAGAGGGACTCATACTGCAATAGTTCAAAATGGGAAAGAGACAGGCATATAAGAATCTGGAGAGAGGCTAGACTCTGGTTTAGTAGAATTAAAAGTTCAGTAAATTTGCTTCCTACAAAAATATTATAAAACTGGGAAGTTTTCAGGGTTATGGAAATTGACTAAAATAATACACCAAGTTGAGAAGTGTGTATTCTCTTAAAAAATAGAAAGTGAGCTTTTTATAGTAACATTGAGAGTTTGTGACATTCCCCCCTGAATCTACTTCTATCCCTCACCTCAGCTAAATCTACACAGTGATACTACCAATGCAGGGCAATGCATAAAACAAGCACTTTTGTCTTTGGAAGAGATGCCTTGTTTTGGATCAGAGCACAACCAGTGGCATCATCTAATAAAAATCATGACATATGGCACAAGAATTGGGAAGGAAATAAATTTAAGTGCCAATGAATTGGGAATACAAGAGGTTCAGTTAGCCTGAGGTTGTAGTCCTGGCTAGGAAAAACAATGAAATAGCAAACTACCCAGAAATTTTACAACGATATATTGGAAATAAGGCATCTGTAGAGGGCCTTGATAAGCCCTCCACACATCAGCACAGGGGAGAATGGAGAGAGCCCAAGCTATCCACATATCCCTGGCTGAACGTGATACTGATAAAACTGCATAAGAGACATGAGAGAGCTCAGGGAAAAGTAAAATCTGGGAAGATTTAAAAATTGCCTAAACTTGGAATGCACTCCTCAGCATAAGAACATCACCAGCACACAGTGGAAATTTGTTGGCTTGGGGTGTTTATTTGATCACAAACTCTGAGCAATCACTGTCTTACTCCTAAGCTTTGCAAAAACAGGGATGTGACTCCAAGATAGTTAGGCTTAAAATCAAAAACAAGATTTTTTAAAACATACTCAACAAAACACCAGTAGCCACACAACGTGCGGAAAAAAATTCCACAAATATAGTTCAGGTAAGTTACTAAACAAACAAGCAAAAGCAACAACAACTTTTGAGTGGGACTGCAATCCAGAGTTACTATAATATGTTATCAAAAATGTCTGGTTTTCAATAGCAACAAAAAATATAAGACATGGAAAGAAACAAAAATTATATTCTACACTCAGGAAAAAAGAAATAAAAAGAAACTCCCTCTGAGAAGGCCCACGTTTTGGATTTATCAAGTAATGATTTCTAAAGAACTATTATATACATGTTCAAAGAACTAAAGAATTCTGCTTAAAGAATTAAAAGATAGTATGATGACAATAAGATGACAAAGGGATGGAAATTTTTAAAAATGGAAATTTGGGAGTTGAAAAGTAAAACAAGAGAAGAGGAAAATTTAGTAAGGATGCTAAATAGCAAATGTGAAATAACAGAAGAATCAGTAAACTTGAGGATATATTAATAGAATTTACCCAGTTTGAAGAACAGAGAAAAAATTAAGAAAATTGAATGGAGCCTAAGAGGCCTAAGGGAAAATATTGAGCTTACCAATATATGAAAGTCCAAAATTGAGAAGAGAGGTAGAAAAGGGATGGAAAAATTTAAGATAAAGAGAAGTTCCTGTTGTGGCTCAGCAGAAATGAATCCAACTAGTATCCATGAGGATGCAAGTTCAATCCCTGGCTTTGCTCAGTCGGTTAAGGATCTGGCTTAGCTGTGTGAGCTGTGGTGCAGGTCACAGGCACAGCTCAGACCCTGTATTGCTGTGGCTGTGGTGTAGGCTGGCAGTTGCAGTTCCAATATTTGACTGCTAGCCTTGGAATTTACAAATGCCATGGGTGCTGCCCTAAAAAAAGCAATAAATAAATAAACAAACAAATAAAATTTAAATAAAGATGATTAAAAATTTCCCAGATCAGATGAAAAACTCAATGTAAATACACAAGATACTCAACAAACCCTAAGTAGGATACAAACTGCCAAGTTTTATTCCTAAACACAACTTAGTAAAATTATTCGAAGCCAAAGAAGAATCTTAAAGGCATCAAGAGAAATATAATTCATCACATGTCAGAAATAAAAAAGAGCATTAAATGATTACATTTTCATTAAAAAATATAGAGTTGTGAAGGCAATGAAAAGACATACCTGAAGAACTGAAAAAGTAACTGTTGCCTGAGATTTTTATGTTAAGTGATAAATAGATATTCTAAGGTAAACAAAGTCTCAGGGAATTTTTTTGGTTGGGAGCTTTGCCTTTTGAGAAATACTAAAGAAATGATACCGGGAGATAAACTAAATCTACACAAATACTTGAAAAATATTTGAAAAAGTTATATATGAATAAATATTAAGGATATAAATAAATATTAAACACTATATAAAGGAAATATATATGTATATATATTTATATTGTTAAAGACAAACTTAAATTGCATAAAACAATCACTTTAACACTGTAGGTGTAGTGCTGTATTTATAATATGTATGTAGCAATCATAGCACAAAGAGAAGGAAGTAGAACTAAACTGAGGCAAAATCTATAGTTCACTGGAATTACATTCATATTAACCTGAAGTAGATTGTGATAAATTAGCACGCATATTATAATCCTAAGAAAGATCATCAAGGAAAAAGCTGAAATAAAAATTATGGCTAAAACCAACAAAATAGTTATAATAGTACACTAAAAAAATCTATTTAACAAAAAAGATTATGTAAAGAATGAACAAGGAAAACAGACATAAGACATATAGAAGACAAGAAGCAAAATGCCAAATGTAAATACTATTTGTATCTTTGAAACTAAAGCGTATCTCTTATAGAGAGAAAACAGTTATGTCTTTTTTGGTTAATATGTTCTGACAATCTCTGCCTTTTAGTTGGCATGGTTAGTCCACCAACATTTAATGTAACTATTCTCCAAAGAAGACATACAGACGACCAAAAAAATAAAAAACATGAAAAGATGTTCAACATCACTCTTTATTAGAGAAATGCAGATCAAAACCACTATGAGGAATCACTTTATACCAGCCAGCATGGCCATCATCAAAAAGTCTACAAACAATAAATGCTGGAGAGGATGTGGAGAAAAGGGAACCCTATTACACCGCTGGTGGAAATGTAAATTGGTGCAACCACTGTGTAAAACAGTATGGAGATTCCTCAGAAAACTAAAAGTAGAATTACCATTTAATCCAGCAATCCCACTCCTGGGCATCTATCCAGAGAAAACCATGACTCAAAAAGACACATGCACTCCAGCGTTCATTGCAGCACTCTATACAATAGCCAAGACATGGAAACAGCTTAAATGTCCATCGACAGAGGAGTGGATAAAGATGTTATACTTATACACAATGGAATATCACTCAGCCATTAAAAAGAAAGAAAGAACGGCATTTGCAACAACATGGATGGACCTAGAAATTATCATACTAAGTGAAGTCAGTCAGAAAATGAGACACCAACATCAAATGCTATCACTTACACTTACAGGTGCAATCTAAAAAAAAGGACTCAATGAACTTCTTTGCAGAACAGATAATGACTCACAGACTTTGAAAAACTTATGGTTTCCAAATGAGACAGGTTAGGGTGGGGGGATGCACTGAGGGTTTGGGATGGAAATGCTATAAAAATTTGGTTGTGATGATTGTTGTACATCTATAAATGTAATAAAATTCATTAAGTAATAAAAAAAGAAAAAATATGTTGTAATAAGTGATACTAACAAAATAAAGGAAAGATACCCATTTTGGTAGATATATAAAAAACATATGACAAAATTCAACCATGATTTATAATATAGACTTTCAACAAACTATTGATAAAAGAGGCTTCTCCAACCTGATAAATGGGCTGAGAGTAGAAAGAGACTGCATACAGATGAAAATGTTCTAAAAGCGTCTTGTGGTTATGTCTAAACAACTTTATAAATTAATAGAAACTCATTGTTAAAATATATGCATGTAAATATATTACTTAAAATATATGCATGTATATTGTGCAAATGTCATCTCAGTAAAGCTGCAAAAATCAATATCCAAGTTGGGGTAGACAGTGTGGAGGTGTGGATGAAACAATTTAGACAATGTACTGATAATTGTTAAAACTAGGTTATAGATAATGGCAAGTTATTACCTAGTCCATCTGCTTTTGTGCATGTTTGAAATCTATCAAAACTTTAAAAACTGGTTTTTTGAAAAAAATTAAAGTGCCAGGGGAAAAACAACAACTTGGAGCTTGGGAAAGAGAAAGTATAATGTGAAAACACCCCTTGAGTAATTCTGACATTCCTCCTCTCCTTTGGGAAGGACCTTCTTAAGTTTCTAGATATTTTACATAGTTTTTTTTTGTTGGTAAGTGCATTTGACCCTACTATTCGAAGAGAGGAAGATAGACAGTATTATCTCTGCTATGTAGATGAAGAAATGATAGTTCAAAGTGACAAAAATAGAAAGAGGTGAAGCTAAGGACAAAGTCTGAGTGCCCAGTGCTCTGTCCACACTGCACTGTGATGCCCCTTACAATAGGCCTAGCACAAGGCTGAACTCATGCCAAATTGTTTTTAGTATCCCCACAATTTCTCTTCTTTCTTAGAATTCTTTTCTCCTCAGTTCACCTCACTGACATCTCTAGCCTTATACTCCCTGCTCCCTAAAATATACATACACATTCTATTTTGACACTCTTTGAAAGGTAGTTCTTTCCACAGAAAAAAAAACTCATGGACTTGGAGAACAGACTTGTGGTTGTCAAGAGAGACGGGGAGGGAGTGGGATGAACTGGGAATCTGGGGTTAATAGATGCAAACTATTGCATTTGGAGTGGATAAGCAATGAGATCCTGCTGTATAGAACTGGGAACTATATCTAGTCACTTGTGATGGAGCATGATGGAGGATAATGTGAGGAAAAGTATATATGTGCGTGTGCGTGTGTGTGTGTGTGTGTGTGAGTGACTGGGTCAGTTTGGTTTGTAGTAGGAAATTGACAGAACACTGTAAACCAACTGTAATGGAAAAAATAAAAATCATTTAAAAATGAAATGAAATTAAAAATAAATAAAAAAGAAAGGTAGTTCTTTTCAGTTAGCACACCATACTCTACTTTTCCTCCATCTCACTTTCCCTACTCCAGCAGCATCTTTTCTTTCAATTCTTTATTGAAAATAATATTCACCCCAAAGGATTATTAGATTAATACCAATCTTATCAGAAGTATGTACATTTTAACAGAGGTAAAAAAAAAAAAAAACAGCACAAAGGAATACTTGTCCTACTGAAAAACTTTAAGGTTCTACAGAATGTTGATAGGGAGAATACTTAGAGTTGAGGAAGAATCTTCTTGGGCCTTGAAAATTACCTTCCAGCCCATATATTAAGACAAGTCCACACCAAGTTATCATTAGTAAACACTGAGGATAATGAACAAATAAGTATTAGTAGAGTAAGCCAAGCTTCTGTTTATTCATGATGGGAAATGATCTTCCATTGTCTAAAGACTATGAAAGCACTGTGGCCAGTCAGCTATAAATGGAGATGGCATGGACATAAAATGGCATCAGGTGGTGAACAGTGTTTGGAATTTGTCTAGAGGCCTCTTCCTTTCTTTAATGTGGGGATATTCAACAAATTTAAAGATTGCTCTTACCTTCCAGTGTGTCTCATTGAATCAGAATAATAGATATTTGGTTTAAGGTGGATATTTTTCTCAGAATTCTCACAATTCTTTTCAGTTGCCTCTCTGCTCATTTGATCCATTCCCTTGAACACTTTGTTCACTGAGGTCACCATGTTGAATTGAACATGCGCATATTTCTTTATTCATCCAACAGATATTTTTGAGCACCTGCTATGTGTCAACACAATTCTGGGCAAAGAAGACATCTTCACGGAACAGCATAGAGGAAGATCTCGCCCTTGCAGAGGGAGGCAAAGGTGAAGGAGACAGACAATGATGAAAATAATACTCTGAAAGATATACCATGCAGGATGTTACGGGGTGGTAGATGCTAGGAAAGACTAGCAGTGCAAATGCCATAACTTTGGAGATGCATGGAGTGTTTGATGAGCAATAAAGAGGTCAGTGTAGCTGGAGAAGAGTGAATGGGATAAAGATGGGTGGTCAAGAGAAGTAGAAGATAAGGTCCATAATAAATTATGAAGGATGTGGTAGACCTCTGAAAGGTCTGACCTTTCCTCTGAGTGTAATGGAAAGCCATTGTAGGCTCTGTAAAGAATAAGAAAAAATTCAAAAGGAGAGAGATTAACTATAAGGTTATTAGAGAAAAAACTAGATGAGAGTGGATGGTCCAGAGTGGTGATAGGGACATGTGTTCTTATTCTGGTTATAGGAAACAGAGATTCAAGAAAATTTTCTTGACCAGGGAATAGATCTATCTCCCTCACTTAACTAAGAGCTGAGCATTCCTGAACACACCATGTGTTCAGGGAATATGTGATTAACGGATCAAGAAATGAATGGGTGAATATTGGGTAGTTATGATCAATCTGCTACAGGGAATACAAAGCTATTATTTCAAGACAGCATGGCCACAATAAACATTATCTGTGACCACAAGCCGATAATTGTTTTAGAGAACAGCTATTATCGTCTTTGGATACAGAGTCTACTGGTAATTTTCATTTGGAAATGTCCGAAATAGATAGTTCCAGAATAGAACTGGAAAGTTGTCTGCGTGAGAGATTGTCCCCAATAAAGGCATAAAATGAACTTTCCTTCATTCAGTAGCTGTTATTAAGGAAATGTGTGCAAACAAGGCACAATTGTGAACTGCTATTAAGTTCCTAAAACATGGTACGTGGTTGATAGGCCATAGCAATAACCTTGTAATACTTATCCTACCTCCAGCCTCCTCTGTTCCTGTAGACCTCCTATCCCACTCCCAGGACATCTTTTCTAAAGTGCACTCCTGCTTAGGACCTTTCAACGACCTTTCATTGTCTTCTCACTTAGGAAAGTTTTTCTCAGGCTTGGTATCCAAAGCACTTCAAAATATTTTGCTTTACCTAAACTCGTGGCAAGTATGCTTATTATTGAGAGGAACTTAATGTTGTGTTGTTAAGGGGACAGGTTCTGAAGATGAGCTACCTGAGTTCAAATCCCATCTGAATGCAGGAATTAACTTCTCTAGTCTCCGTGTCAGCCTTTGGGAAAATGGAATAGTCATAGCCTTGAGAGGATTTATTTAGATAACAAATGTAAATCTTGCTATACTGTAAGCTCCATGAGAACAAAAAACAAATTTATTCCACACTGAACTCCAATGCCAGGTATGTAGTAGACACTGAAATTGTATCCAGTGAATTATTCTGTAACTGAATATGTGCTCTCTGCCTGGTATTTCCTAAACTCTGAGGACACTATAGTAATTTTTCTCATGCAGTTCAAGGAAAACAGTCAATAAACAAATCTTCAAATAAATTTATTGAATTTACATGTTGGTAACTGCCGTTTAAAAAAGTAAAATAGCATAAAATACAGGAGTGTCTGATTTTGTGGCCAGGGAAGACACCTCTGAGGAAATCACATACGAATTTTGTGGCCAGGGAAGACACTTCTGAGGAAGTCACATATGTAGAGAAAGGAAATATTTAGAATATAATTTGGAAGTAGAAAAAAAAGAATGAGTGGAGCCAGGGATGGTTTCATTCAGGGACCCATTATGTCTTTTGAGGGCCCTGGGCACTTTTGCCTTTGTGGGCCCTTCCACCATGAAAATAGTATAGTTGATTTATAATGTCCTGTCAATTTCTGCCATACAGGAAAGTGACTCAGTTATACATAAAGTATTGCTCATTGAATTCCTCCTTAACTGTCAAAAAACTCAGCTATCCTTCAATGGCCAAACTAAACACCAGCTCTTATGTTGTCTTTCCTGAAGCCTCCACTGGTCTTAATTTTTCTCCTCTGACTGATACCTCTAGGGCTAATTAGACCCCGTTCTTGATATATGCTAATTGATGTATTTCTCTCCCTTAAAGCTTTTTAGCTCATTTAATGCTCTTACAGTGTGGCTCTATCTCTTACTGTGCCTAGCCAAGTGTCTTGCACAGAGTAAAGCCTCAATAAATATTTGTTGACTTGAATATCAAAGAAAACTAGCCAGTCAGCCAAGTACTCTCACCAAAGCCTGCCGAGGCAAGACTGGTCTCCAGTATTGCTGCCCAGACCCTGGCACATAATTACTTTGAGACCATCTATTAAGCAAAAAAATGTTAAAAACAAACAAAAATAGGAATGCCAATTGTGACTTCCCACTTTGCAAAACATGCTGCCAGGCTTCTAAATAACAACTTCATGGAGCATCCATCCAAAACACCATCTGGAGTGCAGACAGAGACTTGTACCTTGTTGACTCCCAGAACCATAAATCTAGAGCCTTGGCTAATCTCCATCATAGTTAATGATGACTGTGATCTATAGCAGCTGAAAGATAAGGGTTCTGATTAGACATAGAAAGGAAATTAGATCCTGAGTAAATGGAAATATTATTCCTTTAAATCACATTTGTTCTAATACTTATTCTACACAAGACACTATACTTGGCTTCACAGAAAATACAAATAGATGGAAGATCCAGTCTTTATTCTCAATGAGACTTTTCTATAGCAGAGAATAGAGCTGGGAGGTGGCAAAACACATTGGTGGGGTGACAAATATGAAGATGTCTCTATCTGTGTCTCCAATGAGAAGAAGGTACTATTTAGTTCCAGAATGGAAATTGTTGTGTGACCTTGGATAAAGCAGCCCAAATTCCTGAACTTCAATTTTTCTCTCTGTAAAAAAGCTACTTGTTTCTCTACCAGAAATGCTGGCTGATATCACTACTTGGTAAACATAATAATTTCTGTGCTTTTCAATAATTTAGAGGTTTTTGTTGCTCAGTTTTCAGTTAAATACATGAGTTGCATTTAAATATGCAAACTACTACCTTAGGGAAGGAGAAAGGAATTAATACCTCAGTAAACTGAAAAACAGCTATAATCAAAATAATTCATATATTTATCAACAATTACTTATTAAGCACCAACTTACATCAAGAGAGGTTCTCAGATGGTGGCTATTTCATTTCTCAGAGAATGTTTGACAATATCTAGAGATAATTTTGGTTGTTTATTATGTCTTATGCTTTCCGACAAATAGGCATTTTTTTCCCTACAGATCCCTTCTCATGGAAGGTTTTTTCTAATCATTCTCCTAACAATCAATTTCTTCCTATCGAAGTAACCAAGACAATTACATTTGACCGTCAAACAACATGGTTTTGAACTGTGCTGGTCCATCTATGTGCAGATCTCTGGTGTTTTTGTTTTTTGTTTTTTGTTTTTTTGCTTTTTAGGGCTACACCTTCAGCACATGGAAGGTCCCAGGCTAGAAGTTGAATCAGAGCTGCAGCTGCAAGCCTACTCAATGCCACAGCAACTCAGGATCTGAGCCACGTCTGCAGCCTACACCACAGCCGATGGCAATGTCAGATCTTTAACCCACTGAACGAGGTCAGGGATTGAACCCACATCCTCATGGATCCCAGCTGGATTCATTACCACTGAACCACAATGGGAACACCACGGATATTTTCCTATAAATACTTACTGCAGTATTACACAATACAAGGTTGGTTGAATCAGACAATGCAGATCAAAGGATACAGAGGGCCGGCAGTAAAGTTATACATGAATTTTTGACTGTGCAGAGGGTCGGCATCCCAACCTCTGTGTTGCTTAACTGTCGACTATAATTTTCAACAAGGGGTTTGAAGAAAGAAGTCATGTAATTTTAGGCCAGACAATTCTTTGTTGGGAGGACTGCCCTGGGCACTCTAGGATGTTCAGCAGCAGTTCTCACCTCTACTCACTAGCTGACCGTAGCCGTTCCCTAGTTGTGGAAAACAAAATCTCCAGACTTGTCAAACATCCCCTGGGAGGAGGGGCACAGTCACATCCAGGTAAGGACCGTTGGTATAGGGAAACCAGAAAGAACTAAGAAGCGTGGGGATGTTTTACAGAACCAAACCTTGGCATATGCTGCTATGGGGACTAAAGTCATTTTGCACTCTAAACCAGAAGCCTTAACAAATGCTCATAAGCTTTGAGCTATGAACCCCACTCCTAGGGATCTAATCCTAAAGAAATAACCCTAAAAAGATATTTTTAAAGTGCCTAAATATTTAATTTCCCTTGAAATAGAATATTAGGATATGTGTTTTAAGAAGACATTTCTCTGATGTTGAGTGAAAAACACAGCTGGGTGCTAAACTGCAACTATATAAGCAATACTAAGTAAAACAAAAGAAGACAACAAAAAAATCTGGAAATATGTTGAAAAATTTTAAGAGCATTGTTTTGAGATACTGGAAAAATGTTTATTTTATCCTTTTTATATCACATATTTGTTTTATATAACTATAGTCAATTATTTTTTCTTTTCATAAATCCAAGTCAATGTGAAATACTCATGAGGTATCACAGATAATGTCTCTCTGTAATGATGGGTTGAGTATTACAAGCTTTCTTCAAGTCTCTTATGATGTTGCTCTGAAGAAAAGGATATTGGTTCTATTGTTAACGTCCTGCTTATTGGTAGAAAAGAGCAAATGATTAGTAGTTAGTTCTCCTTTTGCTTCAAAATTTGGCATTCAAGGCAAACCACTGATGAAATACATTTGCATTTGAATGATGTCCACCTCAGAGCCAATCTCAGGTCTCTTCCAAAAGCTTTTTATGTGTGATGTGAGTTCTTGTTCAGTTTGTTCCAATAGCGTGGCTCTCTTCAGAAAAATGACTTCCACTTTAGCTGAGTGAGGATAAGGCCTGCCAGAAGAAAGCCATCACTTTATGAATATGAAATGTCCATAAAAAAGACAGCTTCAGTAACTTATTCCCTCAGAGGAGATGTTGATAGTGTGAGGTTTAAAAATTAGAGTGTAAAGAAAAAGCTTCCAGTACCTATTGCAAACACTGTTTTATAAAATATATAAATGTATATATTTGTTGTCATCACATATTCTCTTCTCTATATGTCTATTTATGAACAATTTGGAATCAAGCAAGATGTTTAAATACATGGTATTAATGTGTGGGAGTTATTTTTTATATAATCCGTTGAAACTTTTCCCCAATATTAAATAAAGTGGCAGGCAAAAAATGCTTGAAAAGGACACACACACACACACACACACACACACACACACACACACACCCATATGACCTGCTTCAACAATTACACTTGAAAACATAATTTATCACTTTCTTTATAGCCATACCTCATTTACTCAGTGTAATAGTACTTTGAAAGCTGATCTTCTCCTTAGCTATGCTGAGTTTGCAACTAACTGGACACATCAAAAATATCCGTGTTTTTCTTACATGCCATGGGAATGTGACAACATCCTTTCTTTGTGGTTTTGGTTAACATTTACACATCCTTCCCAAAACACCACCAGAGAATGCTATTTCACTGAGGGAACTGCAATGATATGCTTCACATCTGACATGATCTACTAAGGATGCCGCCCAAGAAGATCAGAGAGCCCACTGTGAAAGCAGAGTAAATCATTTTCAATATGAAATTGCAGCCACTGCCTCAACTCACCTCCCCCACAACCGGATACAATGTGCAAATGATTCATCCTTTTCTGTTTCTAATGAGGTTCTGTCAGACATGCATCTGGCTCAGCAGTAAGAAGGAATGATAAGCAGATGTGTGATTATCCAATCTGGGCACAGGAGTGAGTTTAGTGCCCACTTCAATCCCTTCCCACCCAACATTTTGCATTCATGTGACTCCTTCTCCTTTTTCTTTTTCAAACTTCTTTTGAGTCCCATCTTTCTACCCAAAGACATTTGAAAGGAGGTATGTTTCAGGGAACTCTGCACAGGAATGAAGGTGAGAGACCCGATGTTTTGGACAAGTCATTATGAACATTACACACCCACATTTCCTTGAGCTTTTGCATGTAAGGGATAAACACATTGCTAATCTGATGTTTCATGCTATTTAATCCTTGAAACAACCTTACAAAATCAACTCTATTATCCTCATTCTGTGTATTTAGAAACAGGGACACTCAGGTTCTCATAGATGTGATAAATGGGATAAGCTGGGATCTTTAAGAAGAGTTTGTTGGGCATCTAGGGAAATTATTTAATTTTTCTGTGCTTCAGTAAATATTCTGAAATAATCTAGAGTTTATTGCTATCGTGTCCCCCCAAACACCATTCTCTTACAGTGAATTGAGCAAGGACTCTACTCACTTGGTTTTGTGTCCATACACTCTTTAGCTTTCCTAAAAATGTCCAACAATGAGCATCCAAAAACGTGGATTGTACCAAGGTTGTAGTTATGTTTATTATGTACTAAGGATGTGCCCTTAAGAGGGTGTTTCAGAAGTAAAGGAGCCAGATATGGCTGAAATTACACTGAAAAAAGACCCACATCAGAAGATGAAAATACATAAACTGGATAATAATGACTGAAATCTCAGACACTAGATTACCATGAGAGTAACTTTGATTCTGAGACATAGTTCCCAAGATTTATTTAACAGAGAAGACTTTGCCAAAATATGAAGGACAGGTATAACTGTAGCCATCCATTCTTTTTTTTTTTTTTTTTTTTTTTTTTTAGGGCTGCACCTGCAGCATATGGAAGTTCCCAGGCTAGGTGTTGAATCACAGCTGCAGCTGCTGGCCTATGCCACAGCCACAGCAATATGGGATCCAAGCCACATCTTCAACCTACACCCCAGCTCCTGGCAACACCGGATCCTTAACCCACTGAGCAGGGCCAGGGATCAAACCCATGTTCTCATGGATACTAGTTGGGTTCGTTACCACTGAGCCACAAAGGGAATTCCAAGTAGCCATCCATTCTTATCTCTTCTTTCCCTGTTAGTATTTCCCAATTTTCCTTCTTCCCAAATTACTGCCAAGACATGGGTTTCAAAGATGTATCACTTATACAAATATTTGCATTAAAAATGGGCCATGTGATAATGCAATTTTGAAACAAATGTATACATTTTAGCAGTGAAACTTTAGGCATCTGACTGGCACATTAGGGGCAAGGAATGTCCCAGGACCCTACAAATTACTATGTACTTAGTGCAGGAAGACAGAGATGACTACATTTTCTCTGTTCTCTTTTCCAAAAGAAGTATCCTGAAGAAAGTTCTTGGCACACAGAAATTAGCCAGCCATAGCCATCAAACTTCCCTTATTTGTATTTTTAACTTCCTCTTAGAGGTCTTCACCTCAGTATTACACAGACACCTCAAGTCTATGTACAAAACTGAATGGAATACTTCTGCCTGTAACCCTGACCCTCTTCTTGTTCCTCATTTTCTGACCATGCCAGAGTCTTCAACTCCTATCATGCCCTTGGAAGATTCAAACTGATGTTCTCATCCTGAAACATATCCTATGCACTATTGTACAATCTTCATTGTCAGGTCTCTAACCTTTCATCATCTCTTGCTTGGATTTCTAAAAAGCTCCCAATGTGAGAGCTGCCAAATTTGCTCTCCTTCCATCCATATGCCACCTCGCTACTAGAGAACAGTCGACCCTCAAACCACACACAGGTCAAGGGCATCCATCTTCTTTGCAGCCAAAGATCCACATATAAAATACACCGTGGGCCCTCTGTGTTTGTGGTTCCCCCATATCCATGATCCCATATCCACAGATTCAGCTAAGGCAGGTTGTGTAGTACTGTAGTATTTGCTAGTGAAAAAATCTGCATGTAGGTGGACCCACACAGCTCAAACCCATGTTGTTCAAAGGCCAAGTATGGTTATAAATAGAGCCAATCATTTTAATTTTCTGCTTGAACATATTTATTCCATGAGCCACACCAAAGTCCAAACTCCTTCCTATAGGTCAAATTTGTTTAAAAGCTGGCCTCATTTACTTCTTTATCTCAAATGAGCACACTCTTTCTTGTCTCAACAGCCCACATAACTCTAGGTTTTCTTTTATCCCTATAATTGAAAAATTGTCTCAAGTGACCACTTCCACCCTACTAAATCTTGAAATTTCAGAGTAAACTCAAATCACATTGTTTTTTTTCCTAATCCAGTCCAGTAATTTTCTGGTATTTTCCAGGTTAAACCTTAATATAATATGGGGTTTTCTTCCCCCTCAATCCCTTCAAAGTATTCTCTGCTCTCTCTCCTTGGCCCCAATTCTGAGCTTCTGGGTGACTCAACAATCCCTTTTATGTTACTGAAGAATAAGCGGTACAGTTTTTGGCCCCTATGATTATGCTAGCATTCATAGGTAGGGTCTTCATCCTGTCTGTTTCCCAGCTTAGATGGTACCCAGGGCTTGTTTGGCAGGTAGTGAATTATGTATTAACTCCTATGCAGCTTTCTGTCACCCACAGTCCAACAAAGATGCAGCTGCATTCCCATTCACTTCATGTAGGTAAGACAGGCCCTCACTTTGTGCTGTAATCTTCTGATCAGCATTTTAGCTTTCCTGCCCACCTAATACCTAGGTTTTTTTTCGTGGTTTCAGAAGACATGAAATATTCTCAAAAGTTTCTTGGGAACCATGGGAAATTGAGAAAGAGATATCAGGTAGTTACCAACACTATCAAGTTTTCTACCTTTCATACATTGGGTTCTTCTGTGGAGCTATGGTACTCAAAACCTTCCATGCAGGGAGAAGGTTACAAATCTTCCCAAATCTAGAATCTCAATCTTATAGGTAAGTTTATTCTAGGGAAGGGCATAAAGGAAATAGAGAACAAGACTCCTTCATGGCTTATCCTCTCTCCAAACTCTCCCTCTCTCTCCTTTTCAGATCAGAATCATTTCATCTAGTTGGGTAACAATACAGGAACGACAGAGAAGATGAACCCTTGTTTTCATCTTGCTACCAATCTACTGAACGTGTGCTACACTGAGGAGATAGAAAGGAAAATACAGCATCTTTGAGTTCTCTCCATTGAAAACTAAAAACCAAAACGAAACAAAAAATATTGTCCAATGAAATGAAATATTATTTAAAGAAATGAAAGGGCATACCATATGCCTGGATTGGAAAATAGCTAGCAGTGTAATTCTTTCAGCCATGTCCTTTAAGATTGTTTGTTTATTCTTAGCTATTTGATTTTCATATAAGTATTACAATTAGTTGCTTAACTTTTAAAAAGAGATATGCTATTTTTATGGAGATTCCATTAATTTATAGATCAATTTAGAGAAAATTGACATATTCACAATATTGACTCTTCCATAATGCTTAGTGAAAGATGGCAGACACAAGAGTACATAATGTATGACCCATTTATATAAAGTCTAAAAAAAGCTTATTTATCCACCATTTCCAAAGCACATCAATGCTTTCATGCTTCTAAGCTTTGCACATGCTCTCTCATTTCTCCATCTCATGATAATCTACTCATCTTTGAAGGATCATAGAGAACAAACCTTCAATTCTAACAGATCTGGATTCAGGGAAGTCCAAGATCTAGGTGCTGGCAGGTTTAGTGCCTGGTGAAGGCCCACTTCCTGGCTCTAAGCTCACAGATGTCTGCCTTTAAACTATAACAAACTTCACATGACAGAAAGGGTGAGAGATATCTTTGGACTCTCTTTTATAGGCCACTAATCCCATTCGTGAGAGCTCCATGCTCTTAATCACCTCCCAAAGGATCTACTCCAAACATCATCACACTGGGGACAAAACTTCAACATATGAATTTGGGGCAAACAAAAACATTCAGCTTATAGCAGTACCTTTTATTCAGTCTTGGTTGAGAGTCAGAACTATGGCTCTGGGTACCCCTAAAATAAACACACGGTTTCAATAGACCAACTGAAATCAGTTCTGTACCTACACAATCCAATCTCTGAATCTTGGCTAAACTCTCTTAATTAAAATTTTCTCGTTATCATTTCTTCTTTCTGTATACTTTGCAATGTTTATAAACAGACATGGTACACCCATAATAATTGAGCATATATTATTTGAATGCTGTTGAGTGGCACTTTCAATGAGAAGTTTGGCTAGTGGTTAAGTTAATTTCCTCTTACAATCTGCCTTGTCATCTTTGGTTTGCTGTCCCATCCTTTCAGAGTGATCATTTATTTGACAGTGATATTATGGCCAGTGAAACAGAAATGATAGTTAAGAAGCTTGTCCATAAATTCTTCATCCCTATTTCAAGTGTGTATGAAATTATTATTGGGAATGGTATTAAGTGGCCAGATAGACAGAGTGTTGTCTGTCATAAGCCAACACCTATGGTTCTTGCCCCAGAACTCCCAGGTGGACTTTTGAGTACACTGAGCCATTTTTGGAAAACTCTAGTGTAATTGTTTTCTCGTAAATGATTATGTAAAATCAGTTGTGTTCTTAACAATCATGTAGGTGAGTGTATGTGTGGAGGTATGTTTGGGTGTATTTTCGGGTATGTGTGTGTCTTTGTATTGACCCTTTATAATGCAAAAATAAGTTCTTAGCCTGGCCTTTCCCACTCACATTTATGGGATCCTTTTTTTTTTTTTTTTCCTTTGTAGGGCTGCACCCCCGGCATATGGAAGTTCCCAGACTAGGGGTCGAATCGGAGCTACAGCTGCCAGCCTATGCCACAGCCACAGCAACATGAGATCCAAGCCATATCTGCAACCTACACCACAGCTCACAGCAACGCCAGATACTTAACCCACTGAGCGAGGCCAGGGATCGAACCCGCAACCTCATGGTTCCTAGTTGGATTCGTTTCCACTGCGCCACGAAGGGAACTCCAGGATCTTTGTAATGTAAGAAATAATTACAGAAATTAATCTGAATAAAAGTTTCACCCAAGGAAAGATATTAGGCAAATCTGTGACTCCTTATAGTTATTCCACCATAAAGAGATAAAGCAGAGGCTAGGAGATGGCTGGTCACTTCAATGATTTCTGTGTAAGATATTAATACTCTTTATACTTAATGTCAGACCTCTGTTCATTGTAATTTTCCATCAGTTATAAAGAATATCACATAAAATTTGAGGTTCAGGGGTGCAGGGATAGATAACTGCTCTTAATTTTATTAATTAAAAAATTTTAAAGTGCACCCTGTTTCTTAAAGCATAGACTTGTGGAAAAATTGGGGTTTTAATTTTGTGTTAATATCTTATTCTTCAACAGTAGATTGCATTTTCATTGAGAATGAAGTTTCTGGGACCTTGATATTGTGTGATGTTTTGCACCAACACACATCTCAGATGTTCCAAGAGATGAGCCAGTAATAAGAAAAAAATTGTTTATGTTCATTGTGAAGTACCCAAATAGACTCAGAATTCAGAAACTGCTTCATTCTTGAGAGTGGCTCCCAAACTTTAAAGTCACAAGCAAAGTCACCAAATGTCTTTTTCTATCAGGTGATGAAGAGACTTAGCAGTGGTGGCTTCTGTGGAAGCCAGCTGGCAGAAATTGAGGTGTCCCAGGATGGCTTGAAACAACTGCTTTGTTTCTGGAATGGGTACCTCATAGAATGAACATATTTTATCCTGAATGTGATAAATACCATCAGCACGCACGCAATAACCTAAGAAAATGACAATGAAAGTTTCTGAGTTCATCTGTCTTTTTCCTCTTTTGCTTCACCTGGATACTAGAGGTCTTGAGTCAGTGTAGGAGTTTTTGAATTTTTTCTGCAAGTTCATGAGGTTGATCTTAGAGCATAATTGAAATACAGTATCATACCTGGAAACCTAGGAATCAAAATTTTTATTAATTCCAGGACAACTTCAGTAGCACCAGAAATGTTGAACTAAAACTGTTTAAATGGAGACCAGACTTGTGGTTGCCAAGCAGGAGAGGGAGGGAGTGGGATAGACTGGGAGTTTGCAGTTAGTAGATGTATAGCACTGGGAACTACCTCTAGTCACTTGTGAAGGAACATGATGGAGAATAATGGGAGAAAAAGAATATATATATGTATATATGTGTATATATATATAGTATGTCTGTGTGTGTGTGTATATATATATATATATATATATATATATATATCTGGATCACCTTGTTGTACAGCAGAAATTTACGGAACACTGTAAATCAACTCTAATTAAAATTTTTTTTAAAAACTGTTTAGGAGTTCCTATCATGGCTCAGTGGAGATGAATCTGACTGGTATCCATGAGGATTCTGGCTCGACCCTGGCCTCGCCCAGTGGGTTAAGGATCCAGTGTTGCCATGAGCTGTAGTGCAGGTCAGAGATGCGGCTTGGATCTGGCATTGCTATGGCTACAGTTTAGGCTGGCAGTTACAGCTCCAGTTCAACTTCTATCCTGGGAACCCGCATATATTGTGGTGCAGCCCTATAAATACACACACATACACACGCAAGTGTTTAAATAAGTATTCTCTTCAGTGGGTACATTTGTTTACTTGTCTATAGCAGTATACATAATGATGATCCAGCATTGGTGGCCTGGGCAAAAGAAAGTTCTGGTGAGATTTTTCTATCCATTGGGAATAGCAAGGAGCTGGAGAAGATGAGCGTGGAATATAGGCTCTAGCTATAGTTTATATTTTGGTCAGCTCAGGCTGCCTTAACAAAGTACCATAGACGGGTGCCTTAAACAACAGATGTTTATTTTTTCATAGTTCTGAAGGCAAGAAGTCCAAGATCAAGGTGCCAGCATGATTGGGTTCTGGTCACAGCCCTCTTTCTGACTTGCAGACACACCTTCTAGTTGTATCCTTACATGGCAGAGAGAGAGACCGACAGACAGAGAAAGAGAGGGAGCTCTGGTCTCTTTCCCTTCTTCTAAAGACATTATTTCCATCATCAGAGCCCTGACCTCACCTAAACCTAATTTTCTCCCAAAGTCTTCACCTCCAAATATCAACATCTTGAGGATAGGCCTTCAACACATGAATTTGGGGAGGATACAACATTCAGTCCATAAAAGCATATTATCTGAAGTGACACCTGAATTGAAGTTTAAAGGATGGATAAGTAAAATATAGGGAGTAGAAAGAAAAGAATATTCTAGGTAAGTAAGTTGACTGAGAGCCTGATATAAGGGAGGGTGTTGGTGGTCAGAGAAAGAAGAGGAAGGGAAGAGATGTGTATCAGAACTCCTGAGGTGCTTGTTCATACACACACCCCCAGCCTGCTCCCCTAGTGTTGTTTTGGGGGGTTAGGGAGGGAGTGACTCATATGTGAGCTGGAAGTAGCTCTTCTAGTGGACATCTGCTATTTTTGTCCTGCCAAGCATCTTCTCTCATTTCTTCCAATAACAGCACCCTGAATTTCCTTTGAGGGGCCACATTTCCTCCCCTCCAGATTCATGCCATTAAAGTCGCCCCATCCTTATTTGGATAGAAGATCTGTGAACCAGGCCTGCCCTCGCAGACATCACATTTCTAGGCACATGACCCAAACCAGGCCAATGAAAATCAATCTCAGGATTTGGGCTGAAACTCTTAGAAACAAAGGGGGCTTGCTTTAGCTGATATTACTTAACTGGAAGTTTATAAGGTTGAGAACTACTACTGTTCATATTTATGTTACAGAGAGAGCTTGCCTAGGAACTAAACATACACAGGAGAAAAGGATGGCCAGAGATTTGACCTAACATATTTCTGATAAGATACATGACAATTTGGATCCAGCTGTGCCAATCCGTTCTTCCAGACTCTTGAGCTGTGTGCACAAACGAATCCTCCCTTTTTCCTTAAGAGAAGTTGAACGGACTTTTCTGTCGCTTGGAACCTGGAGAAACCATGTAATACAGTTCCCTAGAGGATTCGGGTGCTTAAACACGGGTGCTCTGAAGCACTTATAAGAAGTTGTTGGGCTAGGAGTCAATAAACCCATATTTTAGATCCACTCTGCTATTCCCCATCTGCAAAATATTTGGCAAGTCACTTAATGCTCAGACAACTCAATCTCCTCATTTAAAAGAGTGAGACTAACAAAATATTCAGTGTCTATTTCAAAAAGTTGCCACGAGGCACTAAGTAAGGTGATAAATGAGGCAGCACTTAATAAATGGAAAAATTACACTTATGCAAGTCATTATCATTGCCGTTGTCACAGGCATGGAGATGAATGATTTTCCAAGCAGTCAAGGGACAGCTAATAGTCAGAACGCAACAGTATGTATATTTGTGCCTGAACTGGATTAATGATTGACTTGTAAGCACTTTGTTTGGGGTCATAGCCCAAAATCCCACACTTCCTATGAATTCTGGCCAAGTGTATTTTGGGTTTTTGTTTTTTTTTTTAATCCAATTTTTAGGAGCAAAGTGCCAAAAAAAGATAGGAAAGTGTCCACATGATCTCCCCTTATCATTTTCACTCCCACCCTGGGGTTTCACTCTGTTCAGGTCACAGATCTATTTGCTTGGAAGTCCTAGGATGTTGGTCCCTGCTAATGCACTTTAGCACACAACTCATCTCATTACCTAAGAGCTACTTGAGAAATTAAAAAATCAAATGAGATTTTCTGGGTATTTTGCTGGATATTTTTGGATTTCTTATGAAGGTGTTGACTTCAGTGGTATCTGTTATCTCTGGGTCTTAGGTCACAAATATATGGCCTTGATCTAGATGGGGAATGAAGGCGGAAATCTTTCCATTTTGAAAACCCTTCCCTTTATGAGGAATGCACTGGCACAGGGGGATAGAGAAAACATTAAATCAAGAACAGCCCAATTGTCCTAAACAACCTTTCAAAGTTTTCATGACAGCCTTGGCGACTCTTTCCTGAGACACTATTATTCTCTTTGTGTACATAATATGGAGTAGTAGGAGGCTTGGGTTTCCTTATTAAGTCAGGCATTTTTTAATTTAGCTCCCAGGGGACAAGAATAAACTTATGTTCTTTCTTTTTCCTCAACCAGATTCCATCGTTCCTCCTCTCCCATACTTCTGTTTGCCCGAGGAAGTGAGTTTTCACCCACACTGTCCACTTCCCAAAGAAGAAATTCGTTTTTTTTTTTTTTTTTTTAATATATTAGCTGACACTCACGGCTGTAAGAGAGACAGAAAGCAAGACTAAGGAGAGAATAGTCATGTCCCCCGAAGGCCATGATGAAGACAGTCAAAAATATGACCAGGGCTGGAACTGCACAAACAGTGGGTCACCACTGCTCTCGAGATGGGTAACATTTGAATCCCCAAAGAGGGTTTGGTAACTAAAAAAGTCTATCCTTGAGGACATGATTCCTGGCCCAATTGCAATGTTCCCCTTCAAAGTCTTCTTATATTTGTACTGTACCTCATCCCAGTGGCCTGAAAATGTTTACCTTATTTCTTACCCAGAATGGGAGGACTGTGTTTACTCTTCAAGCCTACATGTGCTCCAGGGCCTCGAGGTGCCAGCTCTTACTCACAGTTGTAAGCTCCTCCTCCCACATACACACAGTCCGCTAGTGCTCATAGATGATTACTGAGCAGAGTTCCCTGGCAGCCTATAGTGGTTAAGGATTCAGTGCTGTTACTACTATGGCTCAGGTTCAACCTCTGGCCCTGGGAACTTCCACAGACTTCAGGCGCGGCCAACAAAAAAGAAAAAAAAATTATCACTGAATACTTTCCTTGAAACTAACTTTGTGTTTTTCAAAAGAAGGGAAACAGGTGATGGATATTTTCTATACATGGCCCAGCTACTTTTTTCCACTGATCCACTTTGATGCATATCAAGGACATATGAACTGTGAACAGACACCTACAACAGAGTCTTGCTTTACCTTCTCCCAGCATGACACACTCATGTGATCTCTTTGGATTCCAATTTGGAGTCGTCAGTTGTAACTTTTTTTTCAAACTTAATTCCCCACTGAGGAAGAGCAGACTTCTTAGGAAGTAAAGTCACCAGTCATCCACCTTTGACTTCAATGTCCATTCCCAAGTCAGGAACATAAAATGTAAAGTTCAAGCCAAACTAAAGAGAAAGGTAAAGGTCAGATTCATGCAGCTGCCTATTGGCAGGGAGAATAATTCTGAACCAACTGACCTGCCAGATGGAAGAAGCATCAATGTCAGACTGAAAAGTGTAATCCACAGAAGGAGGTAAAACCAAATGACTAACTTATCCACGTGGAAAGTGGGATTCCGGGTGTCAAAATTACATACAGCAAGTGCAGCAGCCTAGAAACAACCACCAAAATAAAAAGCAGCAAGTGACTGATGAATATAAGCTTTTTTGGTTGTGAATTTAAAAACATTTCATACTACTCTTTTTTTTCTTTTATGGCTTTCAGGAATTAGCTCTCTCAAAAGGTTGATTTATCACTCTCCCTGGCAAAAAAAACCTCATAACCCTAAATTAGTTCTCTAAAAATTTAGTCTCACACTATTCTGAGAAGAAAAGAGTGACAAACTGGGCACTGGAGTAGCTACTGGGAGGGTGTGGCTGGTGTGGCCCTGTTCCCTCTGCAGATGGCAAGAGGTGTCCTTTTGCCTCTACTTTGCTTGTGTTTGCAAACATAAAGTTGTTCCTAAGAGCGGAGATGGACAGCATCCTCCCAGAAAGCCCTGAGAGAAACACCTTACCTAGACAACTACCCAGGAGGCTGGTGGGCTGGAAGATGCCCCTGGGGGAGTTGGTCACACAATCCAAATAACTAGTAATTGGAAAATTTGTTGTCTACCCTTTTCTCTTTTGCTGAGGTACAGGGCTTGCGGCTCAGTAGTGAATCTGGCCCCAGCTTGCCCAGCTCCCATTCTGGTGCCCCAAGATTCATGAATCTTGTGAATGTGTACACAGGACAGGCTATGGGATGCAGGGCCCTCATAGGAAGCCCACCCTGTTGCTATATTTTGACCATGCCCCAGCTGTGCAACACAGGAAGAGGAAAATAATAAGAAGGTTATGAAGGGAGTTTAGCCAATAGTTAATTAGATTATTCGATTAACACACAAATTTTCCTCTCCTGTTTGAAATGTGGATGTTGAGGAGGGTATCTGCAGAAGACAGTGAATTTTTTTTCTTTTAACTACAAAGAAACATGTTGGCCAACCAGGAGAAATCCATGGGCTCCTGTGAGAGAACAGCTCCCTTGTCGTTGACCCGGCAGGCAGCAACTGCTAGCACTGGGCTTATGTAAGGCACTGCTCTCCGCCCGTGGGCCCTGGTGCCCAGTTTCCAGCCAGGATCCAAGGGGTCAGCGTGCCAGGTGAATGAAATCCTGCCTTTGTTTGACTGCCCCAGAGTCTCTTGCTCTGGGACGTTCCGTGCAACAGAAACCCAGACACACTTATTATACAGAAAAACGGGAGGGGAAGAGGAAGGAGGCTTTTAGGTGCCAAAGGCAGTGGCAAAAACTGAATAGGCAAGAACTTGCTCCCAGCCAAGTCAGCAGAGTGTCCCAAAGTCTCAGAGATTCCACAGTCTCTGAGGATAGGAGAGAGCGTTCTATAAAAGCAATCCAACTACTGTACCACAGCACCACATGCATTAAAAATAGCACTGCTTTTAAATGTGGAGTTACAGACAGAGAAGTCTTAAAGAGTTTTTAAAATGTATTTTAATACAAGTTTTTAATGACATATGTTAACTAGATTGAAAAATGTTGGGTCCCCACGAAATAGACACAGAATGACATCGGTGATCCATTAAAGAGGAGACACAAATTATAGGTGATGTCACACAAATTCTATAATTATTTTTTACTATAAAAGGAATGAGAAATAGAAAATAAGGAAAATTACAATATTACTAATCTAGCCCAATCACCAGTATATACAAAACAATGTAAAAAGTTTTGACTGAGATCTTAACCTCCCACTTGAATTACGTCTGTTCTCATATCTTGACTCTTAAGAAGGCAACAACAGAAAAGAAATGCTTTACTGGCTATTTACAAAAAACAAATATAAATATGGAAGAAGGCACAGAGAAATTTTAAATCCAGAAAAATACCAGATATTTATTGAAACCCTACTGTGTGACTGACACAGAGTTATTATTATTAATATTATTATTGTTGCACATCTAATAACCTGTGGCTCCTACCTTCAAATATAAAGTAAACAATATCTTAAATTCATATTTGCCAGACTTCTCTCTAAAAGTTGCTTCTTTGATATGCTATGGAATGCCTGAAGATATATATACTTACATCAAGGTCAGAGTTTCACAGGATGTGGCAGAGCTTTAACATGAGATGTAAAAGAATAATTAGCCTCAAAAGCCAAGCAGCCAGTCAATAATACTTACAAGTATCCACCCCATGTGCAGCAGGGTCCTGCAAGTAAGCAGGTTAACAAGCAGCTTCTAACCATCTACTCAGTACGCAATAGACTAAGTGCTGTGAGGAATAAAAGAGAAGGACATTGAAAGTTCATGTTCTTGAAGGATTTTCTTCTAAACATAAAATCCACAAATGGGAATTGACTGGGGGGCACTTACAAAGAAACATGGGATATTAACATTTCAGATTGACTTTAGAAAATACCTATAGAGAACATAATAGAAGAGCCATCAAGTTTGGGCAGGGTTTGTCCTAAGTCTTTTAGAGAGAACAGAGGGGTGCAGAGACCTGCTCATTTCATTGGGAAATCATATACTTCACTCTGAACTTGATTTCTATAAGTCAAAGATTTGTATTATTATTTTTAATTGCAACGTTAAAAGCTTAACCTGAGAACACCATTCTGTGACACACCTTTGGAGTCTAGGCTCAGTATGAACACCTGGGGAGAAATCCTAAATGACTTGGCACTGCTGACAAAGGATTGTAACTCCTTCTGAGCAGTTCCAGAACCATTCCTTAGGTGGCCTGTCTATCGATGACTGGTGGAGGCACAGGAAAAAAAGGATAGGACCTGAAAGTGCTAAAAAGTCCTTTTTTTTTCCCCTTCTGGGAGAGTTGCAGTTTTAAATTAAATTACAGATTTGCCCGTGGTTTCAGCTTTCATTTAATTCTTCAGAAATAGAATGAATTGGTACCGTGGGCTCCGGAGGAGATGGTCTGTGATCCATCCCAGCTCTGTGAGATGGAAGAATCTCTAATAAGCAACCCTGGGAACATCAGAGAGGCAAGAATCGTTGGTCTCTAAGGTCTTTCTGGAACAGTCTGCAGAGAGGCTCCCCCTTCCTTTGCAAAACAAGGAGGTTCAATAGAGCCATTCCCAGATAGCTAAGAGGAGAGACCAACAGGGTCAGAAGGGACTGCCTGAGGCCAAGAGTGGGAACAAAGAGCATCAGGAGGCCATGAAGACACACTAGTCAGAGAAAACTCTGTAGCCTGGGGTTAGCTAGGGAACATCATCAGTGATTTCACTGGACCTGGAGCTTAGCAACCAAATATCAGAGACCTTATCATAGAGATTCTCAGCAGGTTTTTCTCTTGTTTGTTTTTTATAAGACAAACACTAAAATAACGGACTTCTATGAGCATAAGGTGGATACTTGTAAGCATGTATGCACATTCCAGCTATAAATGCATTTCTTTATCTCTCCTTCAAAACAATATTCGAGAAATTAAGTGAGAATGATTTAATTATATGGACATCCTTGAGTCTGCTCTAATTTAATATATAATTAAGATTAGTTTTCAGAGACATAAGTCAAACATGATTGCACATAGGTTACTTACAATGATCATGTTCATGGTATACGAAAATGATAGAGTTGTTAAATTATTCTACATTTTGAAGTAGGAGGTCAATTATACAGAAAAAATAAAATACCATCTTTATAAGTTCAGTTAGGTAAAAATAAACTTGGAAAAAACATTTTAAGTATGTATATTTATTAAAATATCAAGAATATTAATCTTCATCACTTTGGAAGGTGTAATTTTTTAAACACTAAAGGCCAGTAATTGTTGAAGTCAAAGAAGGAGAGAAAAATGCTAAAAGGCTATGCACATTCTCTTCTTCCTAAACTTTTAAAACATCACATGTATCATTGTTTCCAGCTTAATCTGTTTAATTCTGAAATCATGATCTCTCTTCACTAATCAGGATTGCAATGGTGAACTACAAATTCTGTTTCTTCTTCTCTGATAATAAATGCACTTCCCTTTGTACCAAATCCACGTTCTGTTTTAGACATCTCTCATTTGTATTTTTAAAAGGGAATTATTTACAATTCTTGGTACTTTATCCATTAGCAATTACAGTTGCTAATAGCTCATAAATAACAGCAGAACACTGAGAACCACTGTTTCAGAGGACTGGGCTCCTGAGTCCTGTACTAAAGGGCAGAAAGCCAAAGAGAAAGGGCAGTGTTAAGAAGCAATGCTAAGGAGAGCTTAAGGTAGCCTGTTGCAGGAGCTAGGAAAATATAGATGAGCCCAGTGTCCTGAAAGGGCAGCAGGAAATATAGAAGGTTTTTTTTTTTCTATTAGAAAAAAGGGAAGTGACACTCTTTTAGTGAATTGAGGCAATGCCTGGCACGTGTATGCACACAGGAATGGAAACCAATATTGACAAGAGAGCAGGAGCCAATATTAAGGCATAAAGTTGTATATATGGAACAGAACGTGTTAATGTCAGCTAGTTACTTCTAAACCAATATCTAGAGACGTGAACCCAACAAAAGACTAAAATTACCGAAAAGTCAGCATGGAACAAAGATAGCCAGACTGGTATTGAAAAAATCTCTTCCTAGAGAGTTCCGTAGTTCCTGAGTGAAGATGGATCATGATTAAACAAAAATCACACTCCTATTATTCTTGTTACAATTAGTCATGTGAGTTTATATTAAATGCTATGTTTTTTAAAATCCCGTATAACATTTCCTTAACTCATCTAAATTAAGAATCTTATTTCCAAAGCCCTAGTATTTAAGGATTGTAAAAACAGAAATGCTTAAATTTAGGTGAGACTAACTAATGCCCACAATGTTGTTGCTCGAACAATATCTACATTGACTGAGTTTTTCTTACTGAGTATATATATATATATATATTCATTTTTTCCACAGATATTTTATGGCACTTACCATGATCAAGGCACTGTTCTAGACTCCAGTGATGAAGCAGTGAACGAGGCAGGTAAAGTGTGCCCATAACTGAGACTCAAATAGAAACATTCCTCTACATGGTTATGCCAAGCCAGGCTGCATTTGATTCATCTCATAAAATTCTACAGTCTCCTTGAGTTGCAACTACTTGAGAAACCTATCCCCATGTGTTAAACCGTATTTTCAACATAGACTTCAAGCCAGGTGCAGTGATTTTCTTCTTGTGTTATGATTTAAGAAGAGAACTACTTTGGAGGCATGAAAAGAATTTCTACCAGTTATGAATAAGGAATGACTCCACAACCAAAAAATAATTGGGATGATTAGCCCCTCTGCTCTGGCTGGATAATTTGTGTGTGTGGCTGTGTGTGTGTGTGTGTGTGTGTGTGTGTGTGTGTGTGTGTGTATGTGAGTGTGGCCTTAGAATGAAAACTAGGAAACCAGAAGAAAAAGAGGAATGCTTATTAGACATTCCCAAGCCAATCTCCAAAATGTCCTTGTTTTGTTTTTATTGAGTTTTAAACTCAAATCAGCAAAGGCAAACACGCAAGCAAGAAATGTCAAAAAGAAAAAAAAATATTGGCTGATAAATAGACCAGATTCTTATAATAAAATACTTTTCCACTTATTAGTCCATCTACAATTTCTTCAAATGAAATATTCCCATGGTTATGTGACAGTCCAGATTCTGCTCTAAATTGTGGACAAATGACGTTTCAAGGAATAAATCTTAGTGACACATAATTTGGGCAGCATTTGCCTCAACACATAATTGGGATGGGAATTGTCTTCATGTGTTTTTTTCCTCTGGCAACTGGATTTCTTTGTTATAAGCTTTAAACTTAGGGCACCATAAATGGTAACCGCATATTTGCACTATTTGTTTGCATAATGTATGAAAGTTGAGGGTGGCTCTGGAATGATGTAAGGGCAAATCTCTAGAAATTAAAGTGCCAGGTACCAAAATATATATTTTTGAGTTTTTACTGAGTTATAAGAAGTAATGCCTTACAGATATTGTATAAAATACAGATTTTGTGGGAGACTCTGGTGGTCTCATGGTTAAGGATTCAGCCTTGCCATTGCTATGGCCGGGGTTCAATCCCAGACCTGGGGACTTCAGCACAGCCAATAAATAAATACAGTGTGTTATAAAAACAAAAAACAGATTTTGTGACACCTACATAATCTGGAACGAAATAGGCAAATGAAAAGTGGAAGACTTTTTCCTGGTATCATTTCAATAAATAATTCATCATAAAAACTCAAGTTGCTTTAATCTTTGTACTACTTATCAGACATGTCAACAATTATATTAAAATGTCCTTAGGCTGAAATCCAATCCCCTTCCCTCATAAACAGATTCTTTTCTCTCCCTGTTACCAAATTCAGTAAATTCAGGATTGGCTTGCCCCATGTTCCCACACCACACCCTGCCAGCGGGAAAGGATTCTGTAATGGATTAGAGATGTGTAAACTGTAACTCTTTGAAAGATTTCTCCACATGGCCCTCTAGGCAGCCATGATTATTCCATTGAAATGGCCGCAGAGAGGAAATCCTTTTGCCATCAAACAAACAAACAAAAAAAAACAAGTTGAGATGATGAGTTTAATGAATGAGGTTAGCAAATGCTTCTTCCAGGAATATCCAGATAATGATAAAGTTTAATTCATTATTCGCTGAGCATTTAGACAATCCATAGCAATTTGACAGGAAAGGCAAGAAATTTTTTGAAAAGTGTATATCACAAAGGCAAGAGTATTGCAATCTGGATGAGATGCAAACATAAAGAAATGCATTATCCATTGCATAGGCGTAGAGATGTGCTAAAGAAATTTAAAACAGTTTGAAACCAGCGAGGTCTGGAGTTATAAGTAAAATTTTCATGGATGAAACTTGAACTGGAATTTAAGCTGAATAAGTTTTAACTAGAAAAGGGGGAATTAGAAGAGCATTCCAAGTTAGGAGGGAAAAAAATCTAATAAAAAAGCAAGGATGTGGGACTAGGTATGGAATTGTCATCAGAAAAGGAAAGACTAGAGTCATTAGGAGGGAAGAAACATGGCAGAAAATCAAACAGTAAGTGAGAAATAAGATCAAATGGGTCTAATAATACAAGACCAGAAACACAGACAGGCATATTTACAGTTGATATAGGAATTAAGGAGCCCCTGAGAATGTTTTCCATTTCAAATCAACTCAATAAGTTTTTATAGGGAAGCTCTGCTATATGAATTGGAATCCTGACTCTCCCATTTATTATCTCACACATTAACTTCTCTGCCTCAATTTCTTCATCTGTAAAACAGGGATTGTATTATCACCACAAGGTGAGGAATGAATGAGTTGATACTTGCAACTTCAAAGAATAGTGCTGGACAGATACTGTAGTCACTAAATGGTTGTGTTATACAAATGGACAGTATGATATGGTCTACAGAGACAAAAATAGATCTGAGAGGCACATAGCAGAGCCTCACCTGTGGTCCATCATATTTTTTCTGATCTTTTTTCTACTCCTCTTAAAAGCAGTGTTAAGGAAGTGTCCTCTGGCTGAGAGTACATGACTCCTGGGTGTGAAGTCATATCAGGCTCCCATAGCAAATTTGGAGTGCTGAAAAATGGAACACATCCACAGTTTCAAAGGACACTTTATTTTATGTTCCTGGAGATAGAGAGGAGGTTTAAGCAAACAAGCAACCAAAATAGGCTTGGATTTCATTGAAAGTGGACATGAATTCTCACATATGTTCTCTCAATTTCACACTCTCTGTGAGATACCACAGAGCCAAGCGCGGAGGCTCAAGAGGTCAAAAACTCCTCATGTTCATGTGAAATCTTACAGTATGTTTGCATACATCGGCTCCTGAGACAATCTCTGAATCCCTGCAAGGTAACTGAGGGGGATTCTCTCATTGTATCTGACAGAAAAAAAACCTGAAAGTCAAGTCACAGGCAAGGGGTAAGACCCGCCTTCTCCTACTCCAAAGCTCTTACACTTAGCCATTCTATGACTTAAACCTAGTTATTCTCAACATCTTAAAGATGTGTTCTACTTTCTGTTACTACAAAAGAAATTATTTTGGGGGAAGCACTCCCCACCTTGGGAAGTGTCCTCCCATTTTGTCATCTGCCTAAATGAAGCAGCTTAACCTTGTAATAAGTATTTCCATTTTGGCAGTTTCCATTTGGAAACTGTTTCAGAACTCTTCATCAGACATCTGAATCAAACAGATATACCAGTCATTAGAGTGGGTGAACTCTGTGACTAGTTGTCCTAGTACTAGTCTGGGTCAGGTGAGCATCCATTTTAGGAAGCTGAAGACAGGGTAGTATAGTGGTAAAAACATGGGCTTTGGCCTCAGATCAATGTGACTTGAATTCGGTCTGCAACTCTGACTTTTAACTCTGTCCTAGCCATGTAACCTGGGTAGAGTTACTTTAAATATACATACAATATAACATATACATATATATATATTTATAGACATACGGTGTGTGCTAAATAAAGGGAAGCATCTGTTTTATTACTTTAAAACTCACTCTTTGCACCAGCAAAATGAAAGGTGGTAGATTGCCATCTGCAGATGGTACTGGGTTAGTCTATTTTAATCTCCCTTCCTAGGGCTCAGTCACTGGATACCTGGGGTCATAGTAACATTGTGGTTAGAATTTAAGTCCTATCTTCCACTGGGCTGAAAAGTATCATAGGACCAGAACTGCTGGGTCTGATGGTCCCCTGCCACTTGCTACGAGATCCTGGGGGGAACACCCTATATGCCTCCAAACTTCAAACAGCAAACAAACCAAAAATGCAGTGAATAGGGAGTGGAGGAGAGGTGTAGGGGTGGTGGACAGTGCATACAGCACGTGCTCCACCTACTTCATAGGATTCTGTGGAGGATGAAATGTGATAATGTACGCAAAACTGGCATATTAATTTCAAGATGGCATGTAAATGTCACCAATTATACAGGGAGCTTTGAATATATCTTCTGCTGGCTCTTTGTTGCATGCACATTTTGCAATGTTGTGTTCTGTCTTTAAAATGAGTAGCAAATATTTGATCAGATAAAACATCTCAAACACCTTTGCTAGTGACTCCCTAGCACATGCTTGATTTCTCTCCCATCAGCACTCACCTACCATTTGTGGAGGGGGCCAACTGACCTGCCTAAGGAACTGTTCCCTGTGTTCAACTATCCAAATGACCTAAAAGAAACTCTTCCACATTTCCATTTTGCTGACCACTAAAGGAACACAGCAAATAGCATCAAGGGGATCCCATCTCCATATTTACTTCAAGTGCCTGGGGCAAAGTATACAGAAGTTAATGAAGAACTCCTTATCCATCTAGAACCTTCACAACTTGCTTAATCATGGAGGATCTGATGCAGGGAAAAAAGGCTCACCCTGTCCAGACCTGGTGAGATCAATTAGACTCAGAAAGGGGCTTTAAAATTTTACCAAAGAGAAATGGCTCTTTCTAGTGGTAAAATCAATTTGAGAATCCCAAGTTTAACAGATGTTTATCGAGTACTTAATATGCACAAAGCACTAGAAACGTGACAAAGATATCATCCCTGCTTTGAAGAAGGCTATAACCAAATATGGTATATAAAACACTTGCATCATAGACTAGGTTTGCTACTATGTAGGATCTTGAAAGAAAAGTAATGGGGAATAAGTTTAGAGTCATACTGTATAAAGCTCAGAATAGAGACAGCTGCTGTTTCTTGAGTATATATTACCTGGCATCTACTATCTCATTTAATCTTCCCCAAAGTCCTAAGAAATAGTTATCATCACCTCCATCTCACAGCTAATAACTGCATTTTAGAAATATGCAATGGTTTTCCCCTAATTGCCCAGCTAGAAATAGGTCAAGCTCAGATCTGAACCCAAGTCTCTCTGAGGCCAGTGCTAATGGAATTTCCATGAACTTCACTCCCTTCCCAAATCCTTGCCTAAGACACTTTTATTAAAGCCTATGCAACTAAGAGTCATCGAAAATTACTGAGCAGGGAAGTAAAGAAATAACTTCGGGTTTTGAAAGATCATTTTGAAATTAATTAGTAAAATGGATTAGAAATGGGGGAGATAATAAAGGAGATGGCTAAAAAGCTATTTTAATTGTCTGGCTAAAGGAAATGAAGGTATGATCTAGATCATTGGCGACAGGATGGAAAGAAGGGGGCAGAAACAAGAGACACTGCAAAGCTGAATTTACTAGATGTGGTAAATGTCTAGCTGTGGAGAAAACCAAACTAAAATGAGATGGATCACTGCTGGCTGAAGTGAGTACCTCTATGATAGATGCCTTTGAAGGGTACACCGACCATGTGCTAGACCTACCAATCAGATGAGCTCCTTTTTAACTGCAACATTCTGTGATTTTTAAGTAAGGTTGCAATAGGGCCTATTGTACTAGAAAACTATTGAGGTGGACACCGGAGTCACCTCATAGCTGCCCTGAATTCATGGTCTACCTCTTCGAAAAGTTATTCAAAGAATAGCACTTGGTTCCATATGTCCACCGACCCCAACTAAGAGTATGTAGTAAATGATTATCTTGTGACAAAAGAGTCTACCTGGTGAGTTCTGGTCCATTATCAATTGAAGCTCTGCATATAAACTCATAAGAAAACTTACAATCATTTAAAAATATTTAACCTACATCTTTTTTTCAAACAGAATAAAGGGGGAGGAGAAACAAGAAAAGGAGCTGGATTCCAAAAGATGCTGTTTATCAAAACAATGTGCAATTGGAAATCTTTAGAGACAGTCATTTTAGGTTATGCTCATCTCTTTTTTATTTTATTTTATTTTATTTTATTTTATTTTACTTTATTTTATTTTATCAGCCACACCCGTAGCATATGGAAGTTCCTAAGCCAGGGATTGAATCTGAGACACAATGCTGGATTCTTTAACTCACTGCAGCAGGCCTGGGATCAAATCTCCACAAGGATGCCAGCAGTTATAATCGGATTCTTAACCCACTGTGCCACAGGTGGAACTCCTTATCTCTTGGGTCTTGATAGTTACAAAAATCTCTCTAGTCACCTAGGATTTATCCCACACATTGTTACCAAGTAGAAATATATAAAAGATATGATCTAATATTCAAAATGCTTGTGATAACAAAGTCCTTCCTGACAATTTTAATACCATTAAAATGATTGCACACGTGTAGTAAATCTGCTGCATTTCAGCAACTGGAATCAGACCAGATTCACCTTCTGTCTGTTGCATGAAGCCAGAACTCTGAAGAAAAAAAAAAAAAAATAGCGCTAGTATTAACTCTGACCTCCTGATCTTCTATTACCCCCATTAGACTCAACTCATGAAGCTCAACTTTTCTATCTTTCTAAAAAAAGACAGCTGAGCAGCATAAAACAAGGGTATCCAGGGCCCTGTAAAATCACTGAGATGAAATTGCAGAGAGGAATAAATGGGACAGATGCCCCCTTTCTTATACACATAGAAAGGAAATCAGACTTCATCAAAAGCAATAAGTACAGAACTGAGACAAATGTAGTGTGCTAGGGGGGAAACCAAAATTATCTAGAATGGGTTGGAATTGTGGTGAACACCAAAGATAGGACTAGAATGATAGCAAGCATCAACATAAGACCAAGGTTAAAAAGAGGGAACTGTCTCTCAAGGAAGAGACTCGATACCAGAGAAGATCCTTAGCTCATATCCATGTTAAATCCACAGTGAGGAAATCAAGGAAAAACAGATCTCTTGGGAAATACAATGAACCACGTGCAGAAGCATCTGGGTGTGCCTCCTGATGAAGCTGGTAGTTAACTTGAATGAGTTATTTAAATTATCTAGCCCTTAATTTCTCAGCTATAAAGATGGTACCTTTCCAACTCTATGCCTTTTTATGCTAAAGATTTAACATCTATGATTTTCTAATCTAACCTCTAGAGGTTGGAGAGTTAGAAGAGCTGTTGAAATCACTGAGTCCACTTCCAATTTCCAAGACCCAATAGGGCAATAAAAGGAGCATGGCATCTTGAGATTATATAATTTTCTTAATCCAGTGCCCAGAAAATTTTGATAAATGTAAATTAATCTAATTAGAAAACTTATCAACATGGATACATAAATTATCTTTAAAATTCCTTTGAACATACCTTACTACCCGAGTGAAAATTATAACTGCATCTAGCTTAGGAAAAATTGATGTGGAAAATCCAAATGTATAAAACCAGTAAGTTAGGGAGTTTCCTTCGTGGCTCAGTGGTTAACGAATCCTACTAAGAACCATGAGGTTGTGGGTTCGATCCCTGGCCTTGCTCAGTGGGTTAAGGATCCGGCGTTGCCGTGAGCTGTGGTGTAGGTTGCAGACGTGGTTCGGATCCCGCGTTGCTGTGGCTGTGGCAAAGGCCTGCGGCTACAGCTCCTGTTAGACCCCTAGCCTGGGAACCTCCATATGCCGCGGGTGCGGCTCTACATAAAGGCAAAAAGACAAAAAAAAAAAAACCAATAAGTTAAAGGCCAACTCCTTTCTAAAGCAATTTACTTTAGGAATCTTTTGTGTGGACATTTTCCTTTCCTGGAGCATTTAAAACATTTAAAAGCTGAATTTTGTAAGGCAAAAACAAATTCCAGGAGAAATTTTTTGTATAAATTTAAATGACCTCAATAAAATATATTCAGAAAACTACCCTAGAGTTTAAAATGTTTTGTTTCAGGGTCAAGGTCTGAAATCACAAAAAAACATATCTGCTTTTTGTTATAAATATTTTACTAAAAATCTGATGTCAAATTCCATGGGCTGACCTAAAGCCCTACAGGGTCCCTCCCTCTCCCTCAACCCCTCTGGGTGGCTTCATCTCCCACCCACCTCTCCCCTTTCCCCAGCCCCTGCTGTTTATTTCTTTCCAGTCAGGCTGCACCCCTTGCTGTCCCTCGAATGTGCCAGGCATACTCCCACCACAGAGCCTTTGCATTTGCTGCTCCCTCTAATTAGAATGCTGTTCCAGCCAGATAGCCAACTAAATTGTTCCTTTCTCCTCAGTGGAGTTTTCCTTGAGAACCTATTTAAAAATTGCAAAATGCTTTTACAGTTTCATTTTCTTTCTTTGGAACACATCACTATATAACACACCAGAAATTTTACTTCTGCGTGTTGGGTGTAAGCTCCAGGAGGCCAGGTGTTTATCTGTTTTCCTGTTGGCTATTTTAGCACCATGAGCAGTAGTTTGCATAGAGAAGGTAGATACTTAAGAAATATTTGCTGGAGTTCCTGCTGTGGCACAATGGGATCAGCAGCATCTTGGGAGCACTGGGACGAGGGTTCCATTCCTGGCTTGGTATCATGGATTCAGGATCAGGCGTTGTCACAGCTGAGGCTTGGATCTGATCCCTGGCCTGGGAACTCTACATGCTGCAGGGCGGCCAAAAATGGAAAAAAAGAAGAAGAAGAAATATTTTCTGAATTAATGAATTATCAAAAACATAGCATTGTCCTTTATTTCTTATTTTAAAAATACAGAGATGGCTAAAATGACATCTCATTCATTTTACAAGCTATCATCAATGAGAGATAGAATATGAGTGCACTCATTTGAAGGGACTGTTGTGAACCTCATGATTGGAAATGTATATTTGTGGAGTTTCTAATTTGTTATGAATTATATATATTTAGTCTTAATTCAAAAGAGTTCAAAACAGGTTTTATCCAATTTTATCCAGACGAATTATATAATTATAGTCTAGTTGTAAATATAGATAACCTTTCATTAGTCATTATGTATATTAGTATTAATAAGTTGAATTAGTCTCAAGAATTCTAGGGGTTGCTTCAAAATGGAGAAACACTTCGATTTGAGCCAGAAGTTTCAAAAGTTCTGGGCTTCATATTTGGTGCCAAAAAACTCCAGGACATCAAGGCTTATTAAAGCATGGTTTGCTTTCTCTTCAACCATTTTGCTCAATGATTGAGGTACATTTAGAGGTTTGCCTCCATCAGTGGGGGCTACAAAAACTTAAAGCTGAATTCAAACCTCATCAGAGTTTGTGAATCTCTCTTCTGAAAATGTCTTCGTTTCCACCCTATAGAAGTGATTCTATTAGAGAACTCACAATGGAAAATAGGGACAGTTTTTCTTGACCTGATTAGAAAACAGATCAAGTACTTCCCTGAATAAACCCATAATGTTCTTGATCTTCCCATTGTTTCAAGTTTTTTGTGTGTGTGTTCAGTTGCCTTCGGTGTTGAGCAGAATGTGTCTGATAGAAAACAATTCTAAAGACTTTTTAATTTTGCTGTACATTGTTGAATGTGTATAGAAGGAAGATATTTGTCAAGCTGCTTCTTAATATAAAGTAAGTTTCCACTGTACTATGATATCTTCCAAATGTCCCACACCCTGGCGATTGGTAATTCTGTGGACATTAAGAAAACTCACAATCTTGATCTCTTCCTTCATCACATCTTGTAATTAAATTAACTTACAAAACGTAGCACACCCTTATGAAGAGTGATGCAAAGAGAGCCAATGAACCAGTTTTCTTTTGTGAGTGAAACATTTGTAACTTTCCTTTTTCCTCTCTCATTTGCAAGTGAAATCAATTTTTCCATGCTAAAGCTAAACATCTCAAATTCCTTACTAGTGGGGGTTGGACAACACTGGTTCGTGTATACAAGCTAGAATGATAAAATCTCTTTTGTTGAATTTTCAAGATGAAGTACCCTAGGGAAAGGTAAGTTGGACTGGACGTGTGTACCGAGTTTTGGAATAAGCTCTGGACTGTGAGTCAGGTGACCTGAGTTCCTGTCTTGTACAGCCAGTTACTAATTCTGGGTGTGTGGACAAGTCACTTAACCTCACTGAGCCTCAATTAACTTTTCTCTGTAGTAGAAGGGGAAAATACTGTGTTTTTTATTTCCCCATTTGAGGACAATTTGAAGACTAAATAAAACAATGTCATTAAAGTGTTTTATAAGTTGAATGATACCATGTAAGTGTGATAAATTATTACAATTGCTCCAACAATTGTCAGAGGAATTTTGGTCCATGTCTCATTTCTGGTTGGGCTCTGTTCTGCTTATTTATCATTTGGCCATTACCTTTCACAGTGCAAAAGTGACACAAATTATTTAGCTGTGCTGGAAATAATATTGCTGAAAATAAATGATTTTTTTTGATGAGAGTTCATTATAATTCAGTTGACAGGGAAATTGTATTATTTTTGTGACATACAACATTTTTAGGTAAAAATCAATTATGACTGAAAACATTACATATCACATTTGTAGTAATTCTATGCAATTAAAAGAGAATTACATATATAATTGTAATACATATTAATTACATACATCCATACAACTATAAGATAAAGAAATTTTAGTATTATTTCTTGCCTGACAATTCCTACCATGCAATTTAACATCAAATAAGCTTAATTAGTTTAACAGGTTGTTTTCTTTTTCTTTTTTTGGAGGGAAGAGAGCAAATTTTTTGAGATATTCCTGGGACCCTCTTGAAAATTCCTATTATTTCAAGGTCAAAAAGACTTTAGAATTTGGTTTTGGAGATTCAGGTGGGATCATAGGCCATTGTGATACAATGCTCAGTTAAGCATTTAACCAAAGTGACAACAAAATACTGAAAATAAATGATTTTGAGAATGCTTTTTGCTCTAAGATTTTCTTGTGATTTTTTTTTTTTAACTAGACCATTCCTGGGAAGAATTATGCAAGAGAATTTTTAGCACCTCCCATATTCTTCTGGCAACACCATCTCAGATTCACAATGTCCTTCTTTTGTCTAGTATATCTAATATTTCATCTGTCTAGCTCTGGCCAGAAGAAAACCTTAATCCAGTAACTGTGGTACCTCATCCATGATGGCTCATGTACATAGCATCCCCCAATGTTCTATTCTCTAATACATGTATCTGGCTAGTGTCCATTCCTGACAAACAAAATCTGAATAAGTAATTAGCACTGGATTAATGGAAATAATGCATGAGGTATAAAAATTTACATTTTAATATTTATTTTTAATATCTTACCTAGGGTCTTTCTAGGGTTTTTTTCTTCCAAAGGAATCCCCCCTTTTCTCTTTGCCTTTTTTGTCTAGTTGATGTTTATTCTGCCTTCATCACCAAGGGAGTAGTCTTCCCTGATCTCCCTTACTAAATTCATTCCTTCCAATGTAATTTCTTACAGCATCATGTTTTTTTTTCCTTCATATCATTTGTGATAGTTGTAATTTTGCATATATCCACAGATTTGTAATGACTTTCTTTCAACTCTATTCTAAGCTCCAGGAGAGTATAGACTATCTTATATGTTATTTTTCACCTTCATGCCCCACAGCCTATAAAATTTCAGGTGCTTAATAAATATTAAATACATTGATAGGCTCATATATGAAAAACTCATATTTTTTTATCAGGGAGATTTTACTTTTGAATCACCTTCTGAAGGTGATCAAAGAGGGTGAGCGGGAGTTCTCATCAGAAAGCAAAACTTGACCTTCATTATGGCTATTTCAAGTAAGAGTAGATTTATTTATTTGCTTGTTTGTTTGTTTTGCTTTTTAGGGCCACACGCATGGCATATGGAAGTTCCCAGGCTAGGGGTCCTAAACCACAGCCATAGCAACGCAGGATCTGAGCCGAGTCTGCAAACCACACCATAGCTCACAGCAATGCCAGATCCTTAACCCACTGAGCGAGGCTAGGGATGGAACCTGATCATCAAGAATACTAGTTGGGTTCGTTACTGCTGAGCCATGATGGGAACTTCCCAGAGTAGATTTATTTAAAAGACTTTTCAGGTAAATGGCAACAGGCACTCACCAAAAAATGAACTGGATACTAGGAGATCGGGCTTGGAAATAGTAGAAAATAAGCATATTATAAATGTTAGAAACCAGAAGAAAAAACATAATTATCTCATGGCAAAAAAAAAGTCTAAATGTCTAAATGCCCCTTCTGTTGCCACCTCACTATAGGCCCTCTTTCCTTTATAACTACTACCTTTATGCATGTGTTGAAACCAATCTGGTTTCAGAATGTTATCATCTTCCTATATCAATAATTAAAGAGTAGATCTGTGTCCAGCCTATGTGGGCCTATAACAGCTTGGAGGGAACAGTGGGTACACTGCTGTTTGACTAAGTTCAGGTCATATGTCAGACATGGCTAGAAGAAGGATCTTTAGTGGGAAGAGAACATAGCAGGCAGGTGCAAGGAATTGTAATCCAATCCAGAGTGTTTCCACTGAAGAGAAAGCATTCTATAGGAAAATCAAGGGGATGAATTCTGGGCATCAAAAAAATCTCAACATCAACGACAAGCAAATAAGCAGCCAATATAATTCCAGCTCTGTCAAACTAAAAAGAACAAATCTTGAAACAATCAGAAAAATAAGAAAAGAGCTTTCAGAATCCTTCCCATAGACCCAGGAAGATGTGTGAAATGCAGAGATAAGTCCCCCACAGATTCAGATATTAGGACTTAATATGGACACTGCCAGTCTTTCTGCATCAAAAGAATCACTTACAAATTAGAATTCCACTGAGGCTATCTGTTCAATGACTATGATCATCTACAACCAGCTAAGGTAAAACAATATCTTCCCCATATAAACTTATGACAAAAGCCAAAGGTCAAAAGTTAGAGTAGCAAAAAAAGAAAAAAAGTCTACTCAACTACTAGAATGCAATATAAGAGGATGTTATACCCATATGCTCAATACATTGCCCAGGGTTAACAGATTACTTCCTGTCAAATGCTGCTCTATAGAAACGTCCATAATTTCCTGATCCTTCCACTGCTCCCCATATCTGTATTCTGTGTGCTTTTTATTTTTTCTTTCCTTAACATCTCTACTTTCTTTTTCCCTTTCATTATCTCTTTTAATTTAAAATGTCCTTCCTATTCATTAGTTTAGCTATTAAGAAAGTTAAAGCCAGTGAAAGAACTAATACCAAATATTATAGAGTAACCATTCTTCTTAACTCCTGAAGATTCCTTTCTATGGAAGGATCCAAGTATTAGTAAGGAGCACTTGGCCTCTGTTGCTTGATTCACTAGCCCCAGAAATCTGAACTTCCATGAAGGATAAGCCAGGGTAACCTAGCCCCATACATCGTCTTCTTAAAAGTATGATTCTCCCTATCCCCTCTTCCCCTTGAGATCTGTCCTCTGCTGCCCAGGGCAGAATCTTGCCCATGTCCAGTGACGTAAAAGACTCTGAGATTAAGCATGACCTATTCTGGGGATCTGAGCTCTCATAATAGGATCCACTGTGAACATGGATTAATTTTATGAGGTGACGTGCTGTTCTCCATTTCCCACTTCTCTGTTTTGTTTCTCATTATTCAGAACCTAAGTGGGAAGAGAGGTGCTATCTGAAGAGCTTTCAGAACCCAAATAGCAAACATTTTCCACCCACATTTAATTCAGCAGTATCCATGTCTACTCTTTGCCTCTCTCTGTAAAGTGAGTAAATCTAGGGGAAACTGAGGAGGAGAAATGAAGTATCCAGGGCTCTTGTCCAAGGCTGGTGGGTAAGTGCATTCTTCTGGTCTTGAAAATTTTTTTGTGCAGGATTTAAGTCCTGATGAAATCATAAGAAGAGAGTTTAAATGAGAACATCTGGCTATTAGAATCCATGGAGGTTAAAGAACTCGTGTTCATCACAAATTGCCATCACGGATGTTACCAAGAATGTTTATTACCTTGTATTCTCTAGCTTGCATTGCAAACAGGCACCAGGTGCTCTAGGCCTCTTCTGCTGTACAATTAGTAGCAAATCATGCATGGAGTACAATTGCTTGGCCCCTGGGTGATTTGGGTTTTTCGACTGAAGAGGCCAAGAGTAAGCTGGCACTTCCCCCACCTCTCAAATCACAGCTGGCTACTCTACTCAGAGGACTCCATCCCAACATCATTAGTGTGTGTCCAGCCTGTCTGGGGTCATAGAATCTTGCAGGAAACAGAACAGAATATTTCAGATTGATTGTTTTCAGAGACTATTTACTATGCAGACTGTCTATAAATGGAAGTGACAAAGGTTCTTAGATTTTATTTTATTTGCAGAGGACTTTTATGCCAAAAAAGTCAATGTCAAAATAATACTGCAAAGGAGGGCTCATTTATTCCAGATTTTTAATGGCAAAAATTAAAAAGGAAAAATATCTCATGTTGAAAGAATTAATCAAATTCTTGAACTCAGAATGGCTTCAGCCATTCATCTATATGATCTTTAAAAAAGAACATTAATCAGATTATGTTATTCACCTGATTAAAATCCCCAGTTGATACTACTGTACGTACCTAGAATAATCCAAACACTTTACATGCCATGTTCATTCCTGCCTCAGGACCATTACTCTGGATCTTCCCTCTGCTTTAGACCCTTGCTTTCCCTTCCCCCAGTACCCTGGACTGGCTTCACTCATTCTTGGTATTTGGCTCTCAACCCAAGTGCTATCTCAGGAGAGACTTCTGACTATTTCAATTTAAGGTGGACATTCTAACCCTAGTCTTTCAGCAGCTTGTTTTGTTTTCATTTATTGCTTAATAATTGTCTCTCTCATTAGAATAAACACTGCATGTGCACAGAGACCTTGATTGTCATATTTACCATGGTGGCCCCACCTCCTGGAAGAGTGCCTGCTGCAAGTGTTAGACACTCAGATGATTTGTTCAAACATAGCAACTCAAACACCTTTAATGAAAATTTGAAATGTACATATATAATATAAATACATAAAAGTTTTGTAATTAAAATATAAAATGATATATACAATACCTATTAGAATATTTAGTGATGGAACCTTGCTACACCTGGTAATTGTATCAATGTACACCATTTGTTGCATAGCCTACTAGGTTTAAGCTTAATCACCAGTTGCTCTCCACAAATCTCTACATTGTTCTACAGAGCCACTATCCCAAAAGAAGGCATTCCAGACAGACAAAAATCATATATGTCCACAACATAGCCCTTTAAACAGAATGTGCCTAGTGTGCTTGCTCCATCATTCAGTCACTTCCTGCTCTTAGCAATCAGATGAGAAACAAAGGAGCTCAAATAGAATGCAAAATGCTGATAAAATTTGTGGCTTATCTAAGATTCTGTAAATAGGATTCAATCGATATTAAATCTGAATTTGGGTGGAATATCTGAATCAATGCTAAGCCATCAATTTACTATTTTTTCATTATTTTCAGAATTCATCTTGAAGTGATGTCATGACACATCAAACAAAGATATTGGCTACATGATAAATAACGTTTTGGTTTCTTTTTACAATGTCATTGAACTTTTGAGTAATCTGATTTTTTAAGAAGATCAGGAAAACAATTCCTATGATGTAGATTTTTGATGTTTGTCTGAATTATCCATTTTTCAATTCAATGTTTGTTCAAATTCAATCTCGATCATTATCGAGACAGGACTCATATTAAACTTGAAATCTCTTTTAGCAACCGGATAATATCAGTATGCGTATGTGTGTATCACATCTAGACAGAGATCATTCTCATAGATCTTTAAAATAGCTCCAGAAGACCATAAAAGTATTCTTATTTTTGAGTCATCCAAATTGTATTAAAGCTTTTTAGGCTACAAATGACAGAAACCCAAGTAAAACTAGATTATATCCATACCTAAGGAAGCGTACTGCTGCATAAGACCAGGAAGCAAATCAAGGTACTTTAAAGTATTGGGGAAATGCTCTAGGAACAAGGACCTCAGGCGCTGGAACTGGAGCCTGTGATCACAATACTGTGAGGTCTTTCTTACTTTCCAACCATTTCATCTCTACCTGACTGCATCTCTTTGTACATCGTTCACATAATTTCTTGCTACAGACTCCTTCTCCATGTGTCCATGAATGCACCTCTCATTAGCTTAAATTTAGCGTAGGAAGAGAAATCGCTTCCTTTTCCCAATGCTCTTATATCACTTCCAGGGAAAGATGCCAATTGCTCCTGCTTTAATTAAATGCTGACTGTTGTGACCAAAGTTGACAGAGTCCATTAGCAAGAAGAGAGATCTCACTGCCCAGGGGGCAAAAAAAAAAAAGTTATTACAGTACATTCTCAAAGGTTAAAGATCGAATTTCTTTCTTTTTATCATTTACTCAGGACCTCTTTCATATTAGGATTGTGTTATACATAGCCAACACACCAAAAAACGCACAGCTCCTAGCACATTACACAGGCTTAATGTTATTTTTGCATTGAGCTAGGAGCCCAAGATACAAAATTAATTAGCTACATTTTTACCCTCATTGAACTCAAAATATAGTTTGGGAGCAAGGCCACAGACCATAAAAAAGTCACATATGATACATTATAAGTACCAAATGAGACATGTGGCTGACTATTACCATAGAACTTTTCAAAGGTCTCAACACTATTGGGGCTAAAATAATCTGGGATATATTTATGGGGAGAAATATATGGGATATATTTATGACTTACTGGCAGATCTCAAAGGACAGAAAGAACCTGTATATGCAGAGTCACCACGTCTTCTAGAGCTAACATTTTCATGCTGTTTAAATGTTCCAGTTATGGCTGATGAATAAGCCCGAATTCCAAGGTTTTTGTCCAGGATTTCCCTCTAGAAATTCACCCCAATTCAACTACTCACCTCTCTGGCTTCAAGGTTCTGGATATTAGGATATGTACATAAAGAAAAACAGCCAAATCAGTATCTAAGTATCAGCTTCACAATGTGCCAGGACAGGGCTCTTGCATAACTGCTTGATGGAAACGGGATAGAGTTTTATTTTGTTTTTTCACCTTCATTTCCCCTGTGTATTAGTTTCTTAGGACTGCTAAAACAAATTATCACAAACATGGGGGCTTAAAACAGCATAAACTGATTCTCTCATAGTCCTAGAAGTCCAAAATCAAGGTGTTGAGAGGGCCACACTTCCTCAGAAGTTTCTAGGTGAGAATCTGCCCTTGGCTCTTTCAACTTCTGGTGGCTTCATGGCTCATGGAAGCATAACTCCAATCTGTGTACATCACTGAATGCCATCTCTCCTGTGTTTCTGTGCCTCATCTCAAATCTCCCTCTGCCTGCATCTTATAAAGACTCTGTCACTGGATTTAAGGCCCACCCTAAATTTATCACAATTCCATCTCAATATTTTTAACTAAAGGATATGTGCACACAGTCTTTTCCCAAAATAAGGTTATATTCACATGTTCTGGAGGTTAGGACTTGAACCTAAGCTTTGAAATGGGAGGGACTACACTTGTTATGAAGATAGCTGTCCCATTTGACTTATCTTCCCAGTTCCATGCAAGAAGCCAGAAATTGACAGTCCTCACTTCTACCCAAGTTGGTCTAATGCCTTGGCATCAGAAAATAAGGAGAGAACTAGAAGATGGGGAGTCTTCTGGCTCTGAGCTCATTCCAATTCAGGAGATCAAGACAAAGAGGCACTTCTGTTCATGGGTAGCACCCTCCCCGGAGAAATGTGGCCCCCTAGAAGTGGAGTTTTCACCATTTATATTCATGACTCCTCATCCTTGGAGACTAGTCAGAAAGATATAGGAATGAGGCTGGATATTCATTCCAAACCATTCCCCACCTGCTGGGAAGGAAAGAAGCAGTCTTTGCCTCACAGAAATTGATAAAAGAAGAATATGAGATCCTGTGCTAACATCTCCTTTTCTTAAAATGAGAAGAATTAGTGTGAAGAGTTAATTGAAGTCAGTCTAGAATAATCAAAACATTGGCTCCTAACTGATAAATAGGTATATTCATTCATTCACTTAGTCTTTTATTCAGTAATATAGGCTAAGCAACACTTAAGTTCTGTAAATACAGTGGTGAACAAGGCATTCACGGTCCCTGCCCAAATAAGATATATAGTGTGATCCACTATATATGGGACCACATGCTGTGTTATAATTGCATTTTCCACTGTCTAAGTGTTGTGATATGGCAGCACAGACCAGGCGGTATGTGGAATAGTTGTGAAGGGGTCGGAAGAAGCAGTGGCATTAACATTTAGAATCAAAGAGAAAATGTCTGGGTAAAGGGAAACAAGGTGGGGCAGATGACAGGTGAGAAAGAACCTGGTATTGCAGCAGCTGGTAAGATAAACAGAAGCTAGAACAAAAGGGCCTTGTAAACCTGCTAAGGTGTTTGGACTTGTCCTACAAGCCTTGAGGAGTCACTGAAGAGCCAGTGACATGATTAGATCTGCATGTTGAAATGCTCACTAACTGCAGCATAAAGAACTGATTAGAGAATACCAGAGGTGCAGGGGGACAATTAAGAACATTTTGTGATAAAATACTTATTTTATTGGTATATTAGATACCAAGATAAATCAATATTCCCTGTGGCCCTCCCTCCTATTCTGTCACCTCCATTTCTTTTTCTTCCTTTCTTTTCTTTTCCTTTTAGGGCTGCACCCACAGCATATGGAAGTTCCCAGGTTAGGGGTCAAATCAGAGCTGCGGCTAACAGCCTACGCCACAGCCACAGAAATGCCAGATCTGAGCCGTGTCTGTGACCTACACCACAGCTCACAGCTACACCGGATTCTTAGTCCACTGAGTGAGGCCAGGGATCAAACCTGGATCCTCATGGACACTAGCTGGATTCGTTTCTGCTGCACCACAATAGGAAATCCCTCACCTCCATTTCTAAATCCCCACTCTGTGTTCACAATGGCCAGTTGAGGGTAGAGAAGGAAGTTAGGAAACACTGCTTGAACTTCACCGAAATGCATCTTTCAGCTTCAAAAATCAGAAGTTTGAAAAATAAATTATTGGCCTTTGTAAATAAAAATCGACCTCAAGTATAGCTGGATCTGGGGAGGTGGTGTGATCAGGACTATGTCTCTCTCATAGAGACTTTCTTTCTCCTTTCATTTCTTAATTCTTCTCTTCTTCATGTTGGCATCACCCTAGTTAGGTCTTCTCCAAAACAGTGATCCCCTAGATTAACTCAAGGCATTCACTGCCAGTGCCATGATCAGCAGGAAGAGTACACTGTTTCTTGAAACAATTTTGACAAAAGTCTTTTCATTGGTACAAATTAGATCAAATGTCTAACTCTGAATCAACCACTATGGCAAGAAAATAGAATATACCCAGGAGGTTCGGTCCTGTTAAGTGCTCATCCCTGAAGTGGGGCATAGATTCATCTTATATAACATGCTATACGTGAGGAACAGGTAATTTTCAAAAGTAAATCCTAAGGGTCATTATCACAAGTAAAGGATATGGATTTGGAACTAGTAATACCAAAGGATGTCTATCATACTTCCTTATTACCCCAACTCACCAAACACAGATTTGCATGATCAATGTGCATTTTCTCTGTTAATACTTTCAGGTTGTAGACAAGAATCCTGGACCTTGAGAAAAAAAGGCTAGAAGAGTTTGGGCTCTTTTCCAAGCCAACCTGGCCTCTCAGCCCAACCAGGCTGTGGCATTATCTGTTGTGTGGCAGCCAGGTGGACTGCATTTTAGGGCAGAGAATACTGCCAGCTGATTATTCCATGGCCTATTCCAATTTAGGTCTTAAAGAAAGAGATCAGCATCTTGAATAAATCTATCTTGCACTCAGGAAGTGAGACTGAGAGAACAATTAATTATACAAATACCAGGGCCTTGTCTTTCTTGAAGAACTCTGCATTTCACCTAAAGGAAGATTTCATTCAAATCTCATTTCAACAAAGTGCAACTCAGTCACTGAAAGTACCTGTGGGGGATACAGAAATTATCATGGTCGAATCAATGTCCAAGAGACTAGGAGTCATGACCCTGGCCAGGCAAAAACTGAAGGAGGCCCTTTTGACTGTAGAAACAACCTGGGAATCCAAGAGCAGCAGTGAATACAGCAACACTCTTGATGGCTTACACCATTGAAAACATTGCATCAGATTCCACTGTGTCTTCTATCTGGCTACTCCTCTTTGGCCAAAGAATCATGGAATTTTGGGGCAATGAACCAGAACTTGGCATCACAGTTTGTTTGTTTTTTGGCTTTTTTTTCTGCTTTTTTGTGTTTTTACGGTCACATCTGTGGCATGTGGAAGTTCCAAGGCTAGAGGTCAAATAAGAGCTACAGCTGCTGGCCTACGCCACAGCCACAGCAATGCTGGATCTGAGCTGTGCCTGTGACCTACACTACAGCTCATGGAAATGCCAGATCCCTGACTCACTGAGTTGAGTGAGGCCAGGGATTGAACCCGCATCCTCATGGATGCTAGTCAGATTTGTTGCCGCTGCACCACAACAGGAAATGCTGCTGGCTGTTTTTTTGTTGTTGTTGTTTGTTTGTTTCCACAGTAGATATCTACCTTTTCTGCCTGCTTAAAGTCTATTTCCCTTTATTGTCATAATACCCTCATCTCACTGATTCAGGTGACATTCCAGAGGTGAATATGTAGTCCTGGCCTGGGAAAACACTTTGGCCACAGGGATTGGTTCATTGATGAGCTCGTGACCTAATTAAGGTCAATGAGAGCCAGACCAGGGAAGAATTTCTGCTTGGGCCCCCTGTAGCAATAAGCAATCTTACCCCTTTGTGTTCAGGCCCAGAACTATTCTGGAATACTTAAGACAATGGTCTTATATTAGTTATTTACTGCTGCCTAACAAACCATCTCTCGAAACTTACTGGCTTAAAAAAGTAACTGTTTTATTTGCTCATGATTCTGTGTCAGGAATTCTGGCAGGCACATTGCGAATGGCTTATTTCTGCTTCCCAATACCTGGAGCTGTCAGCTAAAGGGCTCAAATGGTGAGGGACGCTTGAACATGTGTTTGAAAACTTGGTTCTAGATATTGCCCACATTCTTCAGTTCAACCTTCAAGTGGCCTCTGCATGCGGCTAGCTTGAGCTTCTTCATAGTATGGTAGGCTCAAGGCAGTAAAACGTCTTTCGTGATAACTGGGTTCCAAAACAGAATGGTCCAATAGAACGAGATATTGAACACCCAACAATGGTACAAGCACTTATTAACTCTCTATCCGAATCTTTTTTTTTCTTCTGATATTCTTTTGGCTAGGTCAAGCCCAGAGTCAATATGGAAGGGTTTATTAAAGTAAGAGCATGAATATTGAGAAATGAGATTCAATTGTGAAGAGCAGGCACTTATACATTGAGTCTACTACAGGCTTGGATGTTGAATTTCTCACAAAGATAATAAAATTTCCTCAAGTTGCTTCTTAGAGACTATAGTCAAGTGGTAATTACTCAGTCAGGAACTAAAAAGCATTGCAGCCACCAAAATATTGTTGCATCTAAAAGACTGCCTTGTACAAGGAAAACTTTTTCTGGGTACTCTGAGAAATAACTAGAGGATGCCATGAGGGCTACTAATTTCCTACATGAGCTTAGAGTAGGAAGAGCCTATAATTTGGGTGTAAATGGAAATGTAACTTCCTTTTCCAATTAAAATCTGGTGAGGTCTGAACTTTGGACTCATAGAGAATAACAACAACAGCAATAATAACCATGTGGTATTTTAAGCCCAAACTATTTCCTTAGCTTTCACTCAATTTCTCCACATGACATTTGAATCAGATACAACCAGAAATTCCTACAATATTTTAGAAACTAACCAAATAAAGCTGTGATTTAAAAAATCATAATAAGGGGTTCCCACTGTGGCACAATGTGATTGGCGGCATCTTGGACCTGGGTTCAATCCCCCACCCAGCACAGTGGGTTAAGGATCCAGCACTACTTAGGTCACAACAGTAGCTCAGATCCAGTCCCTGGCCCAGAAACTCCATATGCTGTGGGGCAGCCAAAAAAAAAAAAATCATAATAAAAAACTTCTATCGGGAGTTCCCATTGTGGCGCAGTGGAAACAAATACAACTAGGAACCATGAGGTTCCAGGTTTGATCCGTGGCCTCGCTTAGTGGGTTAAGGATCCGGTGTTGTGGTGAGCTGTGGTGTAGGCCAGCAGCTTTATCTCCAATTAGCTCCCTAGCCTGGGAACCTCCATATGCTGCAGGTGTGACAAAAGAACAAAAGAAAAAGTCTATCACATAGACTCAGCTATACTACAACTTATCCAAGTAAATATCCTCTATCACTTTCTCATTAGTCCAGTGTTGGTTGTAGTAGCCAGGGTTCTCCAGAGAAACAGAACCAATAGAATACATACAGATATAGAGAGATTTATTATAAGAGATTGTCTTGTAGAATTATAGAGTTTGAGAAGCCCTAAACCTGCCATCTGTAAGCTGGAGGCCCAGGGAAGTCAGTAACACAGTTCTAGTCCAAATCCAAAGGCCTGAGAACCAGCAGAGTCAATGGTGTCAAGTTGTGGTCTGAGTCTGAAGACCCAGGAATTCATAGCATTGACGTTTAAGGCAGGTGAAGATGGGTATCCCAGCTCCAGGATTGAATAAATTTGCCCTTCCTCTACCTCTTTGTTCTACTTATGCCCTTAGTGGGTGAGATAATGTCCACCAGTATTGGTGAGGGTGATCTGTTCATTCAGTCTACTGATTCAAATGCTAATCTCCTTCAAAAACACACTCAGACATAGACACAGTCAGACACACCCCAAAAAACTCACAGACACCCAGAAATAATGTTTTACCATTTATCTGGGCCTTCCTTAGCCCAAACAAATTGATAAAGTTAACCATCTCACTGGTCAATGCTACATAAAAAAGTAAATGCTTCTACATGGATTTGATTTAGAAATTTATCACCTGTCCTTTGACCTTAACTTCTCTCACCAACAAAAGTAAACTCAAAATTTATCTCCTTTGCCAGTTACTGGTAACCATGGCAGATCTCTTTGAAAAAAAATCAAAACATTAACAGATGAAATGGGAAGGTAAGTTGTACCTCATTTGATATTACTACATGTTTCAAACACATCCCTCAATGAAGAGTAGTCTGCTTGATAAAAAGAACTTCCCATTAGGGGAAAATATCAAGGAGAAAGAGTGCCCATTTCCATATGGGAGAAGAGAAGACTGAGACTTCCTACAGAAAATAGTCATTCTTATTCTAGTCTTATTTTTACTTTTATTTATTTTTTTTTATTCTTTGTATCCGGCAAACTCTCTTCTACAATTCAGCCAAGCTGAATCTCAAATGCTTGATTTGTTCAACTCCATTGGACCACGGTGAAGCAGTCCAAAACTGTTCTAATAAAAGTGAGTCTCAGAATTTCTCATATTAATATCTACTCTCTTTAGCATGAGAAGGTCTTTGACTTTAGTTAGTCAACCATCAAATTTTTAATGCACATTGAATATACTAGGTACTCTTTTAGGTGCTCGGATTACAAGCCTGAAGAAAACAAAGTCCTTGCTGAAGGACTTACATTTACGTTCAGGAGGTGCAAGGAGTAAGGAAAAGACAGCAAACACATAAACAAATAGTAAGATTTCACTAATTAGTGCTATGAAGAAAATAAGATGGTGATATGGTAGCAAGAGACTAAGGAAAGGAAGATGAAATAGAATATATGATAGCAAGCATTTGGGTAAAGGAAGATGAAGTTGCTTTAGTTAAGAGAGTGGGACTCAACTTTCTGAGATCAGAGAATTGGTAACTAGCTAGCATGAGGTCACAGATGGGCAGCCTGAGACTACCACCTAAACCCTCTGACTGCACAGACTCTAGAATGACTGTGTAATTTATTCTTGTTATGACTTTGTTAACATTTGTTAAATGAAACACTGGGTGCCAGATGATGAGCCACAGTTCAACAACTGACCACAATAAAAATTAAAGTAGAAAAGTTTATCATTCATAGGTGGTGGAGGAAGTGCACAACATGCCTTGAGGGGCCCTACAGGGAGGTCGAGGCACAGTGCAAACAGAGATGGAGTCTGGGCCTGGGGTGCATGTCCCTAATTGGATCCATGAGTGAAGTGTTTTGGGGTTCCCAGGCTAGGACCAGATTGGTTAATTCGAACCAAAAGAGCAGGATTTTGGTCAGCCCCACAGGGGTCTTATCTAAGGGACACACAGGCATACAGGTGCTGGGAGGCAGCAGAGACTGTTGATCACAAGGACTGTTGGGGAACTCACGTTTGCTTGTGACCCTATGGCTGCTGGCTAGGACATGCACTTGCATGAGGGGCTACTGTCAGTTTAAGGTCCCTGCAGTCTGCTTTGCTAAACGCAAAGGAAGTTGAGGCAGCAATACCATAGGATAGCTTAGCTCAACTCTCTCAACACTCACCCAAATGGGGACACTCCTGAGAGTGAAAAAGGGGCCTACTAATAGTTAATTCAAGACAACAGACATAAATGCAACTGTCTTGGGTGAAGGACATGAAATCATACTAAACAGTGAAGCAAAATATTCTATTATCATTCTTTATAAAATAATAAGAAGGACAATAGCGGTAACAGCTTAAATATGGTATTTATGTCTGGAGATATTTAGGTCCTTTCACATTTATCATTTAGCTGGTTGTTTTAAGGGAAAGAGAACTCATAAATAGCAGAACTGTTCCAAATAAAAAGGAAAAATAATTCACAAATATTTCAAGAAACATCTTTACATTTTACAAATCCAATATAAAACTTGAAAGATACATTTAAATTAAATACAAAGGATTTCAAGGAGGATACATATGAACATAAGATCAACAAACATTTACTATGCACATAGTAAATACCAGGCACAGTGCTAGGTTCTGGGAAACAAAGATAAATAGAAGGCCATTGCCCTGGAGAAAGCTGTTCAGTCAGTTAAAGAATATTGCCAACAGCTTAAGAATACTTTCTATGTTTCAAAAATATAATAAAGACCATGAGTGGTTTATACCTTTTGCTTCCCCTGGGTTTGTATAAACCCTCAGTGGGAAGTCTTGGGTCACCATTGGCTGTGCACTGCTTAGTGGCCACTTGTACTTCTGTCCACACTGTGTCCATATGTTCCTACAAAAGGAATATTATGATTCCCATGAATGACCTCCATCTCCCCAGAGATATTTTGAAGATAAAAGAGATACGGAGATCAACACTATTGTGAGAAAATGGTCTGAGGGAAAACCTTGAGGATGACAATTCGCTGGGTGCCTCCAGCCTCTGGTTTCATCTCTTTCTTCCCTGCCATGGTGAATAACCTGTATCTCCCTCTACCCTCCCTTTGCACTATGAAACTCAACCCTCAGGACAAACTTGATGTCTATCCAGTGGAATCATCTGGCTTCTTGTCCCTGAGTATTTGTAGTTCAAAACTTATTACTAATTGCTAAAGAAAGGCTTTGTGCCTGGTTGGAGGAATTTCAGAAATCTTGGAGAGACGATGGAGGAGCTCTAAGAGGCAAGGTGCATATTATGATGAAGTGTAAAGCCTAGCAGAAAGGAAAACTGGATCCAAGATATTCCAGGGGGAAAAAAGTATTCTAATATCTTCAGGCCCTGAGAGATGGCCCTGCCTGTTAGGAGATGAGCATTGGAGTGGTAGTGGAGAGAAGGTAAAAGGAAATCAAGGTTGACAGTGTGACAATCCACGTTCTCCTCTTTGTGACCACTGGTAATGCAGCAGCAGGTTCCAAAGGTTTTCAAAGTCACTCAGCAAGCTGGCTTGGCTAATAAATTAGGATCTATAAAAACTGGTATTTATTTTCCAAGAAAGCAATAGGAACTCAAGCTTAGGAGATATTTTCCCCCATTCATTCCTTACTGACAGAAGATAATGGACCGAAACCTCCAGGGCAGCTGGGGGACAGCCTGCCACAACCTGTAAATCCAGAGGCTTCTAGTTCAAAAATGATCTGTGTCACCAGTCAGGCCTGACCTCCTAAACATTATATAACTAGGTTTCCTCACACATAAGTTGGGGAAACAGTAGAAATTCAATCAGAGGGTGGTTGAAAGATTTTTGTTAAGCCAAGTGCAACAGTGAACGTGCACTGAGAAAAGTCAATGCACATTTGTCAATTGGCTTGAAATGAAAGAGAATCACAGTGGGAAAACTGTGGTGAGTCGTAACCTGCCCAGTCTTCCACTTCTATGCAGTAACAGCCAGAACAGTGGGAGAGGATGGTCCAGTAAACATCCTGACAATTGCATCTCTTCCTTGCAAATCACTCAAATGAGACCTCCCAGGTGGATATAGATGAGAGGAACTCCATTGCCAAAAGAAGGGGGCCAATTGGGGGGGGATAAGAAAGGGGCTCAAAACATAGCCAAATAGTTTGCTTCCATGCCTCCAGGACATCTACTTTTATTCATTCATTTTTTCTTGCATTCGTTCATTAAAATAGTGAACATTTATTGAGTTTCCACTCTGGGCCAGCCATTGTTTGGGGCATGTGACCTCAAGACCCTACTCCTGCCCTCATGTTTACAGTGCAGTGGGGGAAAACATAATTCAGTGACGTAAGTGTCTTGATAAGGAAGATGAGAGGATACTGTGGAAAGCCAGAAGAGGATCATCTAGCTAAAACATCTTGAGGGAGGATCAGGTGAGCCTTCCAGAGAAGATGATGTCTAAGCTGCTGAAAGACATGAGTTGTTCTGGCAAAAGTATCAAGAATAAGGGAGCAGTGGTGGTGGGAGAAGCATTCAAGAAGGGAAGCCATATGCTCAGAGTCTCAGTGATTTGCAGATTAGCCTCTACAAGGAAAGCAATGTACTAGATGCAATGTGATAAAAAGATGAGCAAGATACTATTCCAGAAAGCAAAGAATGTAAAGCTTAATAAATAAGGTGGTTTCAATAACAGTTTTAAGGCAAAGCATCATTTATAGGCCAAAGACCTCTTATGTTTGGTCAGTTGAGTTGACTTCATCTTCCAGCTCACTATCTCCCACGCTTCCTATCCCAAAGAAACTAAGTAGTTGGGATTGGTGTTCACCAAATAACCATTTTATTGATGGTTTTCCTCTTCCAATTCTTACGATATCCTAAGAAGGAGGAAGAGTTAAAATCATTCTATATTTGTATACTCACTTGAAATATGGTCAGGTCAATGGGTTAGGGAAAGCACTATTGCACCCGAATGAGTCAACATTGATTTACTCTGTCTAATCAGTTCAGTAATCTGAGCTTCTATAGCTTTTAGCATCCTATCTTCTTATTCAGTATTTATTCTCAACTACCTAATCCTGGTAACAGTGACACCAGAGCACATTGAAAAGGCCCTGTAGGGAGAACCTATGGCCCCTAACTTCCGTGTCGCTGCTCAATATCTAACACAGAAACACATTTCAGCAAATAACTGTTCACTCATTAATGGCTTGACTCAGGACATGAGGGTGCCTGAGAATAAAGGAGAGTAAATATTTGAAAGGTGCAAACCAAGGAAAAAGGGCAAGCCATTGGTCATGATTTAAGGACACAGAGGTCAAGAAGTTCAAATGGCCCAGGAAATTGGCTCCTAAATGTCCAGTAATGCTTTTATTCTGATGGGTTGTGACTATCCCTTCTAAAAATTACTGAAACCCTTCAGGCCCTTTAGATGCTGCCCTGCCTTGTGTAACACTGGAGAAGAAGTCTCAAGGAATACTGTGGTCTTTCTCTGGCCCCTGGTAAATGGAGCTGCTGACCTGGTTTTGTCTTTCCCATCTCATATTTCAGTATGATTCAATTGGCCTGGCATTCCGGTGAAACACTGTCTGCCTGCACTCTAGTGTCTTGCCTCCCGGCCTGAAGTCTAGCTGCCAAGTCACCATGGCAGCTAGGATTCCTGGCCTTCTGGTTTTTCCTTGTCAGAATCTGGTCGTGTAATAAAGCGCAGCCTCTGCTCTCCTGGCAGTTTCCAGTGTCTGCTCCATTTCACTTGCATTTCCTCCACTGGCTTTTGACAGGTCATCCTCTACATGAAACCACAGTTGAAAGTGGTATGTGATGCAGCTCTGAAGGGCTCTCTCTGGGAGTGAAAGAGAAGCCAACAACAAACAAAAGAAACCCTTGAAGTACAGCATATAGGGGCAATGTTCCTGGTTGTGACGTCCTCTTCTGCCACGTCACTTCCTTTGCTCTGCTTGTCTTGTCTTCTTCCCAAGTAGATGCTAAGTGATCAGTGAAAAACCACATAAGGAAGGACATATTAGAGAGCTTGAGAAATATGCAATCTGGCTTATGGGTTCTGAATACAGGGGAAGTGACTTCATAGCTGCATTTCAAAACTGGGATCATTTCAATTGATCCAGATTCTCCTTTAAAGTGTTGTGGAAAGACTTTAAGTTAAGATTTCAGCTTCACCAAGTAGTAGTTGGAAAATTGTATCTCTGATTTATAATCAGAGTGTGTAGCCCTTACTTAAGAATCAGAATGCCAGCACTGCATTTCAGAACACTCTTCAACAGAGAGTCACTCTTCTCTTGACACCCCAGTCTCCCATCATTATTGTGGTTCTAAATATCACCCTCTCTTGCCACCCCAGTGGTTATGGTAACAACTAAACAACAGCATATCTTGGGAGAATACAGACTATCCTAGGGAAGTCTAAATGCATACTATTGAGTTAAAGTATTCTACCATTGCTAGAACAAGTTACAAAAAAACAAAACAAAACAAAACATGACTCTCCCCAGGATGATAGATTAGTTTTCCTAAGCTAAAATTATTATTTGAAATGCAAATATCCAAAATATAAATGATGATTCTCTTGTGGCTGAGTTGAGAAGAGAGTAGTTAAGTTTGACATTAGTATTCTCCTTGGGGTTATTGTTTTTATCACAGGGGATGGCTGAGTTGCTAAGCTCACTCAATATCAGAAGCGTTTCCAAACGGCCTCAGTGTGCACACAGGTCAGAAGTTGTGCTCATGGGATAGCTGGTTCTTCGCTGAAACTCTAATCCGGTTCCTCTGGGGCACTGCCATGTCACAGTTTCATGAACATTATTACCAAGGCTGATTTTTGACCTGTGGCTGTAACAACGGACTTTTGACCTACTACAGGTTTTAACTCTCAGAACCAAGTCATGTTTTTTTCAGGTGAGAGTTTTTGGGAACATGGCATGGACTTTTGTTTTTTTTTTCCAATCATTTTGGTAAAATGTTACTTTGGCCTTCACCTTTCCTGATCCCTTATAATATACTCCCTCCTCACGGGGCGGTAATCAGATTGCCTGACTGGGGACTTTCAAGGTAAACAGCAGGAGCATAAGGGTTGGTGCTGACAAATCACAGAGCTGCTCAAATCTAAATCCTAGCAAGGAATGGGCAAAGGTAAGAGAGCTCTGTCCTCTGTTAACCTTCTTTTTTCAGCAAATTCTCCCTTCTCAACAGCACTTCAGCTGATGGAAAACATGAACCCTACATCTTCACAGAGCATAGCCACAATGCCTGGTTCTTCCTTGATGTCTTCTAATGGTAACAGCTACCTCCTATACACTAGGCACATTTCAAATTTCATTTTTACAGAAGAGACAAGAAGGTAGTGATAGGGGTATCACAGCAATAAGTGGCTGGGTTAGTATTCAAACCCTGGCATTTTTATTGTGAGGCAGGAGAGTGAAGAGGTAAAGCTGGGGGCTGGAGGCTGGAGTTTTCAATGCTCTGAAGCCTCTTCTCCAGCCAGCCCCCTGCCCATACACTCATCTGGGGAACATAATGCAATTCTAGGTAGGCTAAAGCTTGGGGTGTTATATTGCTGGGAGGACAATGGAGGGCTGGGGGAGAGTGGTGTGGTGTCTTGGACTGCTCCTGTTCCAAAAGCACTTAAGAAAAACTGATGACTAGTGCTACCCTCCCATCCCACCTCATGCTGGAATCCAGGAAAAGGATCTGGCCGAATCACTGCTAGGAAGACATACAGACATGGGAATGAAACCAAAACTGATTTTAAGCAAATTCCTCTTAATTCCTAAAAGAAACTCCAGGACTTCTCAAGTGGAAAGAGCAAAGTAATAAATGAAAGTGATTCTGATAAAAAAGCTAGCAGGTACTGTATAGGCTTTCAAATAGACATGGACTATCATGGACTGTTCTGTTATTTTTGTGTGCGAGTCTTCTTAGGGACACATATGCGGCATACGGAGGTTCCCAGGCTAGGGGTCAAATTGGAGCTACAGCCGCTGGCCTATGCCGCAGCCACAACAACACCAGATCCCAGACACACTTGTGACCTACACCACAACTCATGGCAATGTTGAATCCTTAACCCACTGAGAGAGGCGAGGGATCCAACCTGCTTTCTCAAGGATGCTAGTCAGATTCGTTTCTGCTGAGTCAGGATGGTTAATGTTAAAAAAGCTCTGGGGAGTTCCCCCTGTGACTCAGCAGAAATCACCCCCACTAGTATCCATGAGGATGTGACTTTGATCCCTGGCCTTGCTCAGTGGGTTAAGGATCCAGTGTTGCCATGAGCTGTGGTGTAGGTTGCTCGGATCCTGTGTTGCTATGGCTGTGGCATAGGCCAGCAGCTGTAACTCTGATTTGACTCCTAGCCTGGGAACTTCCATATACCACAAGTGCGGCCCTAAAAATACACACACACACACACAAAAGAGCTCTGCCTTATTCCCAGGAGATGGTTAGAACACAGGTGAAAATCAGAGAGGAGGAAAGCTGATAGGGCTACTGAAAATTATGGTATTACTTTACTCAAGTACACAGCATCACCATGGGACCAACTTAGGTATTTTCACTGTGTCGCTAAATTTCTTCTTTATTGTATTATCCCTATTCAGAGCGAAATCTACTCAATAGTTTGTAATAACCTATATGGGAAAAAATAGTGTGCACATACATATATATGTACACATATGTAGATATATGTACATATATATAATTTACTTTGCTGTATACCTGAAACTAATTCACCATTATAAGTCAACTATACTCCAATAAAATTAAAAAATACATAATATACAAATGTACTCTAATAGTATCTTCCTTAAATTAAAATCTCTGTCTGGTAATATATATATTTTCTACTCCCCTCCACAGGGAAGCTTCCAGAAAATTTTCTGTGTGCTGTCTCTATTTCCTCCCTTACATTCACCCTTTTGCTTTTCCCAGTAGCTCATCAGTCCAATCTGGCCCCAGTCCCGTTATTGAATTCCACTGAAACTGTTCTTGTCAAAGTCAATGACCTCCATGTTGCCAAATATAAAGAACATTTTCCATCTTCCCTCTTTTATGAGACAGTGTCCTTTCTTGACTTCCCAGAATATCCTCTTCTGGGTATTTCCCTTCTGTTAGTGATCACTCTTAACCTTCTTTTGCTGGCTTTTCCTCTATTACCTAAATTTAAATATTGGTATTCCTTAGGGTTTTGCCTTAGACTCTCTCCTTCTTTCTTCATACAACCCCCTCTAAGTGACTTCATACATTCTCACTATTTTAATTATTGTCTCTATGCTAAATAGCCCTTCATTTGTCCTTTTGGCCCATACCTATCCCCTGATTTCCAGACCTCTTCACCCAATTGCCTACTTAATAGCTCTATAGCTTGAGCTGTCATTGCCAACTGAGGATTCCCATTCCCAAGGCAGAACTCTTATTCTCCCTCCCCCCTGTCAGTAAGTAACATCATCAGCTATTTAATGTTAAAGTTAGAATTCTAAGTGCCATGCCTTATTCCTCTTTATTCCCCTCACCCTCCACACCCAATCTGTCTACATCCTGATGGTTTTATCTCAACATGATTCTCAGCTCTGTCCATGATGCTACATCTCCACTGTCACCACCGTGTTCCCATCATCCTCTCCTGTCCTATGATGACAGTAGCCTCTTGCCATGTCGCCCTGTTTCCATTGTCATCCATCTCCCACCAATTTTTTGTACAGCATCTACAATAATCTTTATAAAATGTAAATCAAATCACATTCCCTTCTTAATTCAATTCTTTGGATGAGTTCCCATCGCATTTAAAATAAAATCTGGACACCTGCAAGGCCTTAAATGATCAGATTTGTCTATCCCTTCAGTTTAGCTCGTTCCAGCCTCCCCATCATTACTTTCCCACCACTGAGTAAATTCTCATCATTAGTTTCCATCATAGTTCCATGTTTATTTCCTTCATAGGGCATGGGGTAGGCTTACAAATAGCCCCTCAAAAGATATGCATGCTCTAACTCCTGGAACATGTGCTGCTTTACGTGGCAAAAAAAAAAAGGGGGGGTACTTTGCAACTGTAATAAAGATCTTGAGGTGGGGAGATTATCCTGAGTTCTCCACATGAGACCTAGATGTCATCACAAGTGTCCTTAGAAGAGGGAGGCTGGGGAAGACTTTACCACAGGAGAGGAAGAGGTAAAGTTGACCATGGAGGCGGAAACTGGAATGTTGAGGCCACAGACTAAGGAATGCCAGCAGCCATTAGAAGCTGGAAGTGGCAAAGGACGGTTTCTTCCCTAGAATCTCCAAAGGAAATTCAGCCCTGCAGTCACCTTGATTTCAACCCCTAAGGAGTGTAAAAGAATAGTGTCTGTTGTTGAAGCCACCAAGTTTGTGGTCATTTGTTATGGCACTCACAGGAAAATGATTCAGAATTTATCAAGATTCATGATTATTTTATCAATTTATTGTTGAGTTACGTTCTCCATTATCAGTCTGCAAGCACTCTGAGAGAAGAATCACATCTGTCTCTTTTCTTTACCGTTGTATGACCAGTATTTTGTCATTAGTAGGGATTCAATAAATACACTTTGAATTAATTAACTAATTTGACTTTCAATAAAGCATTGCATTTTAAAGACCATTCAAAGGCTTTACATCCAATCTTTTGCATAGAGACTGGGATCTTTAGTATCAGTCAATGAAGCAGGAAACTTTTCTTCCGAACTCATCTCTACTCAACCCAAATCCAACCCATCACCTACTCTCCAGTCCTCAATACACATATCTTTCTCCAACGTCACCCCAGCTCCACTCAACTCCAAACTCCTAGAGTCTCTTCTGGGACTAATAAAAATCTTCTTAACAAGTTTACATTTTCCTTTCTTTCCCCTTTCTAATCTGATCATTACACTACGCTTAGAATGACCTGGTCACAAAACATTATGTTTAAAATCCTTCAGTGACTTCTTTGACCAATATCATTAACATAGTTTACAAAGTGTTTGTCTCTACACTCCTATTTCTCCAGCATTTCACCACAACAGCCACTTCTCAGCTCTACAGTAGCATTTACCTTACTCCTTCCCACTACAAAGCTTTTGCAAACATTTTTCTCTCTCCATTTTCCTTGATTTTATACACTGAGATGTGGTCTTCTCCCAAATCCATATGCTAAAGCTCTAAGCCCAAATGTGATAACATTTACAGGTGGGGCACTTGGGAGATAATTAGGTTTAGATGAAGTCATGCGTGTGGGGTCCCCGTGATAAGATTAGGGCCTTTAAAAAAGAAGAGACTAGAGCTGTCTCTTTCTCTCTCCATGTGTAATGGAGTAACAAGAACGTAGCCATTTGCAAGCCAGGAAGAGGGTCCTCACCGGGCACTGAATCTGCTTCCTTGATCTTAGACCTCTCAGCCTCCAGACTAATGAGAAATAAGTGTCTGTTGTTTTAGGCACTCAGTCATCAGTCAGATTGAGCTGACTAAGATATTTGGCTCCAGTTAGTCTTCTTCACCAGACTCTGCACTGTAAGAGGGCATGAGGGTATAAAAACTATGGCTTTTAAAAATCATTTTTATATTCACAGATTTTAGTAAAGTGTTTAGCAGTAGATTGTCAACAGCAAGAAAATGTTAAATGAATGACTGAATGGTAGCAAAGAAAAAACATTTATTTTTTTAAATGCTTTTATTTTGTACGATGATTTCAAATATTTCAAAGTGTTTTTACATGCTATTGCATTCAATATTCCTAGAGAGTCTGTAATAAAGACAGGATAGGTAATATAACTGTTTTCACTTTATAAGATGAAGAATTAGACTCTCATAGATTTAAAGGACTTAGCCAGGGTAATGTGACTAGTACTTTTAAAAAGGAGAAATTATACTATACACAAGTGTAGGAGACAACCTGCATATTATGCATAAACATATAGCCACTATGTCTTGAGTAGCACGTCAAGCGGTATGCTCAGCATTGTAAATGCATTGATTCATTTAAGCCAGAAAACAACCCTATAAAGCAGGCATCATTCTATTCTCATTTCAAGGATGAAGAAATTGATCTGTGGTTGAGCAACCTTAAAAAAAAACAACAAAAAAGCAGTTATTGTATAGGAGAAAGAAGGCTTAAACTTCGGTCTGTGTGATCCCAAAGTCCAAAATTCTTAGCTGCTCACCTGACAGATTCCTTTTTAAGGATGACGTATTTCAGATGGATGAAAAAGTATAAAAATAATGTAACATAAACCGTTAATTCACCACTCAGCATAAGACATAAAACACTGCAGATAAAAGTGATGTCTGCTAAGTCACTTATCATATTCCCTTCTCTTACTGGTAGAGTCCACTAGTCTTAATTAAGAGTAATTTCAGTATAAAGTTAGTTTTACACCAAGAAAACCAAGTAATCTGTGGAGTGAGGAAGAGTTCTCTATTGTTCTAATACGCATGAGAAAAAGTCTACAGGAAAGAGTAGTTTGTGTAGGTCCTACCTCCCTCATCCTCATTACACCAATGCAGAATTTAAGTTACGTAAACAGGTAATTGCACTGCTCATCATCAAGCTTGATCCAATGCTAATGGTCAATAAGGAGGACCTTATAAGCAGCTCTTTGGAAATTGCCTAATAATCCAGATTCTTTGCAAGGCTCCTCTGACCAATGTAGCACTAGACCCTCCTGGGAATAGTTTCTGGCACATCTCAATTCCTCATTGGGCCAGCTCAAATTTTGATAAGATTTTGGATGTAATATTTTTTAGAATACTTGGAAACCAAAGCTTTGAAGGAGTTAAGCTTCTTCATCAATTAACTGGTGGTTGCAAAAGTCAATTAGGTAGAAATACCACACTATTTTTTTGACCAACTAATGGGATTTTTGATACACAGAGAACATGGTTATTGAATCCATGGAACGGTCCTCAGGCATCGCCCTGTTTAACTTGGAGAGAGTCTGCTTGCAAAAAAGTACAGCAGATTGCTGTTTTCTATGACAAAATGTATAAAACATTTGGTCTTGAATTCTCTTTCAACACCTGGTATTTTGAATCTGAGCTCTGGGTTACACCACTAATTCAAAAACTTGTGATAGTGTTCGGTGCACGTGCCTGTTGGCTATAATACTTTCCCTAATTGTGCCTATTGGCTAACACAACTTCTTTATGGGTTCTTCCATATTCTAAAAAGACGAAAAAAAAAATATACTGGTCCTATTAAGGGAAGCAAAGACCTATTTAACTGAATGGTTATTGCGTGTCATTCTTTCAGTTAAGTAGAATATGGTGTCACTCTGTACTCAAGAAAAGTCTCCACATAGTTCCATATTTGTAGAAGCATAGAGAAAATTGGAACATAAAAGAAATAATGAACAGTTTCTTTTAACAACAGGCTTGAACTGAACCCTATTTGGTTCTTCTTCAAGTAAAATTTTCCTTCTTTTTGCATAATAACATTAAATTTAAGATGAGGATTGGCTCAAAAGAAAAACAAAGAGGAAGAGGGAAATTTCCATCCATCCGCAGTAAATTAATACCACTAAAAGGAGAATCCAGTATGGATATTCCTCTAAGGAAATCTGAAAAAAAAAATCCTGTACCTGTCTCTGAAAGTTCTTTTAAAAAATTCAAGGACAGACTGACCATGGGAATGAACATGGGACAAGCCATTCTGGAAAAGACAAGTGAACCTTACTAAATATCCCCAAATTAAATAACGAGTATACTTGGTTCCAGGCTTCTGCAGGTGGAAATGTGCCTGACATTGGTCACCAGTATTTGCTCTTGTCTGGGATATTTTCACACTTAATTTCCTACCTCCTTCCGACCTACCCTACCTTCTGTCTCTCCTATTCCTTGCAGTTAAAAAAAAAAAAATCATAATGGAATGTTGACTTGGTGATCTCATTCCAAGGCCCTGTCTATTTAGACACAATAATTTGAAGAGGAAATAAAACCAGTCATACTGGGAAAGGAAAACTAATAAAAAGGTTTTGGTCAGTTACTTAAAAGGAATCAACTGAATTCAATCTCTGTTTCATTCCCCAACTGGTTTATGCATGTAGGCCAAGCCTGGATAAGAGCACAAGCTCAACAAATCAGAGTTCTGTTTCTGAGAAATTCAACATGTAGCTTAATGGCCCTCATATTGGGATCCTTCAGTAATAGCTGATTTGCAGTCATTTCTGGGGTAGAAGAAGGCAGCTGTCTCACAGCTGGATAATGTGAACTGGAGATCACTAAGAAATGAAAAATAGCCTTTGAATTTCAACTGTCAGATAGTTGAAGGAAGAAGAATGCAGCTCAAAAAAACTTCAGTTAGGATTCTGGATAAATTTTGTATTCAATGTCCCCAATATTAACACGAGTCAAAGAGATTAATTAGCCATAAAAATTCAAATTATAGATTTACTCCGTTAGAAAATTGGAGTTGCTTTCTCAATACATAAGAATTCAATAAACCAAAAATTCTTTCAACAAAGAACATACTTTCCAATGAAAATTGGATTTTATATGTACTTCCTGGTAGTTAAAAAAGATGTATAGATAGAACTAACATTTATTTAATACCCACTCTGGGTCAACTATGGTACTGGGAAATTTACATACATAACCCTATTAAATTGCCACAATAGTCCTATGAGCTCCTGCAAAAAGAAATAAAAGTCCTTAGCAGTGCCCCGCTTTGGAGTTACACACAGGAAGAGCTAAGTTACTAACAGTACTAAATGAGGTTAACCTTGTGATAAAATGCAGTAAAGAACAGGCACATAGTACTCACATCTACCCAGAACAGGGAAGAGCTTTTGAACTTGAGCTGAACTCTAACAACTCTCCTAGTGGGTGAGATACCAGGCAGTCTTGGCGGGAACAAAAGAATTCTCCATAAACAGTGGTAAAAAAAAGAGGTTATTTCAGTGGGAAAACTGTAAGAATTGAACAGGCAGTGTATTTAATAAGATCCAGAGAGACTGGATCTGAAATTGAACTGTTAGAAATTCTAAGACTCACAATGCTATTGGCCCTTTAATCTTCAAATTTGGTTAAAAGATAGCTCCACTCAACTTAATTTACTGAAAATGATTTACTATATGATACAGTGGGATCTACAGAATGATAACCAGAATGTGGTTGTTTCTTTCAAATAGCTTGCTTGATAGCTATTGTTTATGGTTTGTGTGGGAAGTAGGTAGAATACTAGGAATCTGAGGGAAGAACTACAGTGTTCTCTTGATCAATTTAGCTAATGTTTAAAAAAAAGTTTACAGTTTCAAAGCAGTGACTTTTAACTATCACGGTAAGTTTTTTCCAGTGAGGTTTCCTAATCAAATTATTCAGTCATTTCAATATTTAATAAGTAAGGATATTGGGACTCAGAACAGTCCCAAAAGGTGACTTGCACATTTTATTTACATGGATTGTCAGAGCTAGGATCCTTTTTGTCACATCCAGTGTGGTTTCTCCTCTACCACTTGGCCTCACTGTGCCAAACTATTTCTCAACCCACTACTGAACCATAATCAATTAATTAAAACTATGGCCTAATGTATTTATTTACTTATAATTTTAATGGGTTGAGCAGTTGTTTCTGAGACTGTCCAAATCAGTCCAAATGGTCAACTTTATAGCCTTCAGTCAACCAAGCTTCTGACTTTTCTCCTCAGGGCATTGGGAACATGTCAATATGTAAAGTTGTTTGTTGGAGAACAGCATGAAGTCATAAGCAGCCTGTTTGGAAAGATTCTTGTGACTAAACCTGCTAATGGTGTCAGTGCTTTGGCAGCATGGCCACAAAAAGTTACAGGTCAAATCCAACGACGTATTACCCCTTTCTAGAGTTCCCTGATGAGAGCAGGTATGTTGCGTTGCCATGGCTACATGAGATTAAGATAATCATTTTAACAGTACAAGACCAAAGGCATTGGGAAATATTTATTCGTAACTATTAAGCAATTCCTACCTTGGGTTTTGGCCTGAGTACTGCATTGTCATTAAGGTATACCTGAATTATACGGCTTAGATATTCTGATATGCTCAAGAGAGTACTGTGTCTTGCGTATTGTGTTGAGACTCAGAGTATGGAGCGATATACATTTATAGACCATGAGAGAATTCTGATAGACTCGGGGAGAAAAAATTTAGAACTCCACTGAGACTCTTCATAATATCCTTGAAACTTTTCACTGACTCCTGGTTTTGGAATATAAATCAGGAAACCTTGTTCAAAAAGTTGATGCTTTCTGAATCGGATCACAAGTGTTTATCTTGGATAATTATTTCAACACTCAGCAGCCTTCAATACAATTGGGCCAAGTGTCTAACTAAGGTGACTATAATCTTTGGAAGAGATTAGTAGATTTCATTACAGTGGTCTCTTTCAAATTTCTTGGACATGATCTCAAATGAGGTGTTGGAAGATTGGTTATCTAAAAGATCAGTTTATGCCTCTCCTAATCATCACAAGCATAAAGCTGTTAGGAAGGAGAAATGAAGTTCATTGAATGGCAAATTTATGATTATCTCAATGAGGAGCTGCTTTTAAGCTGACATTGACACATTTACTTCCTACTTCACATTCTGCCCTTCACCTAATATACTGTTCTCCTCCAAGTCTACTCTATGTACTCTTCTTCAAAGTTCACCTTTTCCATAACATCAAAGTAAAAGTGTGATGCTCTGACTGAGTAATCTTCTTGTCTAGAGCATAAGAGTAAGCAATCATTTTAATTCTTTGTATAATGACTTTGTTAAATATGTTTTAAAATATATAATTATTTATATCCTAATTATATTTTATTAATATATGTGAGTAAAACATAACAATTTTAAAACAAAATATTGACTATTTTAAAAATATAAACAGGATAATGATTTCCTTCTTTAAAGTACATGCTTTCCCATATTTTCCTGCAGTGCAGTGAATAGAGCACATAAAGCAACTTAAAAGCTAAATGGGAGTTTCCTGGTGACCTAACAGTGGTGAAGGACTTAGTGCTGTCACTACTCTGGCTTGGGTTGCTGCTGTGGACATTTGACTCTGGCCCAGGAACTTGCACATGACATGAGCAACGCCAAAATAAAATAAAATAAAAAGCTAAATAAATATCACTGCAATTTCAATCTATACTGGCATTTAGGGAAAAGATTGCCTCCTGAGATTCCTTTAAAACATTTGTGTCTATGCGTCAATTAATTAATTATGTTTGTCACGGAACAATGAGCTACTCAAATCACCATGGTTTAGCAATTTAGAGCATGACTTCTGAAGCCATATTGCCTGGATTTGACATCTGCTTCCTTCATCTTACAGGTAACTGGTCTTAAGCAAATAAACTAACATCTCTGTCTAACTTTCCTCATCTTCAAAATGAGAACAATAGCAAGGTCTGCCTTACGGGAGTATAACAAATTAGATTAATATAAATTATAACATTATATATTATTATACTGATACAAGTAAAGTGCTTAGAACTGTGTCTCGCACAAAGTAAGAACTCAAAAAAGTTGTTATTATTCTCTTGGAAACAGTTTACCTTCACTCACCTCAGATCAGCACTTTGTCTTCCACCTACCTCATCTTGCTGGATTTCTTTTCTGATTTACCCATGCCAACACCTCACTCTGACTCATCATCCCACGGAAACTCCTTATACCACAAAATCTCCTTAAAAACCACATCTTTTACCTCTTTGAGTTTCCCAGATGACCCAGCATTGTATTCAGCCTAGGGTGGGTAAAAATTAAGTATTTATTGGAACAAATTGCCCCTGCTATCCCCTAACAACTGATTATTAATCAGGCACACTTCCTTCTTGGGTGTCTTGGTGAGACGACCCAACGCCATCTTGAGAATTATTAAAGAGATGTTATAAGCAACATGACTATAATTAAGCCATTAAATCTTATATGGTATGATCTGTAATTATTTCATTCTCATTGAACTATTGAAAAAAGGAAAAAGGCCAAGAACACATGTGAGGCTAGATGCCAGACTTGGAACTATGATGGTCAAATAGATCTTTTGAAAAGAATAACTACATTATCAATAAGAGACAAGATGAAGAGGAATCAAGTTACTAATTTCACTGACAATGTAGCCAAGAATCCAGGCTACCAAAATATTTTCTATACTTACTTTCTATTTTACCTACTGGTATGATCTGAGAAAATAGCCAAAACTAAATGGGATTAAAACATGTGGACAATTTAGTCAATGCTGAAAAAAAAGGAATAAAAAGTATTGCTCACCAAGTGTCATGTCACTTCACTGCTCACTAGTTGTTGCTTTTTTTTTTTTTTTTCCTTCCTCACCCATATAGAAACAAAGGAAAGGTAAACTACTAATGATATATGGGATAGTCCTTCCAGTTTAAGTATTCCATGATTCCAGCATTGACCAGGCAACCAGAAGCAGACTGTCCTTTCAACTAGTGCTCACATGGACCTTGGCCATAGAAAAATAAAGGGGGACCAAGCAAAGTGTAAATGAGTCTTGCAGGAGAAGACTAAGTCACTCATTTGGTACAGATCCAGTAGATGACTTTAATAACCCTTCCAAAAATGAAAAAAAAAAAAACAGTTACTAGTTAACTTATCTCTTTAAGGTTCTAAACCAGGCCTCTTTAGGTTTAGTGGGGTTGACAAACATGAGATGTACAGGTTGTATGTTTTTTAAGTTAAAAGGGATATTTTTGAAAATTTCTATTTAAGTCAATGTTTTATAAAACCAATCACAGTTAAAATGTCTTAGAAAAGTTTGTTATTTAAAGGATTCTATAATGATTCTTTCTACATAGCACAGGATTGACAGCTCATATATATGACTGATATATTCATTTCTTTCATTAAGCAAAGTTCATCTCTAAAAAAAAAAAAGGTAGTGCCATAATGTCAGGGTTCCTTATCAGGTTTATTCTTGCCTTTGTTTTGTGAGGATTAAGAAAGTTAACATAGGTAAATCCCTTCAGAGAGAGCCTGATGCAGGTAAGCATTCAAAAAGTATCAGCTATTGCTATTCTTGTTGCTTTTTTAATGGTAGCATGTACATAGATTCCCAAATATTCCCTAATGAGGGGGATTGGAGAAATCTTTTTCTTAATTTACTCCTTTTCTATAAACCTCCCCTACTACCAAATTCTCCCTGAAGCAAGTGAAAGCTCTAACTGGAAACACAGGATTCAAGTAAATTCTTCAGAGGATTTCACAATCAAATTTAGCTCAAGTAATACATAATTCATCATACTGAGTTCATATTTTGGCTAAGACAGAAATGCAGCTATTAGCCTTGTGATATTAAGTTATAAAATCACACCTTTATTTCTATTTAGCCTTTTATTGTCAAGTCTAATTGCTTATTCATTTGTTTACCTGCCTTATCACCTATAAAAATTGTTTTCTATATGCTTTTTTTTAAAATTCACAAATGTTTTTGAATTTTGAGAATTTTACAACCTCAACCCATGTTACCAATTCTGATAAGTGCTACCAATTTTTTTTACATGCTACCAATTCTGATTAAAAAAAAAAGAGGCAATACAGAATTAAAAGATAGCTTTTGTAATCAAAGTTTAGTCCTTCCATTAATCATGAGGCCTTAGGCACATTACTTATTCTCTTCCGATTCAATGTCCTCATTTCTAATATAGAGACAATAATAGTTCAGAGTTCATAGAGTTATTGTGGGGAATTAAATAATTTAAAATAAATGTCAAAGACCTTGTACATGGGAAGTTCTCAATGTTTGTAATTCTGTAAGAACTGCTGAGCTAGGCAGAATCTCAGAGGTCTTTAAAGTAGCATTTAAACAGAATTATTAGCATCAGCAACAATTCTTTAATAAAAGAATAAATTGAAATATAAAACATATACTGTTCTTTAAGTGAAGATATTTACCTAGCTCTTGTCCATTGATATTCAGTTTGATCTAAGTGTGTGTACACACAGACACACACACATTTAGGTAGCTATTAATTATATGTGTATTTATATACCCAACATGTATATTATTGGTCTGTAACTTCCTCTGAACACATTTAAGTATATATTAATGAGTCTATACTGAACACAGGATTGGCCATGTATGCCCTCATTAAAACTAAAAATTTCTATGATCTGTTGCTTTCCTACAGCTTTAATATCAATGTATATCTCTGGTCCATTATCTATTTGAAGTTTTTAGCATTTTATGTTTAAATCTAGACCCCCTACTAAAACTCTGTAAAGAATATCCCCTTTCCATAAACATCTCCAATCTGCCAATTTCCAAATACATTAATCATATTTCAAGGTTACTTCCAAGTCCTACCGTGTTTGTTGGACAGCACCAAAACCTCTCTTGCTAAAAGTGTATGAAAATCACCCAAGAATACAACACCCAGTTTATTTCCATATTGGTAACAGTGGTGTTTACAATTGGTACAGGCTTGAGTAATCTCCTGATATTTAGCAAATAATATCTCGTCCTCTATAATAAAGATGATGCTATTGACTTATGCTCACAACACAGGCATTTTGAATTCTTTTTCTAGTATAGTAATGGATTATATAAACTATGCATATTCTCCTTTTAAATTCTGCCCTGACTGCTTCCAACCCACTGCCCCCTCCACTCCATTCTTTTCATGATCAAATACACTTAGAATAGGGGTAACTTGGGTAAATGAGACTGAATATAATACATATTCTTCAACAGAAAAAGTTTAACTGGACCATATTGAGCTCATGATCCTGCCACTTTGTTAGGAGTTGATATTCATTAATGAAACAGATACATTTAATTGATATTAACTAGGCTACTGAATAAATTGAATTGGTCTTAGTGTGGTTTCAGTGTCCTTGTGGTCTCAGGAAAATCCCTGGCTACCAAATGAAGTCGTGTCATGCACATCTCTCCTATGACTAACATTGCATGTGAGGGCTGAAACAGACAGTCTTTGGGTATTCAGGGTTCTTTTTTGTCTCTAATGGGTGCTTTTTGACATTGTATATGTGTGTTAGCTATTGTTGCATTTAGAACCGTTTTAGGCTTAAATCTCACTGTTTCCTCTCCCCTATTTCCCTCATCATTTGTAAATGTGCCAAATATTTTATACAGTATTATATTTCTTGTTTTCTGTGAGGTTGGTTGTTTTTATATAATTTTATCGCCCCCTTCTCCTTTGTTAAAACATATCTTTTGTTTTCCGTTTAAGTTTACTTTCCACATATTTCTGAATTTTCACTTAAGGTAGATACTATTAGAGTAGAATGCATTCACCTTAACTTATTGGGAGAAAAAAACAACAGCAATTCAGCCTTTTTGGAGTGATGTTAACAGACCCTCATCTGCATTGGCAGATCTAACACATTAAGACCCACCAGACAACAGAGCAAAACTACATGGCTTGCTATGTACCTTTAACTCATGCTAAGTAATATCTTAAACTCTGAATCTCTAACTCCTTTATTTTATATGACTGGAAAAAGTGAATTGTTTCTTCAAGACAGTTCAAATGTGTTCCACTACATTACCTCTAAACTTCTCAGATATGTTAATTCAATTAATCAAGTTATTTTCTGTGCTCCTCAATACTCCATTAGAGCACACACTAACTTGTAGTATTGTTATTTGTCTCTCTCTACCATTGAAATATAAATTTCTATACAGAAAACTGGTTCTTACTGGGGACTCAAAAAATGTTTGCAGTCCAAAGACTCCAGGAAAGAAGAAAGGGAAGGTGAGCCAAAAAGGAGGTCTGAGACAGCTCAGCAGTTGAAAAGTGTATATTTGAAATGAATTCCTATACCAACAGTTGATTTTTCTCTCCTTCTTATAATTATTGTCTTCCCATGTCAAAGGTGATACATGTCAATTGTAGAATTAACACAGACTCTTTAAAGGAAAAGAAAATCACCTGTGATCACCTTAATATTTCTTCATTGATAGGGTTTTATTCCTTTGGGCTTTTAAATTGCCTATATGCATTGAAAATTCCTTTCTGTATAGTATGTGAATTTTTTTTGTTATTTTTATGGAATTGTATTTGTTATTTTTATGGAATTGTATTCATTTAAAAAATGAAACAAAAATTGCAAAATAGCATATGATTTGACTTTAAATTGTGACCATACTTGTTGGTAAGAAAATAAATAAAAAAGATGAAATAACTAAGTTCACTCCAAAATTACATGAATTTAGCTAGCTTAAGTAGAAAATGAACTTATGATGTATTATACTATTTTAGTTATTATTTTATAAATAACTAGAATATTAGTATTACATTCTTAGTCAAATGGAAGACAAAACTCAGCCAAATCAGCTAAAAATATTTTTTAAAGGAAAGGCGATTTTTTATTTTTGAAAGCAATATATGCTAATGTTCAAATTCACATAGAAATATATAAAATGAATCCCATTATCGAAGATATAAGTAATATAAACAGCTTCTTGGTCATCCTTCTAGAATTATCTAATAATTTAAAAGCTTTTTTAGGGAGTTCCTGTTGTGGCTCAGTGGGTTACAGACCCAATGAGTATCCACGAGGATATGGGTTCAATCCCTGTCTTCTCTCAGTGGGTTAAGGATCCTGGTAACGTGACTCAGATCTGGCGTTCCTGGTAGCTGTAGCTCTGATTAGACCCTAAGCCTGGGAACTTCCATATGCCACAGGTGTGGCCCTTAAAAAAAAAAAAGCTTTATATATCAAACAAATCAAACAATTCCATGTTCTTACAAATTATCTGCAATTATTCTTTTCAGATAACAGAATATTTTATTTTAACCATATCTATATATTACTATATGGCTATGGATGGATAGATAGATATACATAGATAAATAGTTGTTGATTAGGTATCTCAGTCTTTTTATCCCTAGAGAGTATTCTGTGATATGCCTAGGCTGAAATACATTTAATCTAACATGTTGATGGTTGTTAAGATATATGTATGCAGAGACAGAGAGCTGTTTTTTTTTTTTGTTTTTTTTGGTTTTTAGGGCTGTACCTGAGGCATAAGGAGTTCCCAGCCTAGGAGTCAAATTGGAGCTATAGCTGCCAGCTTACGCCATGGCCGCAGCAACGCAGGGTCTGAGCCGCATCTGCAACCTACACCACAGCTCATGGCAGTGCCAGATCCTTAACCCACTGAGCTAGGCTTGGGATCAAACCCACAACCTCATGGTTCCTAGTCGGATTCATTTCCTCTGCACCACGATGGGAACTCCAAGATTTTTATATTTTAACAATACGAATTATTTGATTATTTTTTTGTAGTTTGTTTTAAATCAAAGGTAAAAATTTCTTTTTATTTAAAAAATTTATTATAGTATAGCCATTGTTATAGCAGGTAAGTCGTGTCTTAAAACTATTTATATGTCATATACATTTAAAATTTCTTTGTTTTCTACCTATTATTATATGGTGATTTATCTACTTTTAAAATTCTTTCATATGATAATTTTCTTAGTGATTATATGCCTATAATTTAATATGTGGTACTGAAGCTCTATTTCTTGATTTTTTTCACCATTAGATAATATGTATGTGAGCTAATATTTCCAGCTATGAAATATGACAAGATTTCCCCATCTCCATTTTCTTCTACCTCTCCATTCCTATCCTATCAGATATTTATGTGCCATATTTTAAAGTTACAGTGTCATTTTTAAACATTTACATTCAGTTTGCTCTCATAATCTCACTGTTGTTCAAGCTCAGGCCCATATTTAAACTGAGTCTGTTTCTTGACAAATCTTACATGATATAGCTTCTCTTTTTCTTTAGTTGATTCATCTCTTGGGAGGTTGACTTTGATCATCAGGGAAGTTTCTCTCTCTCTCTCTCTCTCTCTCTCTCTCTCCTTTTTGTTTTTTGTTTTTTGTTTTTGTTATCCAGAAATTGTTCATGAGTCTTTGTGTGCTTAAAAATATAATCCTGTGGCATTTATACAAAATCAGCCTCTTGGCTAGGGATAAAATTATTTATATAGATATAATTTTTTTTTGTCTCAAAACTCTGTGATGACAATGAGAGACTCTGAACTAGATCACACTTTATGTTAAACTGCTCTTCCTGTTTCTATGTCTCCAAGGCTGATCTCCCTTCCCTAAACTCTGGAAATTCACATCTTCATTTGTTTGTGGAGTTTTTCCTTTTTTTTTACTTTATCCTTGAATGTATTTCCATTTCTATGTGTTCTATTCCTCAGATATACTAACTATATGATTCTTTGATCTCCTCTAGTTTCTGCGTCTATCAGTTCTCTCATTACATTTTCCTTTGTGTCACTTTCAAGCCTAAAGATCATATCACTGATGGTATACTTTTGAGTTTTGAAAAGTATTATTGATGCTATCCAATCCGGTTTTTTTACTGCTGCTTTTGAAGTAGTTTCTATTTATGCGATAGTTATTGTTTTTTCTTAATGTCTTTCCTGAGCTTTTTCAGGAAGCTTTCTATCTTCTAATATGGTCTTATCATCTCTTTTTAATTCCTTTACCTCATTAATTTTTTAAAAAAAAATCTTATCTCTCCAATTCCTTGAAGGTATGGAGAGTGTTTGGCTAAAATTTTCTTCTATTTTCTAGAAAGTTTATGTTTTTCTAAAATGTACTTTCATCTGCCTTTTAAAGTAAATTATGTATCTTTCATCTTTTTGTTTTTGTAGCATCTGTTTTGGATCCATTCTGTTTTTTCATCTTAGAGTATTAGCAAATCTAACATGGCCTACCTTTTCCTAAAGATCATTGTGGGAATGAGCAGGTGTTTGACCTGTGTTAGCTGGTTTGTCATTTATGCAATTTTCCCTACCAGATCTGCTCTGTCTTCTATCCTAGGAAGATCTTTCTGCAGAAGATCACTCCCGTAAGTCTAAGTGACTTACAGGGAAGCACCTTATCACGAAGGCCTTTATTTGATGATTTAGGGCTTATCCTTGGTCATCAGTGCCTGCCCAGCCATCGTGTTCTTCATTTTTCTCATGACCCTTCACACCCTCACTCCTTAATGTTCTAAGTAAAAAAATCATTGGATGGACCCATCAGGACCCTTTCTTATTTTGAGAAGAATCTGTACTCTGCTTAAGGCTCAGAGAGGTATGTACTGGCCTTGAATATGTTCATTCTATTTGATCCATATCCTACTATATTTGCTGGATGATTATAATTCGTAGACCGTAACTGGGAATTTTAGTCAATTCCAAGTTTTAATGCAACTAAGGTTTTGTGTTTCCAAATTTATGATTTTGTGTTCATTAGGTTTCTGACATGCAACAGTGGTAGGAATTAGAATAAATATGTCTCTAAATACATCTTTACTCCACTATATTTTGTGGGAAATCCTCTTTCCCTTTTAAACGGTGGCAACAGTCTGTTTTAGGGAATTTTTTCTCACACGTCTCAATCACAAAGCTATTACCAAATTTAATTCAAAAAATAAGACAAATTAGACTAAGTTACATTGATGTCTACTATCTATATTATATATCTATATTCCTGGTTGTGAAGATGTTTTAAATGTTTCCAACACTTAACAAATTAACTTCTGAGGGTAAATGTAATATGTGTCAATTGCGTATGTGTCAGTCACATATGTGTAATACATGAAAATTTAAAAATATGGACATATTATAAAATAGAAAATTTAAACCATCTATAATTTCACTGCCCTATAACCATTGTATTTCATTTATTTTAAGATGAACATTTTTCACATTTTAACTTTTCTGAAATGAAGTTATTTTTTACAATTGGTAGCATGTTATAATTTAATTAGCAGTTTATTTTATTTGTTACTAGTATATAAAATAATGCTGAGTTATATTGCTGATGTCATCTTAGATTTGAAGAAATTTGATCCATTTTCTTCCAATTATATGTACTATTTTAAATCAAAGTTGGGATCATATTTACGTAATTTTGTGGCCAACTTTAAATGAAATGCAACAATTTGAGCTCCTGGTAGGATAAAATAAAGCAATATCACAATATCATAATCCTCTAAAAACTACGCAATTTTATAACAGGGTGGCCTGAACACCTACATAATTTAAAATACAGAGAAGAATAGTATCTGTTTTAAAATCCAAAGGTCACTTAACTTTTCTAAGTATCAGTTTTGCATACTTATAAAATGAACTTACTAATAATACCTACCACCTAGAGAAGTCAGTGCTTCTTCAATGAAGTGCTTACTCAATGGGGCATGTGTTAAATACTCAATAAATGTGAATTACCAACATTATTGTTACTGGTATCATTAGTGATGATCCTTCAGGGAATGACAACTCTGCATTTACTGCAAAAGACAGATGGCTGATTCTGTTCCATTAACTTTACCTGCTTACCTCACGCCAGACACTAGGTAGGTACTGGGAATACAAAGACAACCACAATTCCTACACAAGATACTCTATGAGTTACTTTCAGGAACTCATTCACTCATTTTGGTTGAATTGTTCAGTTTCCTCTGACCACTCACTGCTCTCCAATGACCACAGGCCAAACCTTTTCTATGCACACTCTACTCAACTATAATACTTGCCATCCTCTTTACAACCTCTTTGTACCCTATTTCTGCAACTCTCTTACAGTTCCTTCATCTGTAGTGCTCTTCCCCTTTCCTATCTCCAGAGGACCAAACCTTTCCTAACCCAAAGAATCTTTAGAATTAAAAAAGAGGTTCCTTATCTTTTGATTTCTATTCAAACAAAAAAAAAAAAAAGGAAAAAGAAACAAGGACTAGAAAACAAATTAGGTCACCAGGGGTATTGGGCAATGCCATTCACATGCAACTCTCTTTGCATCCTTCCTGAATCCGCTCCTCTTGATATATTGCTCCTTCCTTCACACTCCCTGGAGCATTATTTGCAGTATTTCTTGTCACATTCTGCATCACAGTATTTGTGTGCATGTCCAGTTTGGCCTAGATTGCGAGGTCCTTGATGGCAGAAATGTTATTTGTCTTTGTCCCCACAGCATCTGGGTCACAGCACATGTTTAATAAGTGGTTTTTGAGTTGAATGACTCCTGTCACCTGACTCTTAAGGCCATTATCAGCATTACTTATGGCTTGAAGTTAACCATTCCATCACTTATTTGAAAGCAATTATTCAAATAAAAGTAATCATTCCACTTATTTGAAAAAAATCAAGATCTGACATTTTCTCATATATATATATATATATATATATATATGAATATATATATATATATATTTTTTTTTTTTTTTCCCCCAAGGCTTTCAACAAAAACAGCCCTCTCTTTGTGCTCTTTTCCAGGGGTCATCCTCAGAGGCAAACACTTGCAATGCCTCTAGCTATTCTTTTCCACTACTTTCTTTTTCATGTTTACATAGCCTGTGTACAGGGCTTTTAAATTTTTCCAGGTTATCAAATAGAAAATGAGCATTGATCTTTTTACATATCTTTTCCCCACACATATTTTGCCCCTTTCCAAACTTCCCATGTCAATCAACTTAATTTCGCCTCAGGTCTCTTCCCTCTTGTTCCAATCTGGACCATCATTTCCTTTTTTTTGTCTTTTGTCCTTTTAGGGCCGCACTGGTGGCATATGGAGGTTCCCAGGCTAGGGGTCTATTTCGAGCTGTAGCTTCCAGCCTACGCCAGAGCCACAGCAACGCCAGATCTAAGCCGCATCTGTGACCTACACCACAGCTCACGGCAACGCCAGATCGTTAACCTACTGAGTGATGCCAGGGGTCGAACCCACAACCTCATGTTTCCTAGTCAGATTCGTTAACCGCTGTGCCACAACGGGAACTCCTGGACCATCATTCTTGAGGTCTGTCTCACAGCTGCCATTCTGGGATCTTCCTTGATCATCATGTTAACCATCCTTTTAGTCTCTCTTGTGTTGGTTTCTATCATTCCTGGTTCTCAAATATTTGTATTTTTGGTTCATTCCTTCCCTTGGTGCATCTTGTCTTCAGCAGTTTTTTCAAGAAATCCCTTATCAGAAATAATATTTAAATTTTGGGGAAAAATGATTGGAAGTTTGATTTATAACAACAATCTGGGTTAGATATGACTATCTTCAGAAATTTGAAGGCAACACCTGCCTTCAAAGAGATTCTGATGCCATGCAGGTAAACTATCTCTAAGGTTATATAAAAGATGAAATGTTGCTTGTCTGTGAATTGCAAGACACAAAGTCAGGTAAAGTAATTGGAAAGAAAACATTAAGGAAAGTGGGGAGGGCACAGAGGTGAACTGAAAGCCAAGTAGATTTTCTAACTTATCACTGAATCAAACAGGAAAGAACATAGTAGGAAGGCCTGCTGAGAGCAGAAGGATTGTAAGTAGAGACTGATATATGTAGCCAGAAAAAAATATCCTGGGACAAAAAAAAAAAACTAAACAATTTCCAGCCACTTCGACTTGGTGCCAGCAGCTGGCTGAGAATGAACCTCTTTAGGGGCTGACCAAAATCTTGACACCTGGACACTCTCCCACCCCAGTTTCATTTTCTTAGATGAGATTAGCTCAGCTCTCATGAGTTCATATATAAACATGAACATAAAATGCAGCCACACCAGGGAGCAAATCTTTTCATATTTTCTTACAATTGAGGATCTTTTCAGTCCAGCAACTAAGGCCAAGAACAAAATGGTTCAAGTGCTCTTTCAAATCATACTGCTGAAGAGGGCCCTTTAGTTCTATATCATTAGGCAGCTGCTGTCTCTGAAATGGGAAGGTTAAGGATGTTGGCCAGGCTAGCAGCAACCTTAGACTACTGAGATGCCTACTGAATAGCAACCAAATGCATAATTCTATGAGGACACAAAATTCCATCTGAATCAATACCAACAAATGATGCACAGAGATACCTAAGTCTTCTACTATGTACTACCTCATGCTACTGCAAAGCTTCTCCAGCCCTGGTGTTATGCAGTACTTGGTCTTTTGTGGTAGCTGTAAACATTCATGATCATTCCCTAAATGGTGCCTTAATGTGCCTTTCCCATACTTGATGCAACAAAGTTTTCTACTCATAAATACTAACAAGCAGACCCCATCAATGTTTGCTTCTAAGTATGCTTAGACCTCTTGCCTTTTCCAAAAAAGATGGGCTACATATCTGCTCCAAAAAAGGAAAATTCTTGTCACACGAAAATCCCTTACTTAAAGCTTTTTGCTTAAAAATAATACTTATTTGAACTTTGGGTATTTATGATGCTAAAAAAGCAATGGGGAAGGAAATCTCAAGTTAAGTAAAGGAAAATCTAGAAGAGGGTTACACAGGGGATGAGAACACTCTCCTGCCCCGTTTGCTGAAAAGCTTACAGGGTTTTCCTACAGGCCTTGATTTGCAAAGTGTGGTACAGCGGGGATCTTACTAGATCACCAGAAATATTACTAGAAATGCAGGATCTCACGCCCTATTCCTGCTCAGTCAAAATCTTCATATTTAACAGGTCCACAGGTGATTCATATACATATTAAAACTTGAGAAGCACTGCCCAGAGGGACTCCACATCGTAAGAGGAGAAATAGGTTGTTGATAAGTTTTATTACTGGTGTTGCCTTTGATCATTTGGATAAGGTGGTATCTGCTATATGATTTCTTCATTATAAAGTTATTTTCTGCTCGTAATTAATAAGCATTTTATACTGAGATCCTTTGAAGCTACACAAATATCCTTTTTCTCTTTATATTGTTCCCACTAACTTTAATATCGATTGTTAATAATTGGAACAATTATTACTATGGCATTAACCATATGGTGATTTCCTGAACTATTCTTGATCAGTTTTAGAATACACATATACCCCATACCTAGTTTCCTTATTACTAATAACTTACAATAATATATTTGTTATAATTAATGAGCCAATATTGATCCACCATTATTAACTGAAGTCCATAATTTATTGCATTTTCTCAGTTTTACCTACTATCCCTTATTATTCCAGAATCCCATCCAGGATGCCACATTACATTTAGTTTTATCATGTCTATATAGGCTCCCATTGGCTTGACAGTTTCTCAGACATTTATGTCCACTATGACTTGCTCATTTATTAATTGGAATTGAAAATAAAGAACTGTCCCTTCTCCACCACATATTTAATTATTAATATTTGTATGGACTCATGAACATTTATTTTATTCTACATATTTTAAGCCATTGCCTTTAGTTGGTGAATGGTGTTTAGAAACCAAGATCTGGGTGTTAGGTGTTTTTTTGCTACTGGAGTGTCATTACTTCTAGGCTCTCTCAGTGATGTAGAGCGCCTAGAAGTAATGGCTCTTATTAAAAATCATGAGTTTATACTCAGATACAACTGAGTTTATAATCAGCTATCTCTGATTCCAATCCAGTAGCACAGAGTTCTCTTTAGCCTTCCCTTTTTTTTCTTATTTGCAAGTCCTTTCTCTGACAAGAAACTGGCATTTCATTATCATATCATTGCATCACTATATATTCAATCTTAGAAAACAAATAAAGTTGCAGAATTGCTAATCCATAATCTGTGAATAACAAATTCACTAACTGAAGCACAAGAATTGTAAATAGATCCTATTATCTTCAGCCTTGCAGTGTCCAATTGAAATACTGCTCTCCAAGTTTGCTAAACTCTTTCAATTCCCCAGTCCCTTTTCTTGTGGTTTTGTGGTTCATTTGTAATACAGTTACATTCACTTGTTATTGCTTATATTCCATCTTGAGTTCTAGGGTAAAGGAGTGTTCTGACTATTGAAGATCCCCATTTTTGACAAATTGCTAAAATCAGAGCAGGTAAGATCCCATTATCCCTTGATATTATGAAGTATTTGACAGGAAATGAGGAATATTAAAACCTCTTTGATCAGCATATGATTATTAATATTTTAAATTTTCCATTTCAATACGAGCTAAAGGAGCATGTATGATATAGACCAAAAAAAAAAAAAAAAAAAAGAAAAAGAAAAAAGAAAGACATACCTAATTTAGGCTTCCTCTGAAACAATGTTGTGGCTTCTTTCAGTAATTTAATGCAATTTCTAATCTGAATTTTTCTATCCAAATAAAAGAGGAGGTGGTGACATATCAATAAGCCCTCAATGAGACATATTAGACATTTATTGAAGTAAGACTGGAGAGTCAAAAGGAGTGTTAGAAAGTTCACAAGGCACTTAATATTCTCGATGGTAGCCAAGTCACAGATAAATAAAAAAACTAATAATTTATAAGAATTAAATGCACATCCTTTGGTCAGGTTATCTAAAAGTCACTCTAAGAATCTGCATTTTTTTTTTTTTAGTGGACTCAAGGCAGAATTTCAGGGTCCTAAGCCATGTCAAAATACTAAGAGAGAGTTATAACTTTTGCTCCTCAAAGGAGATTGAAAACCTTCCTTAATTCAGGGCCCAACAAATAACGAGCCAAGCCTGAATATGACCTTGTGGGTCTTATCCAGTGTCTCTTTGGATAAGAGGTACTCTGGAGAGTGCCTCTTCTCTTTGTTCTTTCCCGCTTGCCTAAATTCCAATAAATCTCTCTTCCATGGGCAAAGATTATGGTACATGATCTCTCTCATTCTCCTTACTGGGAGAAGATGGTTTAATAGCTCTTTAGAAACAAGAGAACACAGATTGGGAAAGGCATTCTATTGTTGGTTCTAGTTGTTTCTGAAAAAGCTCAAATGTATAACAGCCCTTTTCACAAATTGGTCTTTTTTCTTTTTTTTTTTTCTATTATGCTAGATACCCCAATATATTCCAAAATTTTAGTGGCTTAACACAAGATATTTTTTATCTCACTCAGCCAGTCCTTACTGGTTGTTCAGCTCCATTGGGTGGTTTTCTTTGACTGGTGACTCAGGGAGACTCAAGTGTCTTCCATCTCCTGTACCATTTCTCTTTGGCCCTTATAACCTTCTCTACATAAGGACCAAAGGGGAAAGCAAATGGAATATTACCAAGGAAGGATACATGGAGCAGGCATGGAAGAGGTACCCATCACTTCTGCCCATGTTCCACTGGCAGCAGTTAGTCACAGGTGCATGCCCAACCACAGAAAGGAACAGAAATAAGTACTGCTGAGTGCCTACAGGAGAGGAGCAATGGTTTAGTGAATAGCCAAATTCTTTTTACTATAAGCAGTAAACTTCCATCTAACAGATACCTATTTTTGCTTAAATTTATTTGACTTGCTATTTTGTCACTTGCAACCAAAGTATAGACTAAGACTGGTCTTTGGTATAGTAATATAAATTTGGACAAGGATAAGTCCTAAATTCCCTAGGTGAATATTCAGGTAATTGCAGTAGAGTCCATTATTCATTTTTGCTCTAAGAGCAATAAAATCAAAGACTCAGAATACAAAGTAAGACATGAAAGAGATGGTAAACAGACTTTTAAAAAAGTCATAATGTCCAGCAAAATGTTAAGGAACTGTCATTTTGTGAAGAGTTAAATTTTTTTCTCTAATCACTGGTATGTAGCTCTCTTATGGAGTGACTAATTTCTTTTTTTCACTTTTTGGAAAGGTTTAAACTTAGGCATTCAGAGGTTTTATAAACTCTTCAGGGTTATTCTCCATAAGTATCCTCATAGACCAATGGTTCTTAGATTTGGCCATGCATCAGAATAAAATGGATATCCAGGCCCAAACCCCAGAGGTTATCAATCATTGATCTAGATTAGGGCCTATAAATCTGTATGTATTTAATGCTACTGATGATTCTGATTCACAGTTAATTTGGATAACTACTACCACAGAGTGTAGAAATAGATGTAACTCTGATCTTAGTAACAACCATATATTTCCCATAGTTCCCCAGGTTAAATTTGAAATTTAAATCATTACAATATTGGGTTATAAAGATCATACGGCAGATACCCCAAAATATCTATAAAGATAATTCATATAAAACAGGAGGCGCTCTGAATTTAGAGATGTCCATGGCTGACCTGGGATGTACAGGCTTTGTGGAGCAAGGTTATTTGACCTGGAGGTTGGTAAGTAGGTAGAATTTGACATGAAAAGGCAGGAGAGCCCATTCTAGACAGATGAAAGCAGCGAGAACAAAGTCATGGTTGGGAAAGTACCAGGCAGAGTCAAGGGATAATAAGCAGGCCCAGTGTGGCTGGAGCAGAAACAATAAAGGGAAAATACAAGGAAGCATAACTGAATGTTAAACTGTATCCTGTGAGCTTAAAGTGCTATGGAAATTCCAAACAGAGTCATTTGGTTAAAACAGCCAAGAAGACTTCATGAAGAAAACAGAACTTGAGCTGGGTCATGAAAGACAAGGAGGATTCTGTTAACAGAGAGAAAAAGGAGAAAAATTATTTTTATTTGGATGTTTCTGAAACTCAGAAGATGAAATGAAGTACTTCATGACTGACTATCTCATTTTTTATGTAGATGCACTAGGGTCTTATATATCCAGTTTAACACTACTATAAATGTTTACTAGTTGTTTATTTGTTTAAATGTCTATATACTGCATAGATCTTGAGTCAGCTTTTAGGAAATTAATGTCATGATATTTTTAAAACTAAAATTAGGAAAAAATACAAATAAAACAGGCATTAAAGAAAGGGGGGATTGAACACAAATATATCAGCCAAATTTTCTGAGTTTCTTGGAGATTAAAGCAAAAACAGAAACATGATCAGTTACAGAACTCTCAATATATACATGAAAATATATAAGAAATTATACTAATTTTTTGTGGGAAGGAATATTTAGCCTCCAACCAGTAGTAGAAGAAATATGTCACCTACATTTCAAATATGGAACAATGTTCAATGAGGTTTTATATGTGTTCTTTAGTGGAACCACAGAAGACAAGCAAACCTCAGAAGTTACCCAATAGGTAGAACCATTATAGCCTCCCCAGTGAACTTCATGACGCATCCATTGCTCACACATGGAGAGCCAAAGCAAACTTAATTGTCAAAAGATTTTCCTTACTACAGGCCCTAAAACTTTGGAGGAACCAGGATCATCAGAAAGGAATGTTCCTGATGGGTCTAAACAAAGTTGGTTCAGTTGCTTTGTTTAATTAACAACCAATCAATCCAATCAATTAACAATTTGATTCTATGAAAAACATTCCATCAAAATTCTATATGAAAATGAAAGAGCCCACTAATATAGATTTTTATCTATGCAGATGGATATGTATACTATGTAGACCATGCAAAGACAGAGCTTTTTTCTTTAAGTACAGTTCTGAATATTACTGGGAAGTGGCTAATTATCTGATGATAATAGCTTATGTATGCAAAATGTTTTGGGAACTTATTCCCAAGTATAACCATCTTGTGAGGCTGTGTTTTTACCTATAAAACAGGAGGTTCAATAACGACCGAGGTCTACATCTAGTTATTAATAGAAGAGGAGGGAGTATGGTGTTATATGAAGAACTTTGGAATCACAGTACACAAGGTTCTGTGTCCAAACCCTGCATTTACTAGTTGGGTAGTTTGATATCATCTTCCTAGTTCTAAATTCTTGACTCTACACTCTGAACTTTGGCCTCCAAGTTTGGTTCCTCTGGACTTATTATTTATTTTCATTCTCATTTGAAATTTGGTACTTGGCTCTACTCTTACTTTTTTTGACTGGGCCAACTCTTCTGGTCTCAGCATCCTCTAGCCTTGACTGAAAACTCTTATCTGGCTCCAGCAATAAAGAACAAAGACTTTCAGTTGGCTCTAGATGAGACTACACGTAACACAGGCAATTCTTACAGGCAGTAAGATGAAACAGGACTGATTTCAAATGGTGGGGAACTAGGGAAAGCTTAGTTGGAAAAGAGAATAAGCTCCATATACATAATATACATGGATATCAATATACATTGATACATACTAAAGACAATGTATATGGAGGCCCCTTACCCTGGGATAACAATGTGTTTAGTTTTGTTCCAAGTGAGATTCTTTGAGTAATGTATCATTAGCAAGTATAAATGCAAAATCCTTCTACTTCTGTTTGCTCTCTCAAATTATTAACAAATTATTTTCCAGCAGAGGGAGGCATATATTTAAAATCATCCTATCAGTTTCACTGTGTAAATAGAACCATATGGAACTCAGCCTCCTATTCTAGTATTGCAGTCCTACCTCTGCCCCCCACCTCCATTCATTGACAAGATCAGATTTAAGATATATTTAATTAAAGTGCTATCAATGAACAAATAGAATGAGTGACACTGGATGGTAGCAGAGACAATTAAAGCAAATTTACTTGGTGTCCTATTATCTGTCATATTGGCTGATTTATAAGCTTCCTACAAGAAGTAATTTAACGGTTCTTTAATAGAAGGAGGCTTGATAAAGTACAAACAGATGGCATTGCGGGTAAGGGCCCCGGCTATAATGACTTAAGTAATGACTTGTTTTATCTATTTACCTTTACTTAAAGGCTAAACTTGCATATGTGTACACACATGCACATTGTCTTCTGGTGGACTAGGCTGCCTAAAAGTCTTTTAGTAGAGAGAATATAAACACAATTACATAATCGAAATATATGACTCAAGAAAGGAGAAAAAATGGAGAAAACTACAGCAAAGATAAATGATGATGATGATGATAATGGTGATGCATTCCAAACTAAAACTACTTAGTACTTTCATTCTAACTTGCCTTGTCTGTCTACTAAAAGATATATGGCATCATCCTAGAGTACATGCCTTTTAACTACTCTCGGTAAGATTCACAAAGATCCTGAGTTATTTGCTGCCAAAAAGGATGGATAGAAATGGTTTATTTCCAATAAATGGAAACTACCTAAATGTCCATCAACCAATGAATGGATAAAGATGTGGTACAGTTATATGATGGAATATTACTCAGCCAGTAAAAAGAGTGAAATAATGCCATTTGCACACATGGATGGACCTAGAGATTATCACACTAAGTGAAATAAGCCAGAAAGAGAAAGACAAATATCAAATGATATCACTTATATGTGGAATCTAAAATATGACACAAATCAACATATCTATGAAATAAAAATAGACTTACAGATATAGAGAACAGACTTATGGTTGCCAAGAGGGAGAGAAGAATTGGGAGTCTGGGATTAGCAGAGGCAAACTATTATATATAGGGTGGATAAGCAAAGTCCTACTGTATAGCACAGGAAACTATATTCAATATCCCATGGGAAACCATAATGGAAAAGAATATGAGAAACAATATATAACTGAGTCACTTTGCTCTACAGCAGAAATTAACACATTATAAATTAGCTATACTTGAATAAAAAAAAATTAAAGGAAAAGGCTTATTTCTTCCAAATAGCCCTTTGGTATCCATACACAACAGCGTCAACTCTCACAAGCATTAAAGAGCACAGGACTCATACCAAATGGCATCTCTTCTACTGATTAATTTCTCTTGGTTCCTATCCTCTCAATTATATATCCTATAGCTATAGCCACATTCTGAGTATCTTCCACTGACTTGTGAGAGTAAAAGTATAACTGAAACCGTTCCTTAGAGAAAAAGACCAGGTCAAGGGAATGGGGTCCTATCTACTGTTTCATTTTAAGTATTGGTAGTATAGGAGGGTCAGAAGTTCGGCTGTAAACCAGGGAGCCAGGCAGGAGTAGGGGTCCTGGGACAGAAGAGGGACAGCCTGCAATGACTGACTCCTTTGGCAATTCTACACATTGGGACCCAGGAGCTTCTAGGACGTGTTCTCTCTTATGCCTTGGCCAGAGCTGATTTGGTTTTGAGCGCTGTTTATGACTGGTCTCTGTGGGTGCAAATGGAAAGATATTATTTCAGGGAAGTTGAGTTTGCCTCTGACCCCTGCTCCTGGTGCCTTAAGACAGTACTACTTGCCTCTGAGATGGTCCGTGAGGTCATTTCTGGGCAAGGTTTCCATGGAACAGAGGCAGGGTCCACTGGGGCTAATATGTGAGAGAAATTTCAGGGCCCTGTTTCCTAAGAGAGCTGGAAAAGACATTATTAAGTACTAAGAAGAATAGCCTGTGGGCTTTTAAAATAAAATTAAAAAGGCAAGGCAAAATGAAAATTTTCTCAGGAAAGCTTGACTTGGCCATACTTTCTGTGGGTGGAGCAGCAGCCCAGCACTGACCTTGCTGACCAGTTTTGGATAAAATCCGGAAACAAGCAAAGCTAGCCATCTGAGACCCTTCTAAACACCCTCAGCCTCTGGACTCCCGGACCCCCCCACCCCAGACCCCAGCCTCGTCTGTGACTCATTCTAGGTTTGCCTTCCCTGGGGGTATCCCATCCAGCAAAGTTAACAAGCTGGTTTTCTAAGCTGTCCAATACAGTAGCCACAAGCCACACTGTGTCTGTGGAACATTTGAAATGTAGTTAGCCTGAATTGAAATATGCTATAAAGTGTAACGTACAAAACAGATTTCAAAGACTTAATACAGAAAAAAAATGTAAGATATCACCCGAATGTTTTTATATTGACTACATGTTGAAATGAAAATATTTTGGATATATTAGGTTAAATATAATATATTATTAAAATAAAACTGTTTCTCTTTACTCTTTTTTAAAAATGTGGTTATTATAATTTTTAAGATTACACTTGTGGCTTCATCTGTGGCTCACATTTTATTTCTTTTGGACCCCATGGTTCTTCATCCTCAGGGCTTTTATTTCTATTATTATAAATTTACCATTGTCTGTGAAAAGGATGAGCTTTCTCAAATAACGTGCTTGATTTTAACAGGAGCTAGTGGAGAAGGTATGTGAGGGAACAGGTAATTCCTCTGTCCTGAATGTTGTTCCAGTCTTTTTCATTCTGGCAAACTCTTATTTATCCATCAAGATCCAGATCAAATGTCTCCTCCACCAGGAAGCTTTCCATAACTCTCTCAGGCAGAGAGAGTCCCTTCTGTACTGTCTCAGCACTCCATTCAAGCCTCTACCAGAGCACTCTGAATCATGACAATGTACCTTAGTTTAGGTATCTTCCCTTCTAAGCTGTGAACTCCTTCAAATTAAGGACTGAGTCTTATTAGATTTAACTATAGTTACAGTTCTAGGAGTTCCCACTGTGGTGCAATGGGTTAAGAATTCCACTGCAGTGGCTCAGGACACTGTGGAGGCATGGGTTTGATCTCTGGCCTTGGTTAAGGGATCTGACATTGCTGCAGGTGCAGCTTGGATTTAATCCCTGGCCCGGGAATTTCCATATGCCACAGGTGTGGTCTTAAAAAAATAAAATAATATAAAATAAAATAAAATAAAATCATAATTCTGTAAGAGTCATACTAAAAGTGCTTTCTGATACCTTAATTTATTCAGTTATAAATTCATTTATTCATTCTGAAGTCAAGCTTTCTGAGCCATTCAACCAGCAGCGGGAATCTGCCCACACCCCTTGTTCTTCAAATAGCTCATCCTTTTGGACCTCATGATGAATTTTCCCCTCATGGACTGCCTTCCTAGCTACTTCCAATGAATTCACTTAGAAATAAGTATCTCAGGAATGACTGAACACAGAATTTTAACCACGTTCCTTGAATGCCTATGTAAGTGTCCTGGATTTATCTCCTTGTGCATGTTATTCGTAATCCAAATCAGGCCAGATCTGTACACTGCTCTTGCATTGATCTCTACTCTCTTTCTAGTACTGTTCTCAGTGTTCTCTTGTAAACTATCTTCTTACCTCACCCCTGTGAATACTCTCCTGCTTCCAAATGCAATATTTATTATGTTGCTTGGGTGTTGACTCTCCTCAAAGCCAGTGGAATATGGGATTCATTAGGAAGATGATGAAACTATGCTCTGAAGACTTGGTAATTTAGCAGGATTCGATCCTCTTCTCTTTTCTGACAATGGCCAGTCTGAGGGCTGACAAAGTCAGCTTTATAACACCTCTAAACTAGGTGTCAATTTGTCAGTCCATGTGACGTGGAGAGGTGTCCCGTCTGTAGTAAAAGGAGTCAAGACTTTGCTCAACTGGTTGGAAGTGTTGGAAGAGTTTCCCATCTGCATAAACACCCCATGGAATACCCAGGAACAGGCTTCCCTCCTGCAGCCAGCAGCCCTCTTTCTAATGGTTGCTGTGTGAGCCACCTATTCCACTTGGCTTTTGAAAAAGTAGGCCAGCCTTTGTAATGGGTGGCCTCAAAAGAGGAGGCAGGCTCACGGTTCTTGTGAAAGAGACATAGTCGAAAGTCTACCTTTAATTATCACTGAGATAGTGAAAACAAACCAGATTGCCAGATGATTATCATTAAGTTAGTAAAAGCAAATCAAAGAACATTCTGAAAAGTGTTAAGCTTTCTTTGGTCCTGAGGAGGTAGTGACAAGGCACTAAAATTTTTCTCTGGTCTTGAGAAGACATTAAAAGGAAAAAGGAAATCTAACTGCTTCATATCTCTTCATGTTTAAATATGAGATTACACAACTGTGGAAATTTAGTTCTCAGCTCCTTGCCGAATTTCTACTTTTCACATCCATGGGATAGTTTAGAGACTGAAAACTTGCTCTGCCTGGAATGTTCCCAGCCCTCCCACTTTGCCTGAATAACATCTACCACTGCTTCCCTTCTCAACTTGGACACCGCTCCTACTGCAAAGTCTTTTCTGATCTCCCAAGACAGAGATAGAAGTGCACTACTGTGTGCCCAATTCCCAGCACAGGGCTGGACCCATGTAGATACTCAAGAAATGTTCACTGAATGAAGAAATGAATAATAGCAGAGAGTAGGCAAAAAACAAAACAAAACAAACAAACAAAAAACACTTACAGATCAAGTTCTAGCTTTGCCATTTATGTCTAACTTTTCTGAGGTTTGTGTGCTCATCAGTAAAAAATAGCAACGATAGTGTCTATTTCATAAAGCCTTCAAAGAGCAAGTAAACTTATGTGCTAAAAGCATTTTATAAACTAAAATGTCTTAAAAAATTTGAAGCTATAACTTCCTTTTTACCTAAATATTCGCTATGAGTATTTAATTATAATGCAACATTTCGGAGTTCCTGTTGTGGCTTAGCTGGTTAAGAACCTGACCAGAATCCATGAGGATGCAGGTTCAATCCCTGGCCTTGCTCAGTGGGTTAAGGATCTGGCATAGCTGCAATCTGCAGCAAAGGTCATGGATGTGGCTCAAACCTGGCATTCCCGTGGCTGTGACATAGCCTGCCCTATAGCTCAGATCTGACTTCCATATTCCAGAGGTGCAGCCCTAAAAAGACAATAATAATAATGCAACATTTCAAAATGTGAGCCAAAATTATTTGGGAAGCAGGTTTGAGAGACTTGATCAAACATATTCTCTGCTAAGTGCAATTCCACATGGACTACATATAATCCATGGCTGATATGCAGAGAATTCCTTCTTGGCAATCCAGGCCATGCAGCCTAGGGGGCCCTAGAAGTCTGAGCAAAGGAAGAGGAGACACTAGAAAAAGGAGATGGTTTTGTGCCTCTCCTCATGTGTGACCATAGTGGGGATCAACTGAGTTTTGAGACTAGAGGTCAGTGAGAGAGCTCTGGCATACGGTTCAAACATCCAAAGTTTTAATAGCTTTGCTAAATAATTGTGTGGAGATTGTAATTTATTGTCTTGCGTTCCCATGGAGCAGTTTCTAGCAAAATCAGGAACATCCTTTGAATAATATATAATCAGAAGTGTAAAAGGAATGTATACAGAAACTTTGCCCAGTAGCCTCTTAGATCATATAGCATTTAAAATCAACTCGGAAGGGGGTTTGACTATAAAGGAAAGGAGAGGAAGCATTAGTTAATCAGGAAAAAACAGATTTGTACATTGTACCAAGGGTCTTGTGGATATTTTTGCTAAGTTGCTGATCCTATTAATAGTATTTATGAGCTTAGTATGAGAATAGTCAAAGAAAGAAAACCAAGCCAGGTTACCACACTCAAATCCCTAATCACTTACCTGAATGTCCTTGACAAGCTGTTTAATCTCTCATGTCCCAGCATCCTTATATGAGAGATAAATGACTATATCTAGTAGAGTTAAAAATTGAATCTTAAGAATAAGGCATTCTATTTTCCGAGGTATAGTTGACTTAAATGTGATTACTAGTTACAAGGAATAGACACCCAGCTAGCTTATATGCAAAAGATTTTATAGGCAGCTGAGAGAAGAGAAAGATGAGCAGGTCCACACAAGTAGAATAACTGGAAATGGGAATTTCAGGAGTTGGGCAACCCTTCTGTTTCTCTTGGGCAGCATAAGCACCTGCCTTTTGGCCTCACTCTGTCTCCTTTTTTTATGCAGGTTTGGGTGGCATGCAGAAGTTCCTGGGTCAAGCACTGAACCTGCGCCACAGTGGTAACCAGAGATACAATAATAATCATGCTGGAACTTTAACCTGCTGAACCACCAGGGACCTCCCTGTCTCTTTATCTTGACTGGCCTCCTTTGGTTGCATATGGTCCAACATAACATCTAGGCCATCTACCATCACTACTTTCTAACACCTAGGAATATTGGTTTAGTTAAGTCTCCTTTGATTCAGTCAGGTAAGGCCATTAAATTCAGGACTATATGATAAAAGAATGCATAAAGCTCAGAGTAGAGGTAGAATTTTTTAAAAGGGGATGGAGGCAGAGAGGCAAATCATGTGTCAAAATCTGCTCTTCAAGAGCAGCTTGGGGCTTATGAATGGTGCTAAGGATGTGGAAGGCAGTATGGATTAAGGAGGAATATGTGGGAAATGGTCTCTTTATTTAGGAACCAGGCCAATAAAGCATAAAGCCAGGATAGACCAAAATGTGATATATCCCCTCCCTTTTCTTGTGTTTCTCAATAGGAAATAGTGATTTCAGCCTTCTATGAGTCACAAAGAGACAGAAAGCTCTTCAAGGGGGCCTCTAATTGTGGTTTAGAAAAAAAAAATGCCTTACAAAAATCTGTGCCTCATATCCCCCTTACAAGCCAGTATACTCAACGTATGATTACCAGTAACCCAGATATTAATATAACCCTAGATTTTAAATGCCCTCCAGTTGCCCTGTGATTGCCTTTGCAAACTAGATCATGTGATTCACAGCAAAAGTACAGATGAGAACAGGCTTCATTCATCATCTCAGGTTCCAGAGCAGTATGAAAGTGAGAAGAGGTCTAGCGTGGGGGTGCACACATTTTTGGAGAGGTTGACCCTACAAAGCCCTGAGTCAAAGTCAGAGACCTTAGTTGCCATGGTCCAAGAGCACTGCTGGCTGGCCGGGAATGTCAGGAATTACCCAGGCACACTTTGACCTAGATGCAGTCTTTGGCATTGAATCTAGAACTATGCTTCTAAACTCAGAGCAGAGAAGGAAGCAGGAACTTGTTTGAGTCATTAGCCATAGGGGGCTGAGAGTGTCTAGATTTCTGCTCATATGCTCAAGGAAGGGGAGGATTATTCAATGAGATCTTTATAGCTCCAAAAGAGGTTTTTTGGTGGAGCACAGCCACTGTTCCATAAAACCCCAAAGATCTGATGTGTCTTCAACACCAGAAATGTAACGTATTTGAAATCAAATTCACCATCCTTTTCCCTAACCTTTTCCTCTCCCTACTGTCCTCTCCCTACTAAGAGCACCACTGTCATCCCAAAGACTTTGACTCTGTCTTTGGTTTATCTCTTTCCTGGTCCAACACTGAATACTGTCACCAGGTCCCCTTGACTGTTCCTTTTTATTACATCAAATGTCTCTCCTCTTTCCTATCCCTCCTGCAGAGATGTAGTTCTTTTTTTACTTCCTGTCTAGACCATTACAATAAATTCCGGTCAATTTTCCATTTGAATCCAATCTAAACAATAAAAAGACTTCTGTCTTAATCTTCTCAAAATACAAATCTGTTCACATCAACTCTTTTCTTAAAAAGCTTCAGTGGCTCCCCATTGGCCAAGAACTTATCCAAACCCCTTAGCTTAGTATTCAAGTCTTCCACAACACAGCTCCAGCCAAGCTCTGGAGAGCAGTTTTATTGGTTGTTATTATAAAAAATATCTCAGGAAATGATAGAACACCTATGCAAAAAATATGAAAAATTATATATATATATCTCAAACCTAATTTCATTATTCAAATATATTTTGGTCTATCCACCTATGTCATTATTTTAAAAAGTGAAAAATTTTTTTCTTTTTCATTTGATAGACTACCAGTAGCATTTTCCTTATTTGAAAATACTTTTTGGCTGTTAAAATACGATTTGCCGCACTGGCTCAAAAATATAAATTCTTATTATGTAATTATTTATTATAAAAATGTATAAAATATAGACAAGCATTAATAAATAGACAAGTAAACTTATTCTATACTTAGATAACACAGAACTAATAATGGTTGGCATTTAGTATATATAGCAACTGCTTATATTATTTCATTTACCTAAGGTTATCTTTTCTTTTTTTTCCCCAGTGATTTGGAAGGATTAAATCATGTTTTCTTTCCAGTGATGATGAAAATATTAATTTCTATTTGAAAAATATAATCTAGTTATTCCTAATTATTAGCTCAAAATCAAATCTTTTTTAACTAGAAGTTTCTTTTTCTAAAATAAGCTTTAATTACTCTCCAGTTTGTGTGAGTTCATTTCTTCCCCCCCCTTTTTTTTTGTCTTCTGTCGTTTTTTAGGTCCACACCCACATCATGTGGAGGCCCCCAGGCTAGGGGTCAAATCGGAGCTGTAGCCACTGGCCTACACCACAACCACAGCAATGCTAGATCTGAGCCGTGTCTGCAACCTACACCACAGTTCACGGCAACGCCAGATCCTTAACCCACTGAGCAAGGCCAGGGATCGAACCCACAGGCTTCCTAGTCGGATTTGTTTCCGCTGAGCCACGACGAGAACTCCCTAACTATAATTCTCTTATTTTTGATTTTACTATTTTGTTTTAATGGTTCATTGTCTTCCTAAGAAGTTTGTACAGGTATTTTCTCTCTTCAGGAGGGTATAGTGATAATATACTCTCCTAGTCCCTGCAAATCTGACATATATTTCCCTTGCCCAAACACATTAATAGCAATCTTAGTATAGAATTCTTATATGACAGTCTTTTAAAATCCAAAGCCCCTTGTCTTCAGCATTTTGGAGGAGACCTTCTGATGCCAGCCTATGTTTTAAAAATAGCTTCTGTGCTTCTAAGTCTATTTACATCTTTGATTTTTTTAAATTTCAGCAAGCTATATCTAGGTCTTTATATTTTTTCATTAAATTTACCTGATAATTGGTGAGTTCTCTCAATCAAAGACTTGGATCTTTCTTCATTCAAGAACAGTTTCTTCATTTACTGCTTTACTTCTTTTTGTTCATCCATTTTGTTCCTTATTGATTTACATTCTACTATGTGTAGAGTTTTTCCTAAATCTGTGTCCAATTTTCTCTTTTTTCTCTAAAAAATTTCATTTTTTATCCCATGGGTTCTTAGAGATATTTTCAAAGTTTCAAACATTATTTTTCAGTTTTTAGAGTACTCAATCAACTTTTCATCACCTCTTTATCATTAAGAATTTTTAAAAATTTCCATGAAATCTTTCATGATTTCAGAATATATCCCTTCACAACTACTTGCTCAACTTTAATAGCTATTACAATTTCTTGAATCATCTTAAGAATAAGAATGAAAATTCTTCTACATTTTTCTTCTTCCACCCAAGAAGAGGTGGTCTTATCCTTTTGAATACAGCATCATTTTTATGTGTTTGGTAATATTCCCTATTTACATGTCTTCATAGATGAAGAAAGAAATTCAATCATCCTTGACTTCTACAAGAATAGGAGAAGCCCAGTGTAATCCCTCCACTTCTCTAGGATAAAAACTTCTGTTCTTATGCTTTTTGCTTCTTATGACTTCCTACTACAGGCCTGCTATTCCTCTGAATTAGAGATCCATCAATACAGTCCACCAGGATCTCCTCTAATTTCTACTTTCCCAAGCAGAGAGCACTTTGTCTTAAGAAAGAGTTTTCTTTAATCTAATCTTTCTTTAATCTAATCTTTTTAAAATAAATTTTATTTTTTTGAGATTTTTTTAAAATTTTTGCATTATAGCTAGTTTACAGATTTCTATCAAATTTTCCAACTGCACCGCGTGGTGACCCAGTTACATGTACATATATGGATTTGTCACATGTGATTAGACGTAGTTGCCTATACTATACAGCTGGATCTCCTTGTTTTTCCATCATGGAAGCACTAGTTAACCCAATTAATCTAATCTTTTTTGAACTTCATTTATTAACATTTTTAGAAGATGGATTTCATGAATTCTTATTTTCTCACTTTTTTGCATGACCTTGGCCATTTCTATTAGTATCTGGTAATGGGTTATCTGCTAATGTCACTATGTGTTCAAAACCTCTGTTTCAAGAAGAATTACATTTCTCATTAATGTTTTCACCATATATCATATGATTTCTGGAAAATATGCTTTTTCTTACGCTGCTTCATTTTTCTGGAAGGTCTTTCCTAGCATCTCTTCTCAATTTACCTCTTTCTACTTAAATAATCAAGACTCAAGGAATTTTCAATGAGGAATATAATAAAAATGTTCACAAAAGAGGTAGAGAATACAGACCTCTCTCTTACATGTGCTCTTATGCATTGTGTTAATATTCAGTATACCATGAATGAAAGTCATATATGATTATACCTTATTTCCCTAGTTAGAGTATTCAGTCTTTGAGAGCAAGAATCATGTTTTGTTCATATTTATTTTTTCTATAAGACACCAACGGAAACATGCAAATAGGATGGACTTCAAAAAGAAGCGTAAATTTAGTTTAAGATTGGCTATTATTTTTTATACACTCCATAGCAATACATACATTATTTCTATTCCCCATAACAAGCATCAGAGGTATTATTATTCCTTTTTGTAGAAAAGATATCTAAGGCACAGACAAGATGAATAATTTTAAAATTAGGCAGTTAGTGACTGAAATTAGATTCACACCCAAGTATGACTCTAACGTCCTTGTGATTTTTTGCCACACCATTTTGATTCAATTAAATTTTAATTAAGTTTAGATGACCTCACCGGTCATAAAACTTGTAAAATGAATATAATCCCTTTTACATTCCTCCCTCACTGAGCCTACTTCAGATCATCTCTTTCTGATCAAAAATGGGAAATAGACCCTAAAATTTCTACTGAATTGCTGGTTGCAGTAATTTTGAAATCCTTTATAGACTTCTCTTTCCTTTTCCCAAATAATGTGACAATTCTCTAGGTCCTATGTAGAATAACTAGCCATATCATACCTTGGGAATAGGAAGTGAAATTTAACCAAGAATATAGTTTTTCCTTATATCTTAACTACAGTGTCATCCTATACATATTATGATCTAATTCTACTGGAATAGGTCTATCTTTGATGGAAGCAGCAGAAAAATAATATGCAGCAGCTGTTTTTCACTGACCAGGAAAGTTGTCTTTGAAAATGGGAAGGGTAGAAAAAATTCTTTCAAAGCATAAATTGGCAGCCCATAGGCTAAACCCAGCCCACTGTTGTGTTTTGTTTGTATTAAACAGTATTTTAAAACTATTTAACTTTGTGGCCAATATTTAAAAGTTTGAAATTTCACATGAAAATCCAAATTTATGTTGTTGTTGTTGTTTTTAAAGAAAATGAAATTCTAATCACAGCAGACTTGCATTCCTGCATGAAGACTCCTCAGGCTCTACAGGAGCAGAAATGGCTGGTGCCTCCAAATGTAGTCCGTGGAGCTTGGTAAACATTTATGGAGTAGACATAGAATGTAGAAAGTTAGAGCTAGAAGGAACCTTAGCAAAATTAAGCCAGTCTCCTCATTTTAAATAAGGAAACTGGGTCAGGAAGGTGCTATTCCTCCAAAGTCACTTAGTTGGTCAGCAACAGGGCTACAAAAAGCTAAGTATTTGGACCACCCAAGCCGTCAGTCTGCTTATTGATATACTTAATAATGCAGTAAGGACCTCCCATGCAGTTACATTATTTGGTACTTGAAAAGGGAGATGTTTTTAACTAATTTATTTATTTTTCTTTTTTGGCTGCACCTGCAGTATATGGAAGTTCCTGAGCCAGGGACAGGGATCGAATCTGAGCTGGAGCTGAGACCTATGCCACAACAGCTGCAATAACACTGTATTCTTAACCCACTGCACTAGGCTGGGGATTGAACCAGGGACAAGCTAGATCATTAACCTGCTGTGCCATAGTGGGAACTCTCAGTGAGATGTATTTTAAAATGTTTATCTGTTGTTCCTATGTTCCCTTGACCCATTATCCCTTCTCTATTTGCTTTACCATAGTACATTACTGAATGACAAATAAATGCTTTGAGATAGGGATGCAAAATTGAGTGGCCATATATCCACACAGTTCTGAATATAGGATACTACACAAGGTCCTCCTCATATAAAGAGAAACACTGATAAGTGTATTAACCTTATTATAAATATACATTATTTCATTCACTTATTCAACAAATATTTACTGAGCATTCCCCATGTTCAAGAAAACTGTATTGGGCACTCACTGGAGATAAAAAGAATGGACAATACGCACTCACTGGAGATAAAAAGAATGGACAATATGCCTTCATAGTCATAAATTAGCAGTACCGTCTGTAATAGAATCACCAAAAGTGAATAACCTTAATATGTGTTTATCCAGATCTAAAAGCAGAAATACTTTATAGTTCATAGAGTAGAGCAAACATAACACACATAATCCATGATGGTTTTTTTTTTTTAACATTATTTTTTGTGGCAAATAAGAATCAGAAGCTCAAACAAAGGCAAGTAAATTAATGAGTCAAGGATAGAACCCCTTTTTCGGAACTAGGTAAAAATATTAATGTTTAACAATCCACACAAATATCCAATAATTTTATTTTTGGTTTGAAGCTGAATTTTAAGGCATGCCTAGGATGCAAGAATATTTATGTTGGAAGAAAAAGTTCCTGACCACCCATCAAGTCACAGAGTAATTGTCTTCGAAATATGCATGTTGAATCAAAGCCTCCACTGAAGTTGGTGTCAGGATGTAGGAGGAACAAATAATTTTTTTTCTTATTTCACAAGGAACAGTCTTCTTGCCACAAGATTCAGTACAATAAGTACTGAGTACTAACTATGAATCAGGCATTATATTTATCACTGGGAGGACTGAAAGATATTCACAACATATTTACTTTCCTATACTAAGTGTTCATTAAAGACAGAAATTAGGGGAGTAGAAAAAACTTAATGCTTAGCTATATGTTGTCTTATTATTTTGATAAAAAAAATAGAAAATGAGGAGTTCCCACTGTGGTACAGTGGGTTAAGAACCTGACTGCAGCGACTCGGGTCCCTGTGGAGGTCCAGGTTCGATCTCCAGCCTGACACAGTGAGTAAGAGGATCCAGTGTTGCCACAGCTGGACCATGGGTCACAGCTCAGGCTTAGATTCACCCTCTGGCCCAGGAACTTCCACATGCCATGACTGTAGCTATTTAAAAAAAAAAAAAAGGCAATAAATTAGAGGATCCAGTGCACACTTCAAGGGGGTAATGAGTCATCTTGAGGGATAGGTAACTATGGAGTTAAGAAGAAAGAGGGGACCTCAGGGCAAGATCAAAGCTTTATTGGTGGTGGATAACTTGGATTCTTGCTATAATGGAAATAGATCCCAATCAGACCCCTAAAGGGAATGAAGAATGGCTAGAATAAAATATTTGTTTTTGAAAGGTGAAAAAGAGGTTAGCAAGAAGAAACTAAAGAAAAATAAAAGGAAGAAGGAAATTGGTTGACCTATTTAACTAGACTATATTTAAGTACGGTTAGATGCAGCTACTGAAATGAGGGCATTGGTAAGATACTCTCTCAGCTCCACTTTCCTTTACATTGTCTTTAGTGTCATTTCCTAATTTCAGTAATCTCTTTTTCTTGTCCCCAACCATACATGTATTACCTGATCCAGATATTTAGGCAGGTGGTTGTCTTTAGTCAGTACTTATTTAAATAATAATATGCAGAAATTTAGCAGATAACCTCTTTTTTTATTAGTTATTTGAAAATTAGAAACCTCAAGGAAAGGGCCAATAGTCTTTTGTGCCATTTATAGCAGCTTTCACACTACCTTTCACAAAGCAGATGATCGATATATACACCAGATGCATTAAACTTATGTTGAATTAATCTTAAATGAGGTGGTCAGAATCTTGTATTCTGAGTAGGGATTTAAAATGATAATTTCTGATATAGATATTGGATCAAATATAGGAGACAGTGACAGACTGCATAAAAAGTATAAAGGTACAGTAATCATTTCTAGCATTTTCAAGTTTCACAGGCTAAAAACTTGAAATAATGCTGACTTTTTAAAATAACAAAATACTATATATGATGGGAGAAGCAGTTTGTGGAAGATAAATTCCTCTTTGGACACTCTGAGGATTAACAGCTGATAAAATATTCAAGTTGCTAGTTTATATTATGGGAAACAGAAGATGAGTGTTTAGGTCTGAAGATAAAGATTTGTGATTCCCTTCATTAGCATAGGACTGATAACAATTATTAGAATCGATAATACTCCATAGAAACCAAGTGCATCAAGTTGTGCTTTCAGCAACAGTATCAACTACATCTTCCAGAAAAACCTATTACAAACCCTGAGAAATATTGAATGAAATAAACAAGTAGACTTTAGGTCCTAGATGAGCAATGAAAAGTAGGAAAAATTCACAAGTTAAAAAAAAAAGGAAGGAAGCATAAAAGAACCTAAAACTGAGTGTAAATATGTGTAAAAGTCATGGACTGCCCATGGACATCTCCTGACAGCAGGAATCTAGAGGCTCAGGTTTAAACAGCCAAGACCAGGAAAGATGAGAAAGACCCCCATCTGGGTCACAGTAATAAGTCAAATCTGAGACTCATGCTGAAAGTTGGGTTACTCAGAGGGATATTTCCTCATTAAAAATGTAAGCCAGAAAATAATTCATCCACTGGGAAAAACAGCAAAAGAGGAGTCAGTTTGCCTTAGGTCTCAGCAGAAAGGAAAAATGAGTCTCCATAATGACAATTCGTTATGAATGAAATTCATGACAAGCCTGCCTTCACGTGAGATAGGGAGTTGAACATCTGTTCTTTTTGCATTCTAGTAAATAGGCTTCCAGGTTCCTAGTGGCCCAGGACACCTGACAGAAGGAAACACAGATCCTGTCTAGAGAAACAATTCCCTGAACCTAGATTCTTCAGAAACTCCATAAATTAATATCAGCCAAAAGGAAGAATTCAAGTTATCACACAAGTAAACAATGCACTAACAACAAAAATCAAAGAAAAAAAGCCTAAGGTCTGCAAATGTTGGAAAAATCAAATGCAAATTTACCTTAAAACATGCCTTAAATGTTTTTTGGGGAAAAGAGAGAATTAAAAATAAGATCATAGAAGATAGAAGATGGTATTTTCAATTAAATAATCAGGAACATTTGAAAAAAAACTCAAAAGAACTTTCATACATGAGTAATCTAAATTTTGAACTTTAAAACTTAGTGGATTGGTTATACAATAGATTAGATATAAGTGAAGAGAGAATTGACTCTTTCATAAGACAAATCATAAGTCAAGAAAATGCAGCTCCGTTGAAATTTTAAAAAAGTATGAAAGACCTGGAGAACAGAATAAAGATACACATCATCTATTTGGAGTTAAAGGGGAAAAAATAAAGAAATGAAGGAGAATTGATATTCAAAGAATTGACGGCTTTGAATGTTATATGTGTATCTTCAATTCAGGAAGTGCAACAATACAAATAAGAGTAAATAAAATGAAGTCTTCATTTTAGTGTATGATAGTGAAATTTCGAAGCATTATTATCAAAGAGAAAAATTAAAATGTAGCCAGAAGAAGGGAAAAATGCATACAAATTAATAACAGACTGTGAGCAGGTTCTTAACAGCAACACTGGAAACACCAGTAGAATAATATCTCTGAAAAACTACGTGTAATTATATCCCTGCCTAAAGAACAAGAATGAAAAGTCATATTTTTAGATAAAAAAGAAAAGAAAGAGAAAAAGTCTACGACAAATGCACCATCACTAAATACATTTTTAAAGAATCAACTTTAGGAAAAAAGAAAATTCACTGTATTTTCTATGAGGTGGGCCTGATAGTCAAGAAGGACTGGTAAGCCAAAAAAAAAAAAAATTGGTAAATACACAAGTAAATATACACGAACATCTGTGTATGAAATAATAGTAATTTGAAAAAGAACTAAAATATTGCACCAAAATATAACATTTCAGAATATGTGTGGGACATTTACTGAGAAAATTAAAAATTTAATTGAAAAACAGTAAAGAATACCTAAACAAATGGAAAGATATGTTCATGTATAGAAAGATACACCACCATATAACTTGGAAAACTGATTCTATTTTTTTGGGGGCTGCACCTGTGGCATGTGGAAGTTCCCAGGCCAAGGATCAAATCTGAGCCACAGCTGTGACCTACCCCATAGCTGCAGCAATGCCAGATCCTTAAATTACTGTGCCATAGCATGAACTCCATATCCTAAAATTTATATGAAACATCAAAATGTCAAAAATAACCAAGATGCTCCTCAGGAAGACAAGTACGTATGAGGATAGTAAGGGAAGGAATTTGTAATAACAAAGCTTTTTATGAAACTATAGATTAGTTTTCAATTACATGAAACATATTTTATAGAAAACTAATACCGGGAACTCGCCATGGTTCAACACAATAATAAAAAAGATGTAGTATATTATTGGTTTAGGGAACAACAAACAGACAAGGAAAATTCAGAATAGAGAATATTGGCACAGACACATGCATATATGGAAATTTGTCAGAGCTGGTATTATAAATCATTGAAAGAAAAAAATAAAGATGTGGTAATAATTATATGTTAGGAAATAAAGTCAAATTAGATTTCTTATTTAATGTCATAGAAAAATTAGTTCCAGGTGCACAAAACACAAACTTAAGAAAAGCAAATATTAAAACTACTAGAAAAAATATAGGAGACGGTCTTACAAATATGGTTCCTTCTTCTGCAGTAATAGAATCTTCAAATGGGCACATGACTGTCCAGACTAAAGACAACATTTTATAACCTTCTTTTCAGGTAGGGTCATCTTGTGACAAAAGTTGTGGCCAATGGGATATAAGTGGAAATGTCCATAAAACATTTTATAAGAATCTCCTTAAAAGACAGTTGGTAGACCCACATTTACCTTTTTTTTCTCTTCCTTTCTGCCCTTATGCCTGGGTTATGGGTTTATAAGAGCTATACAGCATCATGAGTGCGGAGTAGAAAGCTAGGAGCCTAAATCTTTAAGGACTTGATGGAACTGAGTTTTCATACCTGCTGCACATTGCCTATGTCTGGATTTTTACATAAAAACAATAAGCTGTCTGATTTAAGTCATTATTATTTTAGGTCTCTGCTCTTCACAGACTAAAGCAAACCTAATGCTAACTAGCGCAATTTGCAATGGCTTGTCCTCTCTCCTTATTTCAGAAAGCCTATAAGAGAAAAAAAGAATACACAGGAATAATTCTATAGGAACATCCACTTTTAACATACTAAATAGGAAGAGAAAACAGTAAAAAAAGAAAGAAGGTCTAAGAGTTAGGGGCCACATGCTGTGAAATACAGAGAGGGAAGATTATCTCTGGACTTGTCTAGATTAGAAGGAGGTCACTGGTGACTTTAGAGGACTATTTCCAAAGAATGACTAAGAAGTCAGTGAAGCAACACAACACTCAAGAGATATTGCCACTTGCACGTTACTTGGAGGCCTTCCAACTCCACATACAACAAGTATACAAAACACATTTGGTGTTTCTGGGCTACAGGTGTAAATAGATGTATATGAATCATCAAGAAAAAGGCATAGTCCTTACCCTGAATAATTTCTTGATATCTTTTCCATAATTGTAGCACACCCAGTAGCAACATGCCTAATCTACTCTATTTGGTCACAATTGAATTGACAGTCCAAATGGGGTCCAACCTATCTCTCTCGTTCACTGTATAAGGGGATCATTTTTTTCCTCTGTGGTTTAGAAAGTAATCATTTTATGCCACGGAATGAACTACATACATCACTGTCAATAATGTATTGTAGATGTGTGTGTAAGTGTCTACCTGTAACAGAAAATTACAAATCCTCTAAAGGTGTTAACTAAAATGTGGGCTTGATATCACTCACCATCTGTATGGAAGCCCTTAGCACCAGAACAAAGGAAGAAGTGGATGCAGGCTAGAACTTAGAACTTAGCAAAATATGAACAGGCATACCTCAGTATACCCAAGGGAGATGCTTTTTTAAAATGTACTCAAACGGAGAATACATATGCCCAAAGAAATTTTTCCATAAGAAATAGTGTAAAGAATAAATTTAGGGATTTTCAGTCATTACAACATATAACCTATACCTACAATCCTTAAAGTATAACATGGAAACAACTCAAATGTCCATCAACAGATGATTGGTTTAGGAAGATGTGGTATATATACACAACGGAATACTACTCAGCCATAAAAAAGAATAAAATAATGTCATTTGCAGCAACATGGATGGAATTAGAGACCCTCATACTGAATGAAGTAAGTCAGAAGGAGAAAGACAAATACCATATGATATCACATATATCTGTAATCTAATATACTGCACAAATGAACCTTTCTACAGAAAAGAAAATACGGACTTGGAGAACAGACTTGTGGTTGCCAGGAGGGTGGGGGAAGGAGTGGGATGGTATGGTAGTCTGGGGTTAACAGCTGTATACTATTGCCTCTGGGATGGAAAAGCAAGGAGATCCAGCTGTATAGCATTGGGAACTATGTCTAATCACTTGTGACGAATCTATATATGTATGTGTAACCAGGTCACCACGCAGTGCAGCTGGAAAACTGACAGAAAACTGTAAACCAGGTATAATGGAAAAATAATAAAAAAATATATAAATAAATAAATTTAAAAAATGAAGTATAATGGGGCATACACTTAAATGTGTAGAATCAGTAGCAGAGTAAACAAAAAAAAGTAGTGTTGGGTTTTATGAAGGAAAGTGCAGCCATTACAATACCAGGAGAGGTTTGTCTCAGTAGGGTGATTGCTGTTGGAAATGGGGGGGGCATGTTATTCAGTTGCCTAAATTGCCTCACATGTGTTGTCTAAATTGTATGAATCAAAAATTTTGCCTGAATTATAAAGACTAAATCAACAATACAATCCAGTCCATCACATTCCATATCCATGCTCACTGCATTTGGGTCAAAGTTCTCATATTTGGGGGGATGGGGGGGGATAGCAGCAAAGCCAGGAAAGGAAACAGAAGTTAAACTCCTTTTTCTGAAGCAGGAATGGGAATAAGAGGTTTCCTGGATCCCTGGAATTCTTTCAGTCCAATCTCCGTGATTTGGGGGCAGTTAAAATGGCTGCCATTTATCAGGAGATCCCTAGAATCTCTGCCACTAGACCTAGGCAGCTGCAAGACCCAGAAGTGTTCCCTGGATATATAAGCTACACAATACAAATGTCAGTTTGGGCTCCAAGGGGAGCATGGTTCTAGCCAGTCTTGCTAGACTGGCTAGAACCATGAACTCCCAATGTTATGTATAGATGTGACAGATGTGCAAGTTCACTTCCTGATTAGAAGTTTTCAAATTTTTGCACTGGTGTATGTTGGGGATTTATTCTATGCATTCTACTCTAGCATATCCTCTTGTCTATTTCACAAATATAAGCCGCAGTAGTTGACCAAGATGACTAAGCCACAGTGAATCCTCATTCATGTGAAAACTGGGAATGGATTGTGAATGCCTTTGCAAAACGCTCCAATACGACATATTATTACACTAAGGAATTTTATTACAAATTTTCCTGGAATATCTTTCAGGGCTCAGTGTTGGCTGGAAGATCCTTTTATTTTTAAAACGCCCTTTTTCTATGTTTTTCTCCAGTTTCTTCTAGAAGTCCTTCTGGATGGAGTTAAATGGCGAAACTTCAAGGTTTTCAGACTCAGTACATTTGGAGATTATATCTGTTACGTAAGATATTATTGTGTTTAGATTTTTTTTATTTACTAGTTATATTATAAGCACAGTGTCAAAAACATACTTTATACCATTTGTATATATACCCACTGAGGGTAGTGTTTTTATGACTAATGCTTTATTTATGAGAGTAGGTGCTCAAATATTCATTGGTGATTTAATGTTAGCTGTTTAACTGGGTGCTAACCCAGGAGAGGAAGAAACTGAGAAACACAACATGTATCTCCTATCCCCAGTTCTTTCAAGTTTTATGAACTGGATTGAATCCTCCTTTCTAAAAATGATTGACATATTTTAGGGTCTTACTTTTTGACTGATTAGGCCTTCTTAGTTACAGCTAATGAACACTGTAAATACATACTGACTTACGAAATGGAAGACAGTTCATCTTCTTCTCTACCTAACTCTTGCCCATCCTCCTAGGTCAATTCAAGTTGTTTCAAACTCCACAAAGTCTCCTCTGAGAGCTCTACCCTTTCTCTGAACTTGTTTTCAACTATTGTACACATCTAGTCACTTACTGAGATGTCTCTCATTTTTAGGGAAATTAAAAGTAATGGCCACTGAGTTAACTTCTGATACATTTGTGTATTATCACCATTCCTTGCTGTCCTTCCGGTAACAGACCCTACCTCCGTGACAACAGAGTGGACATGTAACACAAACTTCTCTAGTTCAAGTCCTTCCCTTGGGGTAGGTTCAAGCTCTTAGCTCTTAACCATCTTATAGTTAAAATGTAAGCGAGGAGTTTCCCATAGCCAGGTTACCAAGCTTAAGGAGAAGCTGGTCCGAAAGAAAAAAACTGACACTCAAAAAAGAGAAGAGACAAAAGACCCAGCAAGCATTAAAGATTTCCATGTCACTGGATTTCAATGTCCCTGGGGCAAGTTTCATTCCAACCGCTTCCAGGGTTCGGTTCTATTAGCCAATATATTCACTTTTTTTTCTATAAAGTAATTTCAGTTTGTTACTTGAAGTTTTGGTGAATCCATGACAGGTCCCTTGAGGGAGTCATGTCTTTGTGAGTTTAGTTTTACTGCTTTTGCACACTGCATTGCACCTATCACAGGTGCACCCTGCAAGGAATAGAGAGTCAATCAATAGTTGTCAATGATTCTTTACATTTTCATTAAAATTCTGGAATATCATATAAGATATTACAAATATTAACTCAATTACTACATGTAGGAAATCCAGAGCAAGAGTCTCAAGAGATACTAAGACTTTGGTTAAGTCACCTGTTTTCAGAAACAAAACACACGTTTAACTATGTTGTTAATATATTCCTTGGCCTATTTATTAATAGGCCACAGCCTTCATAAATCATTCTATCCTTTATATCTTCTCATAGAGGAAAGCACTTGATATTAATGTGTTCAGGTGTTGATTTTTTTAAATTCCATGCTATTGTACTACCAACCGTGAAATAAATTATACACACACACACATATATACACTGTGTGTGTCATATGTATTGCTTCAACGAACTTCCTGGAAAGCTTATTTATTGCACTTAGAAAACCAGGGGTGTAAATATAACAAAGTCAAATTTGCTCCACAGTCTCTTTAGTAGGCCCCTTTCCATGAAATCTTTGTGCAACTTGTTCATGAATATGGAAAGTATCTGAAGATTTTCTCTTAACTTGTCTTGATTTCCTTGAAGACTCTGGCACACAGCATGAGATTAAAATAACCTGGCATCACTGGCAATTTTGCCCACAAATACCAAGGAATAAATATTAGAATGATGGATTCTCTTTCCCTTGTCAACCATGAATGTGTTCCAGCCAGGAGCAAGTTCTAGAGAGTAATTTAAAAATAAATAAATAGAACCAAAAAGTAACTTTATTCTTTTATTCAAAGTTTATTAAAATACAAGAAGAAATTTAAAAGCACACGTACCACTCAGCACCAATACAATAACACTCTTTCTACTGGCAACCTCCAGAGCATTTCTGTTTCTGCAACTGAAAAGCAGAGATAAACACACACGCATTCTCACCACATTTACCCAGGACTCATAGCATTGTGCCCCGAATAGTCTCCTCACTAGGGAAACAGAGATGGTCAGAGGCAAACGAATGTGACTACATCCAACCACTAACTGAGCCACTGACTCTTTCGTCAGTAGTTATCATTTGCACATTGGTAACCTCTGCACATCTCTATCTCCCTCTTCGGGTGCCCGATTACTTGGGCTAGTGATAGCTTCTGGTGATAATGTGATGCAAAACTGGCCAACATTCCCTTCCCAGTATCTTTTAATTGCTTTGGTTATAAAATACTGGATACTTATGTCTTCACATCTTCCAATCTACACAGAAAAACCACACCGACCAGTGACATGGTCTGGAGAAGTCTTGAGGGAATTTTATTTATTTCTTACTGCCTTCTGTGGGCTTCTTTCACTTATGTGTTTACCTATTTGCTTTAGGGGGGTGGGGGAAGGACTGAGATTTGAGCCAAAATAGAGATTTCATTAAACATCTCCTGGGTCTTCGAAGTCTCCTCAGTAAATATGCAATAAACTCCCTGGAGCTCCAGTGCTGCTGCCCAAGACAGGCAGCAAGCCCCAACTTGCGTGAGCAATATTGTTTGGATATCTGTACATGTTTGCTTTCTATTGGTTCAGATTAACCTTGGAGCAGATTTGGATCTCTTAAGTCTGAGACCTTGCTTCTGGTGCTCTCCAGAATGCAAGGCATTAGGAAATGGCCCAATGTTTTGCTCATGTTTAACAAAACATTTTAGCAATGTTTTGCTGAAGTCATTCAGTGACACTCATCAATCCTCCTCCAAAGGTGGGTGGGAAGTTCTTTTCAAATCTTCCCAGATCAGTAGGTCAGGTCCTCAGGGTCTTTTTCGTTAAACTTAGCTACTTCCTTGATCTCCCAGGTCCTATCCCCCTTCTTTCAGAGGACCTCAGGGCACTCTAAAGAGAGCTCTGATCACCAAGCAGAAGCTGATACTTATGCCCCATTTTGGACTTACATAGGAAGACTGTGTTTAACTTCTATTTTCAAGATTAAAGGAAGAAGTAGAGAGAAGGTTGGAACACAACTAAAAACACTTTACCTCTGATTTTTGGCAATATCATTAAAAAAAAAAAACTCCTGCAATTAAAGCCTCAGTGTTAATTAATCTCCTCTGCTCAGAGATCTAACATTGGGCATATTCCAAAAAGCTCTAAATGCTGGTAAAGGTGTTTGTTAATCCTTGAATGGGACAGAAGATGATGCCTCCATTTTCCCCTTTTCCAATGGCCATATGACTCTAATTAAACTCATTAAACTTATTTTCCAAACTAGGTAGAATAAATGTCCATGTTTACCTTCTTATGATTTACAGAATGGGAAGCACTGCACATCAGTGCCTTCCTCTTGCTGTGAACATCGCCCACAGGATATGCTGAGGGCATCTTGTATCCAGCTGGGATTTTTCCCAAAGGTACAGACATTGTCTTTAACCTGCTTCTCTGGTATTTTATGCAGCAAGGCAGCACCCATGAATGATCTCACCATATTTCATAATTTTTATTCCAGGGCTCTCCAAATTAAATACATTCAGTCAAAATGAAAGACAGCAGGCCTTTCTTCTCTCCTTGATCACAGAATTGACATTTCCTGGTGAATTGCAGGAGAATTTAACTAAATCAATAGGCCATTTCAAAGTTGATATTACCAAAAATCAGTACATTCTATAAATAAGGTGAAGACAAAGGACCTGCGATCCAAAACATGAATATGAAAAGTCATATGAGTTAAATGACTGTCACTTTAGCTATACAAAGCAAGAACAGCATTACTAAACTCCTCCAAGGACGTCAGTTATATTTTAGTATCAAACACTTCTACCCTATTTTATAGGCATTTTCATTCATGCCCATTCAAGAAAGTGATCACTGATTCCACTAACATTTTCTCTAAGCAATAAAATAAAGTAAGTGTTGAATAGTTCCAAGACATAAGTCTTTCAAACACTAAGTGTTTGAGTAAATCCAGATGCTATGATAATATCTAAAAATGCTTGGAGACTATTTCAATAATAGACAAGCTAACTCAGTTTAAAAGGCTAAACTGATAGCTTCATGTAAACATAACCTATGGGGGTGGGAAATGTTAGGTACTAAGAAGATGAAATTTTATATATATATATATATATATATATATATATATAATTTCACCTTGTGAAAATAAGAACTACAGTTCTTCAAAGGAACCTACCCTATAAAAGATAGGATAGGTGGCGTGTGTATTGAAAATCTAATAATTTCTCTGAGCATACTAGCTAAACATTGATTCTCTTCTAGCTCAAATAACGAGTTCTTAAGTTCATAAAAGATACGTCACAGGAAATCATAAAATTTTATGTTGAGATAAATAACTTACATAACTATAGGCTTATAACTCTGATAACACCAAGCCATTCTACCTACTGCAGGATTCCTGAGCTTTGTCAATTCACTTTCTCCATTGGCCCCTAACAGCCTTTCTTCCAGTAACTCTTCTATGTTCCATTGAACATATCTTTTTCCCTGATATTCAGCCTATGCCTTTGTATTTTTACCTCCTCTGTTTCACGTCTCCACTGGTCTATCCTCAGGGAGAGGAATTACAGCACACAACCTTTTCTTTCTTTAAAAATATATCACAACTGGGTAGTTTTTCCATCATCCTTTTCCCCAGACCCTAGCACTGACTGCCTTAGCCAAATCTCATCCCCCCACCAGCTTCTCTGACATCCTGTTCCATTATTGTACATGTGGAACAAAGGGGAAGTTTGAGGACAATAGTGAGAGAGTATGCTGCCACCAATTCTTCATTTTTCTTCTTGAGGGTACCACACAAATCTCAACACCATTTTGAATTTAAAAATCAGTGGGGCCCACTGATAAGCCTCAAGTTATAGTTTAACAACTGAGGACTCAGAAATAATCTATTCTCAATGTGATTTTCCAGAAATATATTTTGATAACATTGCCTTTTCAAAATTTGCCTTGTTTCTTTGTGGGTGTGTTTTGCAAAATTTAGAACACCAAGAAGCTTCAATGTTGCAGTGAAAAACAACCACTTAAAATGGTGCTTTAATATTTAAACAATAAACTATGAAGTGATGTGACTATTATGTTGCTCCATTTTTTTTTTTTAAGAAAAATAAATTTTGCTCTTGCACACTGAGTTTCCACTTTTTTCTCATTTCAGGCAACTAGTTCAGGAAGATATTTTCAACTTTAGAGGTCTTTTTCTATTAGTTTTATTTTATGATTCAATTATTAATGGAATGGTCATAAGAGTCTTGGATTGTACATAAAAATATAACCATATACTGTGATTTGATAACATCCTCAATTTTACAATAAAAATGTATGATACAAAATTGGTTGGTCTATTCTTTTGGAGGTTAGGATATTAGTTATTATATTACTTTAAGTCAAACTATAGTATTTCCATTTTAAAGAGAAATATGATATATATATTAAAATTGCCTAATAATGTACTATAGAGGCCTTAGATTACTGCAACTCAGCTAAGATGAACAAATTTGGAAGACCCGGGTCCAAATTCAAATATTTATGGGACTTCCATTTTACCAAATTCCATGATACTGAGGATTGCCTTATATCAAAGCCTCCAAAATTATTGACGGTAATTGTCTCAAACTTTCTCTGAATTCTATTTTGTAAGTGAAGAAACCTTGTTTGTTTTCACCTATCATTCAATTATAGTTCACCTACTTTGGGTGGAAAACAGTGCTGCAGCTGAATGGCCAGGGCCCATAGCCGCTGAGAATATATATATATATTGCTGAGCTAAGCATTCAGAGAACACTGCCATAGAGACTGCAACCAAGAATGAGTGGGGCCACACCAAAATTGTAGGGATGGAGAGGGACAGACCAGCACCACCAGACCCACTGGTTTTACCTTTCATCAGTATTATTGGGTATAATTCACGTACTGAAAATGTACACACCAAAAACGTTTCAAAAAGTAATACAAATATTAAACTTTGTCTTTTCCCTCTCCATCCCCCATTCTCTATCTAGGAATATATGACAGATTCACTGATTTCACATATATAAACTCTAGGCTATATTGGTTGGGCTGCTTCTTTTAATAGCCTTGTGTATGTTCCCATGTTTCTGTGGCTAACAAATTAGTGCCACTCTCCACGGTTTCAAGGTGAAGTTCTATGAAGCCTTCTAATTGTTTTTTGCCCCCGTATCCTAGCTTGTCAATTTGATTTTCTTCTAGTGCTTCCCCCACCAGCCTAGGAAGTAGCCATCAGATTTCAGATGATCATTCTAACCCTCGAAGCAGGGATCGTTCTTGACATCTGCAAATACACCTGTGAGTTCCGGGATATTTAGGCCAGCATAGGACACTACATGGCTAGGAACTAGAACATCAGGAACTACTTTAACATATTAAACACCAAGGTCCTAGCCACACGGCCTGGGTCTGAAAACTCATTATAAGTAAATATTTAGGACTTATCCAGTTGGGCTCTGTCCATGCTGAATAAAGCCTAAGCAATACCCTTTACTAACAAGGATGGTAGCTCCGCTAACATAGTGGTCAACAAGATAAATCTTTCCTTCAGGTCCCAAAGCATGCATCAGCTGTATCACTTCTTTCTCAGGTAAGACTGAACACATGCTGAAATAAAATTTCTTCTTTTCCATCTTGGGATCTTTTCATTCAGGGCTTTTCACTAGGAAGAGAAATGATGGGGCTACTATTGAGCCAAAAGCCATTTAAGTGGTGAAAGTTTATCGAGATATTAGAGGTTTATGTTCTTCTGACTTGTAAATTCCTGTCTTTCAGTGAGACAATAGGACTCAGTTGAAATAGTGGATTCAGTTCTTAGTTTCCTTTTCTTTACATATATATATGTATTTAAAAAGCTCAGTTGCAATCATACTTTTAACCAGCTAATGTAGATTTCATCTCTTGCTGAAATTCTTCTCCAGCCAACGCCGGACTTCTTGAAGGTTATAGCAGAAAGGGCCCTTCCCTCCCAGATAAGCAATTTTCTGTCTCTGCACAATACACACACGTTCAAAGGCTACCCCATAAGCTACGTTGGCATTATTGTCCATGCGGTCAGCCACAACACGGCACTGGGGCGGCAAGGAGAAACGCTCCAGAAGCTGATGAGCTGCTGCACATCGGTCTTCCTGGTTCTGGTGCTTCTTCACCTCAAAAGACAAAGAAGAATCCCCAGGTACTGCCCAACCATCTGAAGGATGAGCCTCATCAATGTAGACCAATAGGAAGTCAGCCACTGATGAGAACTCTTCCACCAGTTTGCTGAAGGCTGGCAGCTGGCTAGTGAAAGGAGGTCAAGTGGCTGAGCCAAAGTTGACCACCAGTGGGCGCTCAGGGTTGGCAAAATCCAGAAGGTGGCACTCAACTCCATCAACTGCTTTCTCCTGGGGACCATGTCCCCGGTTGTCGCCTCCTTCAGGATTGGAGACATGCACCACATTGGAATTGGGTGCATCTTCACCCAATTTCACCTGATGGTGAAAAATGAAAGAGGGAGAGAATATCACATTAAACAGTTTGTCACTTTAATTCACATCATCTAGAAACAACTGACTGTATTAAATTGGGTATTTTCTTCAGATGATATGGGAAACATGTATCTATTTGAGTAAAGAGTCATCATGGCAGGTAATGTAATGAATAGCCCTAAAGATAATAAAAGTCTTTTTCATTCTGTAGAGTCACTAAAGGTAATTCTTTTCATCCTTGAAGACACTGCAGCTAACTCTCTTCATTATTGAGACTGGTATTCTTTACTATCCTTTTTGCGTGTGTATGTCAATTCTTAGCACACGATATATAACAAATGATTAATTGACTTCATTTTAAAAGTAAAAAGTGAACGGTCTACTTTAAAATAAATTTTTAGAGTTGTGGGACATAATACCTATTTCTGAATTCCCACTTCTGAATTCTAAAGTACTCAGAAAAGACCTTTATTTTCTTGCCTGATGCTAAGTCATTTAATCTCAAGCAATGGACAAGGATAGGAATAGGCTCTCCTCCTGGCCAGAACTAGAAAACCTGGGGTCCCCATTTATAAGAAGGGTTCCTCCCACCTAATCTCCTCAGCACTTCAGCCTTCCCATCTGTAAGATGGTGGTAATAGCGCCTATCTTCTTCATACAGTTATATGAGGATAACACGAAAAAAAAAGAACTCTTTGCACACCATTAATCACTTTGGGGGTGTAGGCTGCCATTATAGATGCCATCCAAACATGTGAAACAGAACACCATTTTCCTAGGTAGTTCTATGTGTTTTTTTTTGTTTGTTTTGTTTTGCTTGTTAGGGCTGTACCCATGGCATATGGAGGCTCCCAGGCTAGGGGTTGAATCAGAGCTGTAGCTGCTGGCCTACGTCACAGCCACAGCAACATCAGATCTGAACTGCGTCTGTGACCTACGCCACAGTTCACGGCAACGCCAGATGCTTAACCCACTGAGCAAGGCCTGGGATAGAACCTGCGTCCTTATGGATGCTAGTCAAATTCATTTCCCTGAGCCATAATGGGAACTCCAGTTCTATGTGTTTTTTTTTTTTTTTTTTAATTGTTCTTAGAAGTGATTTGAGCTCTCCTCAGCAGGATATCCTTCTTGGAGGTGTCTATGGCTACTGCATATTTTGGAGTTCTTTTGACTAGGACCACACCGTTTCCATGAAACAAATGAATAAACAAAAACATTTTACTTTTTGTAGTAAAATTCTACTTTTCTCATTTTTCATCTATTTTTTGCTTCCTTTGTTATCTCAGAAGTCACAAACCATTTATGCTTCTTTTTTTCCCTACTTTTTTTTCTTTTATTTTTATTTTTTTGGCTGACCTATGCCACAGCCATAGCAACTCAGGATCCCAGCCACATCTGAGACCTACACCGCAGTTCACGGCAATGTGGGATCCTTAACCCACCGAGCAAGACCAGGGATCGAACCCACGTTCTCATGGACACCAGCCAGATTTATTACCACTGAGCCACAATGGGAACTCCGCATTTACTTTTCTACCATACATTTTATTCACCAGTTACTCTGGATTATAAAACCCTCAGGCAGAAGAGGTATAGAAGAAAATTGTTCCATAGGCCCCCTTCACACATGTTTAAATAGCTGAACACAGACTGAAAGAAAGTTTGCTGGTCTTTGACTCTGCAACTTGATAATAAAAAACAGGCAACATAAAAGAGCCAATTACTTCAGTTTGAATTAACACAATTGGACCTTCCTCTAGAATGGTTTAATCAAAGCCAATAACATTGGGGACAACCTAAAATAGTACAATTGATTTTTATACACTATCCTTAATATTGCAAAACACTTCCAACTGGATCGACTTTTCCCCACATATAACACTGCTATTCACTGAAGTCACTTAGAAGTGAATTGTTAAAAACTCAACAATCCAAACTGATATAAAACACTCAAGGGCTTTTATTCAGAAGTGTCTATCCAATGTTAATGCATATAACTCATTTTAACTATCGAGGAGAAAGTAAAGAAGCCCTTTCTCTCCCTCGTGAAAAATCCTAGCAGAGTGGGTTTGAAACAAGTACTATTAGTTTTCTAAAGTAATTTTAGAATAACAATCTTCTTTCTTAGAAAAGGAAGTTGTTGATATGATTTAAATAAGTATGTGTGCTTTCAGTTACAATCAGGGAGAAAGTTATTTATATTAATTTTCTTGGTGAACTTGCAAGTGAGACTAGGTGAAGGAAGTCTCAGCCAGTTTTAGATGGACTGTTTTATATGAGACACTCCTAAGGTTTTGAAATATACTTAAAATTTAAATATATATATTTTAAAGGTATTATAAACCTTTTCATCCATGGGTTCTTTTTGTACTTCTTTGTAGATTTAGGTAATATGCAGTATTACCATTACCTTCTTCTTAGATCTTTCCTACTTAAAATAGCAATAATGATCTAGGATGGCTGCTTTAACAATACCGTTGCGCTGTTTCTCCACATACTGTGATAGAATGTATTCAGATCTGAATGTATTCAGATTAGTCTGAATCCATTAGCTGTGTTAGCAACTTCTCGGTAAGTGAGTAACCCATATACAGGAGAGAAATCATCTCTTGACTAGAGATTTGTAGGTTCTTGGTAGGTAAAAACATCGATCTGTATTTTGGAGTCATTTTTGAGAACTCTGAACAATTGTTCAGTCTTATTAGATGGGCCTCCGACATCCCTGACTCTCACCCAAGCAGGACTGTTCATCCTTACATTATTCCTGATTATTCAACTGAATAATCTAACCTGACTTCAGTCACAAGTGACTCGTTTGTTACCTGCAATTAATTTTCTTGGAAAGTTAAAGCACCTTCTCCTTCTTCTTAATAACAATGTGGAATTTAGTCATGTTATTGTTTTCAAAGCACAGATTAGTTCACCTTAGAAAACAAGTACAACACCTTCAGTCTAAAATCAAAAATTAAGAAAGTTGCCAAATACATAATGCTTTTTCTGTATGTGAGGTAGGGATGGCATTTTGTTAAGCTGGGGAAAAAAATTTATCCATATACTTTAAAATTTTTGTTTGAATACACTATCGAATGAGTGATAGTTGTTATTATCCTAGTTAGAGGTCAGTGAAGAATATAACACAATAATAATTTTGAACTATAATGAACATAATCACATTTGGGTGATGGATGAGCTCACTGAGGTAGATTATTTCAAAGAGTGAATCCTGGAGCCCCACTGTAGAGCACCGCGGCAATCAATACCTAATGCTGTGGTTCTGTTCTTGATTATCTCAGCTGATCTGTGCATAAAATGAAAGTAGCCAAACCTCTTTATTTTGTTGAGCAGCCACAGGACTCAACTTCAGATTAGAATGTCATAAATAGAATTATCCTTTTCATGAGGGTGACTAGGTAAGAGAAAATGCATAGGTAAGAACAATGCTATTAAGAAAACTATGAGGGAACAATACACACCCATGACGTGGAAGGCAAAATCTGAGTAGAGCAGTAGTCTGCTTTTATAGGTATAAAATACTAATCATAAAACTAGTCCATTTTGCTAAACACTGTTGTTAGAGGACAACAGAGCAGCAATAAAGGAAAACAAAAACAAAAAAAACAAAAAAACTCTGGCATTAAAAACATGAAAATCTGGGCGTTCCCATCACGGGGCAGTGGTTAACGAATCCGACTAAGAACCATAAGGTTGAGGTTCGATCCCTGGCCTTGCTCAGTGGGTTAAGGATCTGGCGTTGCCGTGAGCTGTGGTGTAGGTTGCAGACGCGGCTCAGATCCCGCTTTGCTGTGGCTGTGGCGGAGGCCGGCAGCTACAGCTCCTGTTAGACCCCTAGCCTGGGAACCTCCATATGCAGTGAGGTGCGGCCCTAGATAAGGCAGAAAGACAAAAAAAAAAAAAAAAAAACATGAAAATCTGCTTTAAACTGAAAAAAAATCTTTTAGACATTATTGTTCATTTATCTTTTCATTCGGTTACCATGAAAATTAAATTCCTGTTACGACCAACATTTCAAATGGAGAATTTTATGGTTTGCTCAGCATTACACCCAGTTGAGATGGAACGGGAGAATCACCATTTTCTTCAGTGGTGGAAGATGCTTTGCTTTCCCTAGGAGCAAAGCATTCCTTGACAAAAAGCCAAAATGATGAAGAAAATAAATTGGTCCCATAATAACATTTAGGCTGCAGGAAAGAAGCTCGACAAAAACAAGTTATCCCCTGGTACTTCCAAACTTTGTTTTAATTTCCCACAGTGGCACAGAAAGTCTCCTGGCCACAAGTTACCTATCATCTTAATTTCTCCTTCTTAGAGGGTTTGTGTTTGGTTTTTGTCCTTAATGAGACATATTTGCCAAAGAGGCATTCAAAAGGCATTTTTTACTCTTGCGGAAGAGTAATTAGGTCGGTACCTCTTTCCCTGCCAGCATTAGCTGCTCTAAAGAGAACCCTGCCCAGTATTTAATGCCCAAACACAAGAAGCATCATTTCCACTAATTGGTTTTGAAGTTCCGATGTTCCCAAAGGGTGCCTTTATTTTACAAGGATCAGAAAGGACATACGTAAAATGTAATATCGTCATCACTGACTTTTATCTTTCTCATCTGCACTATTAATTAAGTTGTCCTTTCTTATGGTTTTGTAATCAACATCAGCACAACACCAACAAGGGAGGTAAATGAAAGGTTTGTAATTTTATAAGAGAGGACCTCTCTGGGCCAAGCTCAAATGTTGCGATATCCACATTTATAAATATGAACTAGAGTGTAAATACACGGCACATATTTAATTCCCTTGATGATAGGATTCCTTTTGCTGACAGTTTTGCATGGGGAAAAGGATAATGCTGCTTTAGCATGTGGACTGTGAAATGCAGGGCGAGAAAAAAAAAAAGAAAGAACCATTCATTAAGTGGAAGCTGGAAGTAGAGCATATACTACTAACCTTGTTTTTTTCTTTTCTACAGCCTGGAAAAGGCTTCTGGACAAAATATTGCCTAATCCCATGATAGAAAGTAAAGCAAATGATAAGAATGGGACAGTGGGTATGTGGCAGAATCATTTTTACACATCCTTCTTGCTGTCCAAAGCCCTGGAATGGTTTTATTAACTATCAGGAAATTTTAAATTCTTTGACATAATAAACAGCCTACATCAATGTCCTTATAAGTGTGGCCAAAAAATTATTAAGGAGCGATTTAACCATTTACATTCAAATTGGCCAAATGAATCAAAGCTGAAGGATAAGCTTCCTACTCTTTCCTCTGAGCTCAGTTCCCTGTTGGCCATTCTCTTTTTGATTTGTAATGTGAAAATAAGGCTCTAAGCTCTATCATTTCCCAGTATTTTATCCAAGTGATGGACAAGCTCTGGCTGTAGCCTTCTTTGTGTTCTTTTGGGAATGTTTCTTTCTTAAAAGAGCCGTTTTCCATTGTAGAAACGAGTGTCAAAAGGCTGAGGTGAATGAAGAGGATAATGTTAAAGTGACCCTTTCGAAACCAAAATTATATGTTCAAATGAATATGTTTTCTGTGCCACAGCAGTATTGACCATGTAGAAGCTAAACTGCTTGTCAGCATCTATACTGTGTGTTTACTTTTACACTTCATTTAGGTAGGAGCCAGGCTGCCAGACAGAGTAGTTTGCTTATTGGTTCTATTTTTGAGTCTTTGAGCACCAGCACAAGGATGCAGTGTTAGATGCAATGACACTGACTAGGGAAATCTTAAATAACAAACATCTGTTATGCACCTCAATCTCTCACAAATCTCAGCAGACTTTCTATTTTATCAAAACTGTGCATGGAGCTCCCTCTAACAAAACCTAAATTGTCTTTAAAGGTTTCCCCATAAAGTTAATTTTAAATCCCATTTACCATTTTAGTGAGGAAGGAGTTTCTGCTTTATTTTGTTCTAATTTGTTTTCATCTTTTTGTTGCCACTATAGGAGCCAAACACAGGACAACACTTTTTACTGCACTTTCTCTATATACTTTCCCAAGTAGCTGTTATTCAACAATAAGAAGAATTAGAACTGATATGCCTCATCCTATGATACATGCACACACACCTCTCATCCTGGAAATCTCCACTTCTGGGGGTGGCAGCCTCAAAATAAGGCAAGACAGGATTGTGAAACACCGTGATGCCATCTCAGAGCCTCCTCTGGTGTGTCTCTGGAAATGGCTACACCCAAAGACAGAGGTGCAGGTGACAATAGCATTCCGGGAAGTGACTCAACCTGTTTCAGAGATTCTGAGTGAACTTCAAAAGCCACTACAGCCACTACCACCCTTTCTGTACTCGAAGACAGGAGACCTAAATTCAAGTGCACCATGTTTCATTCATCACAGCCCAGTCCAGTCTTATCTCTGGATATATGGGTACTTGAGGTTGCTTCTCATTGCAGCTATTATATAAGTCATCATAAGTAAACATCATAACATCAGTCATGAACTTGATCACTAATCAAATCAGTAGACAGAAACAATACAGAAGAAGAATACACAAACCATGTGTGAAAAAAGAAAACAAACCACTCAAACTACCCAGTCTCCTGGAAAAGGACTAACAAAATATTGCAACATAATGAAACACTATACATTAGTGAAAAAATAAATGCTAAAGTTTATTAAAGAGGTACTTTTTCCTTTTCCATTTTTATTTCAATAAGCTGTTTAATAGGAGAAACAACCTCATTTAATATTTGTGGATAACATCACAATCCTCACTATTTTATGCATATAAGTGAAATTCTCCAAAGCAGTGACTTTTCTTTTATAGGCAAAAGTCAATTGGCTTTCAAAAAAGTAAGAGTTTAAAACACTGAGATCAAATAACTGGCACTGCCATGTTATCTTCTAGCACCTATGAAATACAGATATAGATGAGGAAACTTCCTAACTAATAATATGCCTGACATACTTGTGCACACTGCACTCCCCTCCAAATTTTCTACTCCTCCAAAAAAAGATAAGCATTTCAGATTCAATGTGTACATCTGTGGAAACAAAATGATCATCTCCCTATCTCCTTCCCACATCTCCCATTCACCCCATGAACAGAGGATAAAATGGGTTTGTACTCTTAGAACTTGGAATATCATTTCATGCTATTATAAAGAAAGTTTCCCTTGCTAGCAAGAGCTCTTACTATTATCCTGTCTTTAGGACAACAAATGCAAACCTTCATGCAGGTTACTCTCAATAACAAAGATACGTATTGTATCGCAGTAAAACTTCCCTAATTTAAAATGAGTATTTTCTTCTTGAGCACTTGTTTGATTGTCAGTGGAAGGATCCTACTCTAGATTCCCTGTTACTAGAAATTACTTCTTTTCCTTTCCTGGTGCACAGATTTATTTTTTGAGTGTTTATTTATGGAGAACTCATCCCCTTCCCCCTCTTAGTCTGAGTTTTTGGGCTCTGTTTCTGAGGTGCTACCTGCCTAGAGTGTTCCACTTCACTGGCTTCCATATTCCTCTCAAATGCACTTCCCCGGCATCTTGGGCAAGGTCCCTCAATACTATTATGAAAAACCAAGAATGTCTGCTTGGACTGTAGCTTTTGTCAGATGAGTCAATGCTTCCTAAGTCCGGGTACCTTCAGGAGTCATAAGGATGAGCAGAGACAGAAGAAGCAAATTGACAAAGGACCAATGCTCTTTCCTCTTTGCCCCTAATGATCTGAGCTGAGGATGCACCACCATCTCCCAGTAGTATCCCTCACTTAGAAACAAAGATCACTCTGCTTTTGAGACAGCAGCCCCTGGGACAGGACTCCTGCACTAACGTTAGCGAGGCCATTGTTCCAGTGTTCCGGGCACAAGTTATAACAGCTTTGAGACTGTCATGAACCGTAGACTTATCTGCTCTTTCTAGGACAACTTACTTCACTTTTGAGAAACAAAGCAAATGTGGTTTCCCGAACAAAGTCTGATTTTTGACAGCTAGTTCTCACATCTTTATGCTGCAAACTGATATCTGGTAACTTGGGACTCAGTGCCTGAGAACTGCTTCAAAAGGTTCAAATCCAAATCAAGGTAGAGGATGTTACACACAGACTTGCTTTCATTAACTCTTACCTCCACTGGAAACAAAGCAGCTCTCATGCCAAATCACACCTGCTGTGAATATTTTGTTAAATCCTGTCAACTTCCTGAGAGTTTTGAGTGGCATTTTCTTTTTCTTTTTTCTTGCTTTTTAGTGCCTACCCATTGAACCATCTTTCCTGAAGCACCTCACACAGCCTCTCAACAAGCAAAACATCAACATGCCAGTTTATGACAAGAGCAAAATAAAGGCAGCAGTCTGCCCTCGCCCAAGATTTTCTGCCTTTTCCCAAAATTAATCTACGGGCACAAATATCCTCCACTCCAAAGTCACAGCAAGCATGAATGACCCTTATTAGAAAGACTCCTTTAGGTCACATAGAGCCATTGTAGTTTAATGCCTGTCACCCCCAAATCTAGTTTGTGTCACAGGTGTAGAGAGTAAACAGGGGAGCTCACTTGAGCATAACTACTATGTTCCCAAATAGGGCTCCAGAGTCCCCAGGCCATTGCTTTCTCTGGGCCCCCAGTCCCCAGGATCCCCATCCCTGCCCCTGCCGGCCGCCCTGCGAAGCCCCTCCGCTCTGGCGCAGCTCACCTGTTTGTAGGCATCGAGGAGGAAGCTCTTCCAGATGCAGCGCATTCCCTCTGAGGTCAGCATGCGCCTCCACTCCCCGCGGGTGGACTTGGAGCGGCTCAGCAGCAGCACCACGTGCTTGAGGAGAATGACCGAGTCATAGAGCGCCAGGAAGAGGCAGTTGGAGAAAAAAACTGGCAGAATTTGCAGTGTGATCAGCAAGTCTACGCTGAGGATGCCCATCTTCTCTGCCTCCTGGGTCAGTTTCCTTGTGTGCTCTGGTTCCCCTTCACCCTCTTATTTAACAGGGGGGTGGTGGTAGAGGGGGGTGGGGGAGGTGAGGGGGAGGTTGGGGGTGGGGGAGACGGAGAAAAACTAAATTAAAAGGAAGCCCAAGTTGTCTCCTTTTACAAAGAAGCAGAAATGGCAAGACCAAGTCCAGTCTCTCCAGCCCAGTAGTTGGAGTGTGCCCATCAATTCATTCAATACGGAGCTGCTGCTTTTTTTTTTTTCAGGATTTAAGATGTTTGAAAAAAAAAAAACAAACAAACTGGCGTACCCGTCCCTAATCCGGTCACCCCTCTCAGAGTCGGTTAAAGACAAGCAGTTCTACTTTCATTTCCAAGCACCTATGAGCCTGTGGCAGAAATTTTCAAAATTTTCTTTAGCGTTGCATTGTTTCTAGGTTCTGAAACGTAGCCTGTTTCTTTCTAGAATTGCCAGAGTTTTTAAAATGTGCTTTAAGGGAAGTTTTTTTTCCCTTCTTTACTCCGTTTACACACACTTTCTGTTCTTCTCCTAGCCTGTCTCACTTTCTCCCTTCTCTAGGAGCGACCAGCTCCTCTCTTTTTCCTGACTCCCTCTGGCTGTTCCTTCGTGCTATCTGTCCGTGGAGCAAAGTGCCTCTCTCTCTCTCTCTCTCTCTCTCTCTCTCTCTCTCTCTCTCTCTCTCTCTCTCTCTCTCTCTGCAGCCCAGTGAGGCTCCCTGAAGCCTTTTATACATTCCCTGGCTAATTGCTGCAATAGAGAAATGAAAGCCTAATCTTGGTAAAGATCTTGACGTCATTGAGAAAGAGGGCTTTACTTTGGCCCGGACAGCAGTGAATAGAAAAGCAAAACTCGACAACTTTTTTTTTTTTTTAGAAGTGGGGGGGGGGCAGCGAGACAGTGGAATTTTGCTTTGTGATTTAAAGAGAGAGAAGGAAAAAAATTAAAATTAATACCTTTGAGGATTTTTAGGAAATGCTCCCGAACTTTGGGAAGTTATTTAATATAATGTGCAGATTGACTGGGAAACTATCTTTCCTCTATTATTGTTATTGTGCATTTAAAAGGGGTTTTTGGAAAGAAAGGATCCTGGAAGGCAGGTAGAAAAGAAGAAGAGTAATATCTCTGCTCTATTTCTTGGTGGATGTGAATACTTACCTTCCATTTTATGCCCATATACTGTGACAGTCTCTTCAGATTTCTGACCTAGGTTCTTTAAGTATTTTTGAGTAATGATCTTATCTAAGAAAATTCAAAGTGAATTGTGAGGTGGAAAACTTTGTAAACTCTTTGAGTACCATCACAACACTTCTTTAAAGCTTCTTGTAGATAATTAATACAAGTTTTTTCTTCAGTTTTACTGAAGTTTCTAAGGCAAAGAAAGAAAAGAAAAAAGAAAATCTTCCAGTAGCTTGATGACCAGATGTCTTTTAGTTCCATCTTGCCTATACAGATTAAATTAAAACTTCCCATCAATGGGCATTAAGATGCCATGAGGAGGAGAAATAAATTCCTTTATAAGAGAGCTCTTTAAATTTGCCCTGTGTCTGTTAACCTAACCCCTAAAAGACCTGACACTTTAGGGAGTCTTCCTTTTTGCTTGAAAAAAATTAATTAAACTTGTAGGTGGTTAAGAGCAGACTTTGAATTGGCTCAAGAATCACACTGACCATGCTCAATGGCTCGCTTCTCCCATTAGTCTCCAGAACTGACAGGTGCTTAGGCAGACAATGCTTTGACAGAATGCCATGACCCTCATCTCGTTCTGGTTTTCCTTCCTCATTTGCCTAACAGATCACCTCTAGGAATTATGTTTTCTTGGAAGAAGGAGTGGAAAGTACAGGCACTGGGGTGGGGATATAGAATGTTAATTGAAAATTAATTAGCTCACTTGATGTACAGGGAGCTCTCATTAAGCATGAGTTAAGCAGTGGTGGAAATATATGGTCAGTACATTTCTGTGTTTTGTCCCTGTGGTTAAAACTTGCAACATCACAGAAATAATTTAAAAGCCTAGAGCATGGGTCATTAATTGGTGGGCCCATGGGCCATGTTCTGCATGCACAGGCATTTTATTTGGTTGGCATGGTACTTTTTGCCTTTAAAAAATAATTGAATGAAACTGTCTTTAGGTTCAGAGAGACCAGAGTTTCCTGTCTGCTTGGCTCATTGCTATCTCTCAGCAGTTAGAACCATGCCTGGCACATCCTAAATCCAAGGAAGATGTCCTGAATGGATGAATGGGCCAGGCACGCATCGCTCCCCACTAGGGGGCACCATTCACATACAATATGATGTGACTGATGTGACTGGGGTGCCCCAGAAATGTACCTTGGCGGTCGTGGGTGTGGCCCTCCCACTGACACAAACTTCCCTATTGTCCTAAAAACCTGATTCCTTCATTCTTATCATTGGTTTAGTCCATGATGAGTTTTGGATTTGCATCCCACGGGCTAAATTTTTAGAGATGACTTCAGAGCTTAGAAAAGTGAACACAAACCACCTAGAAAATTATTTTTCTTATGTCTAGCATACATTGTTAGCAAAGAATATTATGTGTATACATAACATTTACTTCATTCATTCTCTCAGTCTTCTTGATGTCCCTATGAAAGAAAATAATGGACAAAGGAAGGGAGGTGACAACCTTTTAACCGGTGTAGATGGGAAAGATAGTGCTAGACAAAGTCCCAGCCAACAATGACAGAAGAAGTTGTGGACTCAGGAAATGACACTTCCACTCACTGCCCAAGCCTTAAAATTACCCCTTCTCAGACATTCATTTGGTTTACTTGAATTAAACCAGTGCTCCTTTAAGGTAGAGACTTTTTGGCAGCTATAAACCAATTCTCCCTCACTTGTCATTTGCCTTCAGTGGGGTGGGGGTGGGGGTATGTTTGGAAATGGTAACCTAAGGGGAGGGATTGGTAGAAAAATCAGGGAAAAAAAGGCTTTCTTTTTAAATGAAAGTTCAGGGCAGACTACAAATGGTTATAAATCAGAATGGCTTTTTGTTTTCCTTTTTACTTTATTACTTCTTTCCTTTGAAGTCAGAAGTATTTGAAAGGTGTTTTTTTTTTTTAATTGAAGGACAAACAGATAACTGTTCTGATTGTGACATTTCTCAGATTTCTTCTATCATTTTCTCTAAATGAAAGAATAAATAAATCACCAAACAAGTGCCTTTCTTTTACCTGTTAGATAGTCTGACCCATCTAGAGATTACATTTCTCCAAAGAGATTTTTTTACACATGGTTCACAGTTGCCTGTCCTAATTATTAATATTTAGCACTTCCATCTTTCAAGTAATTTTTATACTTAACCAACCCATTAGGTAACAGAGTATGATTTGTCCCATCATGTAAGTAAGAGAAAGTAGATTGTCAAGGTTGTAGAGTCAGAACTGGATATTTTCCCCAATTCTAAACCACAGTTCTTTTCTTACATGACTATTTTATTGGTCCCAGTCATTATTCTGAGAATGAAAACCCTTGCCCAATGTAATTGCACTAAGTAATTTTACCTTCTGAATTGCAAAGGATATTTGGGCTTTCATAACAGTTTAATATCTCCTCAATTCAAGTTCCTGGTTCCATTGGAAGGGTTTGGCTATCTCCTTCGTCATGTAAGTGTTCTTAGCAGTCCAGACTGCAATGAGTTCAATGTAAATAAACGTTTGACTCAGTGGCTGAATTTCCCCTTACAGTGTGGTTACGCAGGTCTTAAATTCCAAAGAGTGGCAGCCTAGATAAAAAAGCTTTCAGCTTTTTAATAAGTACAGAACCACTGTAAAACTGTTCATTTTTAAAAATTTTTTATGAGACCATTATACCCTACCATTGCCTCCTTCTGGTTGGAAAAATAAGCCCATGAGTGATGAGGCTTCCTTCGGTCCACCTTTTGACTCTGAAATTGAGACTGAGGAAATGAAGTTGCATAACCTGAAAGCATACTTGAAGATTTCAAGAATGGAAGCTCCTAGTGCTCTTTCCTTATTATTATCTGGAGACACCAAAGAGCATTTAGGAATTCTGTGGGAGCCCAGGTTGTGTATTTTCAAACTATCTTAGTTTCATAGAATTTTATTCCTTCTAATGGAATAAAGTGAGTTGTTAAATATAATTTTTAAATGGAGATTAAATTTTATTTTGTAAGAATTTGTCAAATAAATACAGATCAAAAAATGTCTGGTCAGGACAGGTGCATTGATTCTGCATTTGGGAATATGATTACCTTACATATCCCCCCAAATAGTGCTTGCCTTATCACAGAAGGAAATCAGAGTGCATGACCTTCCATCTCTAGTGACTCCTAGTTGTGCTGAGAAAGAGTTACAATGAAGGGTTTACACCACAACTACTGAATCACTTAAAATTCCCTGTGGGCCCATCCATTCTACTAACACAGACATGTTCCCTGCCCTGTGATGAAAGAAGAAGCTCCATGGATAAAACAGACAACCCCAGAGTAAACTCTGACACACCTTGAGCACAGAAACTTAGGGCTGGGGCTGGGAAGGTGGCTGCTGTGGGAGGTATGAGCTATCCTGCTGTGTCTTAGGTTCCTTTGCAAGCCTTGCCAAAGAGCACAGTATAGGGTGTTAATGCAATTCTTCCCCTGAACTGCAGCTGCTCTTTTTTCTTCCAGGCCACCTACTGGTAAGACAGAGAAGGAAAGGAAAAAGGAAAACACAGGAGGAGGAGAAAAGCAGAAATGGAGAAAAAGAAGATGAGGAGGGTGGAAAGGAGAAAGATGAGAAGATTCAATGAACTGCCTGCCTGCAGAGGCTGCCAGGGAGAGTGCCAATTAATGCCAATTTTTGTGGCAATGTTTTTTCGAGGAAGACAGCTGTCCAGAAACTGGATGGATGCCAGCACCTCATTTCACAGAGGCCACTGAACAGCTGTTAGGAGACAACAGCCTTCATTTGCTATTGACCTGGTCTAAATCTAAATTGATGGCCAGTCCCCACCCCACCTGCCCAGACCTCTCCAGGTGCTCTGAGGCTCTCTGAGTGTTAGTTTTGAAAAGATTTTATTAACCTCTAGAGACACCAGGGTTGTAGAGAGGGTAGTGGAAAGATGAGAAGAACACTCTGTAAAGTTAGACACAGTGAATTCCTTCAGAACAAAAAGCCCTCAGAGAGAACAAACTGAACTCACCCTCTCTTTTCCAAAAAATTTGACTCAATATCTTCATTCACCTAAATCCTTGATCTAATGCAATAGACCAAAAGAAACAAGGGAACATGGTCAAAATCAGTCATCATCTTTGGAACAACTTTTCCTCTACTTTGTTTCATTCCACAGCTCATAGGAAACCACCAGATGATATTCAATTTTAACATAAAATAGGTCATTATTTTTAAATGGTCTTAGAGTAGCTTTTTAAAAAAATCACTTGTATAACACCTCACTCATATGCTGAGTATACAAACACAGAGCATGACAAAATATAGTAAGATACATGCTGGTTCATGCCATTCCAGAGGTAAAAATGTAGCCTGTTCCCACTGAGAGCAAAGGATGTCACACCTCCTCTCTCAAGAATCAGTAGATACTAATGCACAGAGAAAACAAACTAGATATTCTATTCCAACCTCAGTGGAAATGGTGAAGTTAAAAGAACTAATTGTAGCATGAAAAAAATCCACATTTGATATGGGGATAAAATACCTACGAGGAAAACTGTACCATAAGATATGTGACCAAGGGAGTTTATGAAGATGTTATCAGTGGACCTATTCTCAAGGCTGGGGGGAGGGAGGCCACTAAGATAATCTCTCAAAATCTTTTAAAGCCTCCGGTGCTATTAAGATAATAGTTTAGAGTAAGTTAGTATATAACACATACATAAAACCATCCAACTGGGCTAATGGCAGAATATCATAATCATAAATTATCACTCTGTGTCCATTTCAATTTTGAAGGCTAATTTTTTGTATGATTAAGTAAATCCTTATGTTTTTCTAAGAGGTAGTCGATGGGAAAGGATTAGCATGTCTTCTAAGGGCAAAACATAAGGCATGAAATTAAAATCTATTTTTATTTTATTTTATTTGCCTTTTGTCATTTTAGGGCCACACCTGTGCGGCATGTGGAGGTTCCCAGGCTAGGGGTCTAATCGGAGCTGTAGCCACTGGCCTATGCCGCAGCCACAGCAACGCGGGATCCGAGCTGCGTCTGCGACCTACACCACAGCTCACGGCAACGCCGGATCGTTAACCCACTGAGCAAGGGCAGGGATCGAACCCGCAACCTCATGATTCCTAGTCGGATTCGTTAACCGCTGCGCCACGACGGGAACTCCCAAATCTGTTTTTAAAATTCAGCCTCATTTATTAGATGGACACTGGTAGTCTTTTATCAAGACACAACTACATAGCTGAATGATTATTTTTAAAATAAGTGTATACAAATTCCTGAATAGTCTCATTTTGTTTTCTCAGGGAAATTTTCTATCATGTGTTAAGACAGAAACAAAAACAGAATCAACCGTTTTTATGATTTTTTTTGGTATCAGTAATGCGTGAAAAGATACACAAATCTAAGATCTCAAACTTCTCAGAGCAAATATCTCTATTGCTTCTTGATAAATGTTAAGTAATACTAGCTCACTCAGAAAACTGGCACTCACTTCTTATCAAGAGGTTCCTTGTTCTGACAATTTACCAGATTCAATCTCTTTCTAGGGCCAAACAGGCCCATTTGACCAAAAGCAAAGCTTTGAATTCATTTTTCTATGTGTAAAATGGAGCTGAAGATGGAGCTAAAGATGTCTTCCCATATTTATCTCATGTTGGTGGCTAATATATTCATATTTTTAAGAAACTTAGTCCTTTTTTAAAAATACTCAAAATGAAAAGTAATCTTGGCTGATAAATTTCTTGGGACCTGCCTATGTCAATAGAGTCCCTCTATTAAAAACTTCTTTGGAAAAAGTTCCTGGAGGGCCGGATCTGATTTTTGGATGAATTACCAATCTGCTCTACCCAATTTCAATGAAACTTTGATTACATAGTGGAAAACAGGAAAGCTTACCTGTAATTGGGGGTATTAGAGATAGATAAATGTTGCCTAAAGAATACTAGTAATCAACCTGAATAATCTTTGCCTGAACTCAACCCTGAACTGAACCTGTTTGAGAGCCCTCTAGAGAAGCATGAACTTACTCTAAATTACGTACCATGTCACATTCCTGCATCTCCCATAATTCTAGTGAGAACAGAAAGAAAAGCTAGTGTATTCCTGATCCTTGAAAATATTGGTTCTCCTAAGTTTCCTGGACCAGAATGAGGTAGAAAAATGTTCAATAACAAAGGAGGAAAAACTGATGTTTTAATGGATAAAATTGTCAAATTGAAGGCTTAACAAAATTCGATGCCTGCCAATATGTGTGGTACTACTCTCTTTCATTCATCCTACACAGAAGCATGTCCCTACTCTCCAGAACTACGGTCTCAAAAGAGTCATCAAAGCTATTTATTTTCTTGTGTGACAGAATGACTCTTCCAGAAGAGAAGGCTTTCTGGGTTGAGAGGAGACAAGAGAGAGGCAAAGCAAAAAAGAAGGAAGACATGGGCAGATTTAGAAGAATGGATATAATAATTATGAGGTGGGGGAGTGCAATGCATATTCAATAGCATTTGATTCCTTGATCACAGCAAATGCTAAATATTGGAAAAACTAGAGAAATATAAAGAATGTAGAAGTGAGTTCAAGGGAAGCATGTGAAATTGGAAGTCAGTGGGAAAAATGCTTGGTTTTTCTAGAAGAGGCCCCAGTGAAAGGATAGGGGACCATGAGAAAGGGGATAGGAAAAAGATAATGACACTTGCTTACATTGTAAAATTAGCGCAACTTCATTATCATTTATTCAGTTAGCTATCCTCTTACCACAAACATTGATTGAAGCTTACAAAGAGCTCATCTTTGTCCTGGGCATTGAAAAAGATCCCTGGGTCTCCATCAAATTCAGAGTTCAACAGAGGGAGACAGACATATAAACTAAAGGCAACTCGGTGTTCTTGGAGCTATAATAGAACTGTAACACACAGTATGATATAAAGAAAGAATTAGCTAATTCTATGTGGGCTAAGAGTCAAGAAGGAGTTAATGAAAAAATATAGTTCTGCAAAATCAAAGTCAGAAATGTGTTGTTTGTTAATAAAGTGAGCTTTATAATTGGTCCACTTTTTCCTATAATTTCCATAAGATTTCTTATTTAGGTAAACTACATTTTTTACTTACGTTTCAAATAGTCTACAAGCCTCCTTTTCCTGAAGATTCAAACTCAGATTTTCATTTTCTGTTGTTCACACTGCAAAACAGTGTTTATCATGGCTTATAATTTCATTCCTGGGTGATAGACTAAAACATATACTACTACAACTTGCCCAAAGTAAGCACAAAAGGGTGAAAATTTAAAGTATTTTCTCCAAATAGCCCTTAGAAGCTAGAGAATACAGCTAATGTTCAGCTAATGTTTTTCTTTTGAGAGAGTATTGAAAGAAGGGAGTCACTTTAAAATGAAAAAAAAAAAGTTTAAAAGTGTTTTCATATACATCCATGTTTGTAATATTGTATCATTAATCTCTACTAGAGGAACATACAAAGTATTTTTTGACCCTAGAATATAACTTGCGTAGGAATCAATAACCTTCTCTTTTGATAAACGATAAAGCTGTTACAGCTTTATGCAAAATGAAAAAAATGTGCCTAAAGCATTGTACTGACAGACCCTATCAGTAACAGCAAGACACAGGTACTAGGATATATCCTTTCTCCGCTTTTCAATCCGCTTTTCAATTGACAGGAAGTTACTATGTCCAGGTTCAATCTTAACATTTTAGTGTTTGGGAGATACCATGGGAGCTAGGAAGCCCTTGGCAATCTGTTCACTTTTACTTAATTAATACCTCAGTAACAGGGCGAACACTGACCAGATCAGTTCCAGTTCTCCATAACCACCTTATATGATTTTGAGCTATCTGTTTCATTTTTAGGTTCTCCAGGTATTTCACCAAGGCAAGCTCATATAGCACACTGAGATTCCAATCAGTGACCATCTAACAATGCAGCCTTTGGAAACTTTAAACAGTTAAGGGGGAAGAATGACTTAATCCAAATTTTCACTCTTTATGTTCTCTTCAGTCTGTAGCTTAGGATAGCCCTCTTGCTTCTTTATTTGTGGTTTTTATTACCTTTGACCTCTTGTGACAAATCACGCTGACAGCATGTAGAAAGCAAGGTTAAAAATACTGAGAATGTTTACTTGTTGGGAAAATTTATGAGCTGGTTCAAGAATGATGTGGAAATCAAGATTTTGGAAACGGTAAATACTTATGAAATGTAGAACCTGTGGTATAGGTGCACAATGAACATTCCTGTTTTCTTTCTTTTCTTTCTCTTTTCTTCTTTTTTTTTTTTTCTCGCTTTTTAGGGCTGCACTTGCAGCATAAGGAACTTCCCAGGCTAGTGGTCGAACTGGGGCTACAGCTGCCGGCCCTACACCACAGCTACAGCAACGCAGGATCTGAGCCATGTCTGTGACCTACACTACAGCTCACTGCAACGCTGGCTCCCCGACCTCCTAAACAAGGCCAGAGATCAAATCCGCATCCTTATGGATACTAGTTGGATTCATTTCTGCTGCATCACAATGGGAACTCCTTATCTTCATATTTAAAGTATAAATTCCTACTTGGAAACAGTTAAATTGTGGGATTTGAAAAAACTTTATTATGAAAAAATTCAAACTTGTGCAAAAGTAGAGTGATGAGCATAAGAAACTCCCACCCACCCATTTGATAGCTTCAAAAAATATGAACTCATCACCAATCTTGTTTCATTTCCACCACCTCCACCCACTTTCCTGCTTCCCATTTTGAAGGAAGTTCCAGTCAAGTTTGTTGACTTTCCCAAAACATCTACACTGTTTCTTTGTCCACAGAAAATATCACATAAATTAGCTACCTAACTGATTTATTCTCTTATACCTACTTTTTAATCACTCTGACACATCTGGTCAAGTCGTAAGAAAGAAATGGAATACAGATCCTTCCTTTTCATTATTTCTGAGCTTCAACCCAATCTTTCATTTGAGTACCTTGTGCTACAGTGATGGGTATTGTAAAAAAAAAAAAAAACCGCAGACATAGATAACTGTAACATTTTTCATAAATTATTAAACCACAGTCATTTCCTTTTTTTCATTTATTTTCACTGTATACAGCATACATGCTAACTTGCAGTGAGACTGCTTTTTAAATTGCAAGGTGGTCTCAGTATACTCATTTGCATCCATACCAAAATGCAGGTTACTACAAGGTATGACATGAAATTTCCAACTAGATCCTAAGAATCTGACAATTCTGATAGAATACGAGCTTATGATAATTCATGGAGGTGATCAGTGACAAGCTACTGTGTTTTTTTAACGTGAAATTTCTCACAGTGAAAGTTCACTGATACAAGAAAATCATGAAATTTAACATTAAAAACAAATATCATGAATACAAAATTTAATTTCTTAATGAAATCCACAATAATAGGTCTGTATACCTAATTCATTCTCCTTCATCAAATCATCAAACACTCCCCAAAGGTAATAATCTCTTTCACTAGAGATTTGGCATCTTCTCAACTACTTACCATTCCAGAACAACCCCCAGGCCCCAAAATGATGAATGGATATTGTGTAGGGTTTTTTGGGAAATATAATACCTTTCTATATTATACCATATAATACCATATTACTCATCAATAAGAAGAGAGTGGAGGGTAGGAGGGGAGAAGTATGTGCATCTATTTGATTCTCTGCATTTTTTCTAACAGGAAGTATAAAATTGTACCTGATGCTATGCCAGAATAGTGTACTTGCATATGCATGTACATTAAATTTTGTAGGTGTGCTTTGCTATATTGGAAAACATATTCAAATAATAAATCTCAATAAATGAAAATGACTTTCTTTTCCTACAGTACATAAAAATGCCAGGGCAATCTGCTTTCCACGTTCAGACACCAAAGCGCGAAACATTGAGTGATACCCAACTTTATGAGATACATAAAAATGAAATAAAAACAGGTAAGAAGATAAACATTTAAAGAGATAAACACTGTCAAACAGAAATGATTACAAAGTTTGTAACAATTTCCATTTTTCATTGTTTTCTATTTACCTAGTTTCCCCACTATGAATTTCTTTCCCTCATTTCCCTTCTTTTAATAATGTATGTTTCCATAATCACTGCACTAAAGTAAAGGATGTAAAATAGGACGTAGTTTGTATTTATTAGGAGAAATATAAGTAACTTGAAAAAGGAAAATTTTCCATATATACTTGAATGTTTCATCTAGCTACTTTCATTTAATAGCTCTGGAAAATTGAGCTCTTTTTTGAACTACCCCTGTGAAACTACTGAATACGGTAGGGAAACCACCAAATTCAACCTTTTTTGACCTACAAAAGCAGCAATTTCATATTGTTTAACCTGATAGTATTTCAAATAGTGAAAGGTCTACAGATTGCCATTTCTCTTGAGCTACATGTGGTATTTCTTGGTGAAATGTACAGAGAAAAGTGAAAGTATTGTTTTCCATTATAAAACCTTGACATTACTGAAATTTTGTTTTTTAAATTATTACATATTAATAATAAAAAGAAATTATTTTTAGTATGGAGAGTTCATGACTGTCATTGTCCTAATGCATCCCCTGAAAGAAATTATATACCCCATCAATTAATGTGTGCAATAAGTACAGTAGTTCTTTCTTCAAAATGATGACATCTACACTATATGTAAGACTACAGAATGTCACTATTTAGAAGACCTGGTATAACCTTGGCTGGAAAAGGTTTTGTAGATAATATGTTACTTTGTTATTAACAAATTAGATGGGCTTATTCTATTGTAAGGATGGTAGGGAGAGGACAATCTAAAGTTTAGCAGTAGAAAGGCCAATCTGAATGGGAGACTGATATTAAACAAGTTATGTAAGGATGATATGCAATTTAATAGGAAAGGACTTCTGCTATAATCTAAAAGTTGGAGATTTTACTTAGGACCATAAAATGTTGAAAAGGTGACTCAAATATTTTAAGAGCATAGAATAATTTCTTCTCTGATCATATAGTTCATCTCTGCTATTCCTACGGCTATTTTTTTTTTCCGCTTTTTGCTTTTTTTATTTTAGGGCCATACCTATGGCATATGGAAGTTCCCAGGCTAGGGGTTGAATCAGAGCTACAGCTACAGGCCTATGCCACAGCCACGGCAACAAGGGATCCGAGCCACATCTGTGACCTATAACACAGCTCACAGCAATGCTGGATCCTTAACCCACTGAGCAAGGCCAGGGATTGAACCTGTATCCTCAAGGATGCTAGTCAGATTCGTTTCTGCTGAGCCGTGATGGGAATTTCCTAAGGCTACTATTATTAATGTGAACTTACATAAGACTTGATTTCTGAATTACCTTCTCAATTCTGGGGTTAGCTTATTCAGTCCTATTGTAGACAAACTTCAATAAATTCCACAAAGCAGATCAAATGCATTCTTTAGACACCAGGTCACCACTCTACCTACTTTTGTGATATACCTTCATTAAACTTGCCAAAACAAAATTACCAAGGTAACAGTAAAGAAATGTGGATTACATAATAGGCCACCAAGCAAGTGCCCAATTATCGTCTCACCTAATCCTTCTTTTATGATAATGATGATCAATACAAACAGCACCAACAGGGAAGGATGGCTGACACTTACTGAGACTTCTTATGTACCAGTCACTCTTCTAAATGCCTTAATTATACTAAGTCATTTAATCCTCATAACAATCTTATTGGCCTTAATAGCATTATTAGGCTAACTTTGTGAGAAAATGGAGTCTTAAGGAGGGGTGAAGCAAACTGCTAAAAGTCACAATCTTTGAATTACAAAATCCTAATGCTGGAAGTGCTCATGAAGCACTGAATCAGTTTATCCCTCAACTGTGTAGCAGGCTAAAAAACAAAACACCCCCCCCCCAAAAGATGTTGAGTCCTAATCCATGGAACCCATAAATGTTACCTTACTTGGAAAAAGGATTTTTGTGAATGTGATTATGTTGAGGATTCTGAGATGGGGAAATTATCCTGGATTATCCAGGTGGGCCCTAAGTGCTACCTCATGCATGTTTATAAAAGCGAGGCAAAGGAAGACTTCATACACACACACATGAAAAAGTAATGAGAAAATAGAGCAAAAAGAGATTTGAAGACTTCGGCTTTGAAGATTAGAAGGATGTGGTTACATTCAAGGGATGGAAAGTGGAAGAGGGAAAGGAAAGATTCTTCCTTGGAGCCTACAGAAGGAGTGGGACTCTACCCACACCTTGGCTTTGGCCAAGTGATGCTGATTTGAAACTTCTGGCCTTTAGAGTTGTAAGAATAAATTTCTGTTGGCTAAAGCCAACCACTTGGTGGTAATCCATTACAACAGCCAGAGGAAACTAACACAAGCTGAGATTAGAATATTTAAAAGGTTGAACCTAAATTAAATATTCCTGTTTTCAAAAACTCTATAGAGATTTAAATTTTTTCCCTCAGTTAAAGTACTGCAATATTTAACCATCTCACTCTCAGGAAGTAATCCCTTTTAATTTGTAAGTCACTCACTTCCTTTTGCTCTGCCTTCTATAGGAACAGATATTAGTTTATTTTTGTCCTTTATGATGTCCTTCATCCTCTTAAGTGACTTCATATCACTGTTAAATTTCATAGGATGAATAATGCATATGTATTTAGTCTCCTTATTACAGGACCAATTTCTGGTGTTATGATTATCATTCTAGTTTTCCTCTGAAATCCCACTACAATTGCAAAACTCAGAAATGGTTACAGATTTCTAATCAACCATATATTTTTAAAGATCTAAGCTTAAGGGAGAAGTCTATGGAATAGAATGAGTACAGTTGTGTGGTTTTCAACATTAATAATGGATCTTTACCTTAAAAATATTTATATTAATTTAGTCAAAATTCCTCTAACATTAACAGTGTTTATATATTCTATAGGCTTTTCTATCAATCCCACAAAGTGGCTTCCAGTCATCCAAATAGACTGTCAAAAAATTGTTAGATAATAACACCTGTGATTTTTACATACAGAATTTAATCTATAATTTAATGTATAACAAATTGAAACAGGCATTTCCTTAGTGACGGTAGACAAGACTTTTACATAACAAGTACAGGGAACATCATGACCTCTAGTCTACTTATGAAAATTAAAACTTACAGATATACTTATTTGTTCTAAGTGCCGGAAGGTTTTATACCAGCCTGACTGATGATTCTGAAACCACAACTAGACCATTCCATTACAGGATGGCCAACAGAGGTAAAGCAACTGCCCATCTACCAGATGCTAGCTGTACCACCTAACCCAATTCCCCAACCAAAAATGTCTCCATTACTGTCAAGTGCTTCCTGGGGAAGAGAATCAGCCCCAGTTAAAAATACTGATTTAGAACAAGCATAAATTATAATTAATATAACCAATTGCTGAAATGGAATAATTTAAGAAACGAAGAGTAGAACTAGTGCCTCTTTTACATTGGGCTTGCTTTAAAGGAAATCATAAATGTTATAAGGCAGGTCAAAAAGGACCCCCTTTGACACTAAAGATAGACTTCTTTGAAAGAACAGAAAGCTTATTTTTATTATTCATTTTATTTCATTTTGTGGGGCTGCACCCACAGCATGCAGAAGGTCCTGGGCCAGGAACTGAAACTGTGCCACAGCAGTGAGCCTTGCCACAGATGCAGAAACAATGCAGGATCCTTAACCTGCTGCACTACAAGTCAATTCCTGAGTTTATTTTTCATCAGATGATTTGTGACTGATCTATAGCGCCCCAAACAGACTGTTCTGTTCCATACTTTTCAATACTTCTTAATTTAGTTTTCTGAGAAAGAGGATTTTAAAGCCAGTCACTAATGTACATGGATTACACTGACATTCAGGGCAGGTGGGCATCCACAGAAGTTCTATTCATATATGTATCTAGAGCAAATAGAGTCAATGTTTCTGTATCAGACATTAACATTTTCATTAATTTAAGTGGCCAACAGGCATATTTTTAATTCCCTGGGGGATTTAGAAGTGGAGGTAAGGGGAAAAGGACTTAGTAAAAGGCCAACTGAGATGCTTTTCCCCATTTCACCCCCAAATTTGATCTCTGTTCTTTCTACAGCAGAAAAAATAAAACTGATGTTGGTCAACAGGCTCACAATAGCAGTAAGAGAACATGACCTTTATTCCTATTTCTCTTAATAGAAACTTATGAAGCAGATTTCAAGCTCTTTACTTTCAAACTAATAGAATAAATACACAAAATGTTTTTAAATCCATGAGTAGAATAGATTTTTATAAATGTCTGTAGAAATGACACCATCTGAGCTGCTAGACTCTAAGAAGCTTCTACTTGCACTGTAATTTCTCTTCAAGTCATGTAATTAAAAAAAATAATACCAGGGGATACATGATACTCTCTAGACATCTATCCTATTTGCACCAGGGTCAAAAAGTTTCAACTCTGCTTTCATAACTAAATAATCCTCACAAGCCCAAAAGATAGTCCATTACAGCCTTCCTCCTATTATCAAGTGAGGGCAAAGCTAAATAGCTGGCTTTCATTTCTAATACCTTCAGCCAGCAATTCATTTCTGCTCATCCTACAAGATAATGCATGTACAAACAAATATAGGCATGTGTTTATTGTTATTATTTTTAATCAGGCATCATTTGTGAAAGTATGTAGGCAAAGCTGTCATAACCTTCCCATTCCTGGCATTACAACCACTCCCTTCTAAGGCAAAGGACCCAAGCCCTGCTCCAACTCTTGTACCAGCAAGTCAAGGGCTTCTGCTAAGGATCTCTTTCGCAGTCATGCAAAAATGAGTACAAGAAGCTCTGTAGACTGAAAGTAGATGGGACCAGTTCATGTTGCCAGGGATATGCAGTCCTGCCCCTCCTTCTGATTAAGTGTTTTGCTCTTTTAATTGAGGGAATTTCAGTAGGTGAGAAAGCTACCCTTGAACTGTCATCTCTTAAGAGGAAGCTGACAGTGCTAATAGTTCAAGCACAGGTTGAATGAGGAGACTGTCCTAGCCTGAGAGGCTGGCAATCTTTGTCACTGTCAGGATCAGGTAAGCAGTTTCACTTACCAAAATTTGAGTCCTCTTCCTCCTACCCAAGCCCCAAAGAGAGATGGGCACTACTGTTACTGAAAATAGAGATCTCATGTGATTTGAATTTTGTTGACTTTGCAGATCCAAGAACTTTGGCTCCCAAATTGGGAAAGTTCTCTATCAATTTTTCTTAGACAATAATGTAACATAAGGGAGAACATAGGGGTAAATCCAGATTTTATGAGGCCTGAAATTTCTATAATTTGGGAAAGCCCTCTTTAAGTAAAAGAATGTATAGTCACACAATCAAAAATTGGGTACAAGTGAAGAGCTACCCAGAATGTTGAAAAGACATCACAACAAAATACAAATTTTAAAAGGCTGAGAAATACCACAAATATCACAAAAGTCAGAAAAATATCACAATGTTCTATACTAATTAACTACTTGATACATTTCTGACACTTTGTGATTATACATTTTTGATCACCTCTTCATAATATAATAATACCCTCAGACAATTTTCCATACAGAATAAAAGGTAATAGGCTTTTCTGTAAATCTACAAATAGGAATAAAATTTCTTTTTGTTATTGACTGTTCAGAAGATTTTCTTTCACCTTTACCACACATTAAGTCAACGTAAAGTTTTAGGAGCAATGTTCAAGTTTCCATTATATGACAGCTTACATGTAAGCCTAGAATTTCTAGTGATGAGTTTCTGATTTTATACATTGCCAACCTTATTTTTCCTCCACAGCCACATCTCTTGGTCCTCTAGTCCTATACCTTGCTGTCATAATGCCAGTCGATTTGTCATTGAGGACAGCATTCCTAGGGGCAACCACACACTAGGACATCTAGCAATAACTTAGTGCAGCACAAGTGACTGCAAATAATATAAATACATCCCATTAAATCTGAACTAAATGCATTTCTACTAAAAAATACCTGCTATTGTTCAACACCAACCAAACACAAGAAGGATAAAAGAATTAAAATCAGGATGTAAAGAGACAGTTGTTTTAATCAGTTATAGTTAAAAAACCTCACGTGTAAATTTTGCACAAATGACTGACTACGTAAACACATTGCAAGGGAAGGGTCTAGGGCTTAGCCTCATTAACATACCATAAATCTGCCTTGGAAAACCTGTAAAGGCTCTACTCTGTCCACACTTTCTTATCCCTCCCTATTTTTTTCCCATGGACTTTGCAACCGTTTATGCAACAAAAACAACTGGCAAGTAAGTTGGTTATGTAGCTTCATCAAGAAAATCTGTAATACTAGAATGACTATATCCATTGTAAAAGGAAGATCCCATGAGGATTTAAGCACACATTCATCAAACACACAGGATCTCAGGAACAGGGAAAAGTAAAGATTCAGACACAAAGTAGTTGAAGAAAAAAGTAAACAGAGACAACTTCATTCTGTACACACTCATTTAACTACAGGTATTATGCACTTTCTGGTCTAAGAACTATACTCTGTGTTAGAGATAAAAATACGAAGGCAATTTGGACCTTGCCCTCTGAGGGGTCCTCACGTTAAAGATAATGTGTGTAATCAAACACACATGTGTGAAAGATGTTCTTACCTAAAAACACATGAAATCATGGCCAAAAAAAAAACTGTAAGAAAAGACAGGTAAATATCTCTTTTGGAAAGTGAATAATTAAATGGAAGAAATCACAAAGGAAAATCTGTACATTTAAGTACAATTAAATAAACTGAGCTTACAAACTATCATCAACTAAATTAAAAGACAAAGAATAAATTGAGAAAAAAGTCCAACATATTTACTGCAAATAAAGGATAAATGTAATTTCTCTATTAAGAGTTATTCAAGTTAAGAAAAGATCAATTCAATAGAAAAATAGGCAACAGACATGAATAGACAGTGTAAGAAAAAATGTGATCGAAACAAATGTATGATCACATATTTAAAAGAAACAGTAATGAAAGAAATATAAATTAAACAAATTCATATTATTTTTCACTTATAAAATTACAAGTATTCTCAAGGCAGAAATTAATCCTTATGAGGGTATATTAAGATGGAAACTCTGACATATTGTTAGTAAGAGTGTCAGTTGGTATAAACATAGCAGTAGACTGAATAATGGACCCAAAGATATCTAGGTCAAAGATGAAAAATTATTTCTACTTTAAAAACAATCCAAAGAAATAATCAAAGATATTGAAAAAGTGGAGAAACAGTGTTCATGGTATTTCTAATAGCAAAATACTGTCTAAAACCTGCATTCCAACAATAAAGAGTGATAAAAATTACAATATTATACACATAAAGAAATATTTTATAGTCATGGATTTTGTTGAGGAATATTCAGTAATAAAAAGTATGCCGTAAGTATAATATGAAGATGTTTCAGAGTAAGCCATAAGACTTTATATGTGTGACAAATTTTACAGAATCAGGTTCATCGCAGTGTGCTTATAATTATGGAAAGGTGTAAAAACATGACTGCACAGCAATAATTAAATTATAACCTATCTCATGATGGGATACTGTGGAGCTGTACTACAGGAAACAAGTTATTTAGCCTAAACTCATTTTTAAATAACATAAACCCATTTTATTAGAGATGGCTTTTCAAATAAAATACTGTATTTCCCAAACTCCTTAATAGCTAGGTGATCATGAGATTACACTCTGACCAATGAGATAAAAGCAAGTATTTGTTGGATGGAACTTCCAAGAACATTCCTTTAAAGGTCAGATAACTGGTAGATTTTCTTTTTCCCTTTCTTCCATTTATGCTTTAAATGAGGACAACAAGGTTAGAGTTCTGGCAGTCATCTCAGATCCTGTGACAAACCTGAGGACAGAAGCCACATGCCAAGTCTAGTAGAACAGAAATACTAAAATGTTTTGGTGCCCAAATGACCATACAATACCAAGCAATCAGGAGATTATTTCTGGACTTGTTTAAGGAAATATAAACCTCTCATACTTAAGCCACCAGTCTGAGTTTGCTGCTATGTGCAACCAAAGTTAAATGTGAGTAGCACAATAGTTATTTTTACATAGCATTGGATAATATTGCCAAAATAGCTAATTTAAGAAAACGTCCCCACTGAAAACAATAGAAAAGTTAGACAACATTTTTTAAAAGATTTCTTGAAGATGGAGATCTAGGAAAGATGGCAAAATAATTACGTGGCAAAGATTTAGGAGAAAATATCCCAGAGAGATGTGTATGGCATTTGGGGCCACATCAACGGTAAAAGTGTTTGCAGAGTCTAGAAAAGCAGCTGAGAGGCTAAGAACCTAAGCAGAGTTTGTTTGTTTGTTTGTTTGTTTTTTTGGCCACACCCATGGCATGCAGAAGTTAGGCCAGGGGTCAAATCCATACCATAGCAGTAACCAGAGCCACAGCAGTGACAACATGGGATCCTTAAACCCTGAGACACCAGGGAACTCCACTTTTGTTTTTTGTTTTGTTTTTTCCTAAAGAAGAGTTTTTGAAAAACTTTTAAGATAAAGAGATAAAACTTAAATTCCAAGATCCCAATGCTTTATTTATATCAAAACCTGAAAAGGCTGTATTGTAAGAGTAAGAATTAATCAGAAATACACCAACTCTTACAGGGAAGAAAGATAATAACCTCAAACCCTGAAATTAGATTAGGGTTATCTTAGATTGTTTGTGCCCCTAGCCACATGTCAAGCTAGTGCAAAACCTTGCTTAGGAACAGTTATGTTATCCTTGTTTGCAAATTATTGCACAATTATTTGTATACAATGTTTTATGCTCAATCAAAAATAAGTAGGCACAGAAAAAAAAAGAGACAAAAACCATGACTGGGTCAGGGGGCTGGAATGCTGGTCAATAAAAACAAAAAAATAAAATGTCTAGATAATGGAGTTATCAAAAATAAATGCTGAGTATTTTAGATACTAATCTTTAAAATTCTTCTGAATATGTGCAAGGAAATAAAATTAAAGATTGAGAATATTTCAAAAAAACACTAGAAATTTTAAAATCAAAATTTCAGAGAGCAAAAATATTATAATCAAAATTAAGAATTCAGTGGATAAATTTAAAAACAGCTAAGTTACAGTTGAGGGGAGAATTGGGGAATTCAAAGACAACCGGGCAGAAACTCACATTTTTAAAAGTATGAAAAATACCAAAAAAAAAACTAATAAGAGACTTAGGAGATATATTAAAAAGGCCTAACATATCTTTTGGGTTACTAGAAGAGAAGCCAAAAGCTTAGAAATTTCCCCAAAATATGAAAATGTCATAGGTTATTAAGTTCACCATTTTTCTCATATTTACATTGTTTGAAGTTTGCTGTACTTCTTAAATATCTAGGGTAATATATTTTAATCTGCTTTGGAAAAATCTTGTACGCTATGTCTTTATTATTTATTTATTTATTTATTTATTTTGTATTTCTGCCTTTTCTAGGGCCACACTTGCGGCATATGGAGGTTCCCAGGCTAGAGGTCTAACAGGAGCTGTAGCGGACGGCCTACAGCACAGCTCACGGCAATGCCGGATCCTTAACCCATTTAGTGATGCCAGGGATTGAACCCGCAACTTCATGGTTCCTAGGTTCCTAGTGGGATTCGTTAACCACTGAGCCACAACGGGAGCTCCCGTTGTACATTATGTCTTTAAATCTTGCTTAAGTTCGTTCTCTTTTTCTTTCTTTTTGGAGACTCTACTTATATGTTTCAGTTGTTCTTCGGGTCTCAAACTCTTCTCATTCATTCATTTCACTTTCTATTGGCTTGTCTTTGCATTCACTAATCTTATCTAGTGTGTACAATCTAACATCAGGTCTTTCAATCAGTGAGTTTTTAATTTCAGATACAGTTTTTTTTTCAGATCCATAATATCCACTAAGAAAATTTTTCTAGCAATTACCTGTTTAAAGTCTCCAATTTTTATCAAATGTGTTAATTTTTTTTCCCATTTTCATAACATTTTAATAGTCCTTGCAAAGTCCTTGTCTGCTAATTGCAACATCTAGATCATCTGGGGGTCTGGGATATGTATTTCTCTTTGATTATGGATCAAATTTTCCTTTTTATTAATACACTGTATAATTGTTATGTATACCAGAAAGGACAACAGAGACTGGAGTCAATGTTATTTTCCTTCAGAGAGGACATGCTTTTTCCCTTCTCAGACAGAAAGGATGACTAGCAGACCATTTTGAAGTAGTTAAGAACTGGGCAGGGTGAGAGTTCAGTTGCCACTTTAGTTAAACAAAGGTGTGAGCTATTCTTTGCTCATAATAAATCTCTCCATCTTGCAGAACTTTGGCTTCAAAGTGTTGGGACATAGAAATAATTTCTACTGAATATTTTTGCCCAGTCTCCCTACTGCACAACCCTAGACCAGAGTTCTGTGAAGAAATATGGTGGGGGAAAAACAGCTATGCATTCAGGACTCATCCACTTTCCAAGTGGCTATGCCATCCCTCTGTTAAAAGCTCCTGATTTATCCTTCCATCAGCAATGTCTGTCTGTATTGAAACCTCAGCCTATGATTAGACTCAAAAAATGCCTCAGAAAGAAAGAAGTTTGCTAAATTTGCCCATCTAGATCTCTTCAGTCTCTGGAAAGTGATTCCTCTAGAGCTCTGCGCGTTCACAATTTTCTGATGACTTTTATATGTAATTTTTATACATACATATGTATATATATACACATTTATATAATTTTTAATTCATTCAGATTTTTCTAGTTGTTGCAAAAGAAGCAATGTTCTCTCACTATCTTATGTATCTTATAGGAAAGTATAAATTCTTTTTTTTTTCTTGTCTTTTTGCCTTATCTAGGGCCGCACCCGCGGCATATGGAGGTTCCCAGGCTAGGGGTCTAACAGGAGCTGTAGCTGCTGGCCTTCGCCACAGCCACAGCAACGCGGGATCCGAGCCGCGTCTGCAACCTACACCTCAGCTCACGGCAACGCCGGATCCTTAACCCACTGAGCAAGGCCAGGGGTCGAACACGCAAACTCATGGTTCCTAGTCGGATTCGTTAACCACTGAGCCACAACGGGAACTCCGGAAAGTATAAATTCTTATAACTATAAAATAATTTAGTTTTCATTCAGAAAACTCCACATATAGATGACTTTAAAATAAATTATGCCAAATATTTAAGGAACGATAATGCCAATCTTAAACTCTTCAGGAGAATAATTTAAAAAACTACCCTCCAACTCATTTTTTGAGGCAGCATAACCTTGATACCAAATCTTATAAGAAAGGGAAATTATGGTTCAATAATCAAAATTGTAGAATCAAAAGAAATCTAAATGGACTATTTGAAGACACATATCAAAGGAATAATACCTCACAACCAATTTGGTTTATTTCATAATATGAGGTTTATCATTTGAAAACTTAATATAACTTCCTACATTAATTGAAAAAGGGGTAAAATCATATGACTATCTCATATATGATGAAAAAAAATAAAAGCAGAGAAAATACTTAATGAAATTCAATGATTAATAATAAAAGCTCAGTATAAACAAGGAATACAAGGAACCCCTCCTTAATCTAATAAAAGGTTATTTTAAAAGATTACAGCAAACACCTTACATAATAGTGACACGTTGAAAGCTTTCCCTCTGCTATCAATAACAAAATGAGGATTATCACCAATTTAATAAAGATGCATAAAAAGTAGCAAAGAAGAAAACTGATGGGACTGCATACACAGAAAATCAAAAAGAATATACAGATTGGGTACAAAGTACATAAAAATCAATGGTATTTTTCTAAACATCAATGAAGAGAAAATGAAATTTTAAATGATATCATCTACAATAGCACCCAAATATGTTAGATTTATAGGAACTAATCTTAGGAAAACATTATGGAAAAAAAATAAGCAGTATTCCAATACTTCTATTAAGGATCAAACATAAATATTTTAGCCTTTGCAGGCTACATGGTCTCTACTTCCCAACTCTGCACCATAATGGTTTCAACTATCCAACTCTGCACTATAAGGCCACTCAGAATAGATAATATATGAATAAATGGGTGTGGCTGTGTGCCAGTAAAACTTTATGTTCAAAAATAGCCAGGGGACTGTATTTAGCCCATGGGTTGTAGTTTTCTGCCCCCCTGATTTAAATAATTAGAGGTATAAAATATATTAATATATAATGAAGACATAATAAAGACATCTGTTCTCCTTAAACTGATCTTTCCATTTAAATCCCTTGCAGTCAAAATTCAGGAAGTGAGTTTTTGTTATTGTTGCTGTTGTTGTTATTTTGTGGTGGGTTTTTGTTTTGTTTATTTTGAGGTTTTTTTGTAGACATTGGCATACTAATTCTAAAATAAACATTTAAACGGTAAAATTTTGCCAAGATAATGTTGAAGAACAGAATTAAAGAACTTTAACAGATGTCAAGATTTATCTTAAAATGCCAGTAATGGAGAGAGCATGGTATTGCCAACAGAATAGATGCCTAGATCAGCAGAACACAATCGTCCATTAACACACTTATATATACATACAACTGGTTCATGACAAAGGTGGCAATGCTGAGCAGTGGAGAAAGGGTGGCCATTCCAATCAATCATTCTTGGGTATAGATATGAATATTATAAAAGAAAATATTCCTGGAGTTCCCGTCGTGGCTCAGTGGTTAACGAATCCGACTAGGAACCATGAGGTTGCGGGTTCAATCCCTGGCCTTGCTCAGTGGGTTAAGGATTCGGCATTGCCATGAGCTGTGCTGTACGTTGCCGGTGCGGCTTGGATCCCATGTTGCTGTGGCTGTGGCGAAGGCCGGCAGCTACAGCTCCTATTAGACCCTTAGCCTGGGAACCTCCATATGCCGCGGGTGCGGCCCTAGATAAGGCAAAAAGACAAAAAAAAAAAACCACACAAAAAAAGAGAAAATATTCCTAATATTATATATAAAAATTAATCATAGTAGTTCCTGTTATGGCACTGCAGAAATGAGTCCTACTAGGAACCATGAGGTTGCGGGTTAAAACCCTGGCCTTGCTCAGTGGGTTAAGGATCTGCAATTGCTGTGAGCTGTGGTTTAGGTCACAGACATGGCTCGGATCTGATGTTGCTGTGGCTGTGGTGTAGGCTGGCAGCTATAGCTCCAATTGGACCCCTAGCCCGGTAACCTCCACATGCCATGGGTGTGGCACACACAAAAAATTAATCATAAGTATATCATAGATACAAATATGAAAGGTAAAACAATCAAGGTTCCGGAAGAAACTACAAAAGAATATCTTCGTTACTTGGAGATAAGCAAAAATTCCTTAACTAGGACACATAAAGCACTAATGCTAAAGGAAAAAAAAACATTGGAACTTTAGGCATATTTCAAAGAAAAATACGTGTACACATAAAAAAGAATGTTCACAGCAACATTCTTCATGATAATCTCACAATGGAAACAACTCAAATGCTAATCAACACGAGTGAATACATAACTGTCATATTCATTCAATGGACTGTTGAACAATAATGAAAATGAACAAACCACTATCCCACATACAATGTGGTTATATCTCACAAATAACATGCAACAAAATAATTTGCCAGACACAAAAGAATACACAGTATTTCACTTAAATAAATGTTTAAAGAACAATCAAAACAAACTGTAATTCTAAGTCAAAGAGAAATGTTTGGAAAGGGGGAGAAGATGGCTATGGAGAGAGCATGCAAGAGTCATCTCATGTTCACAATAATCACCATTTATTTCCTAACATGGGTGACAGTTAAATAGTTCTTTACTTTTCTGATTTTTTTTTAGCTATACACATTCACATTATGTTAAAACTTCTTATTCAGGTAAATGAATAGTGATTATATTTCTCTAATGCATGGGAACAATGACTAGCAGGACAAATGACAACATAAAAATGCTCATTTCTAGATGTTGAGGTTATAGATTATTTTTCTTAATTTTTATTTGTATCATTACACTTTTAATTTTCCTCTTTTTTAAAATAATAAGATCCTACCTTCATCTAAACTAGGAAAAATCAATATGATTTTTAATTAAAAAAGACTTACTTCAAGGAGTTCCCATTGTGGCTCAGCAGAAACAAATCTAACCAGCATCCATGAGGACAGGGGTTTGATCCTGGCCTTGCTTAGTGGGTTAAGGATCCGGCATTGCCATGAGCTGTGGTGTAGATGGCAGAGAGCTTAGATCTGGCGTTGCTGTGGCTGTGGCATCAGCCAGCAGCTACAGCTCTGATTTGAGTCCTAGCCTGGGAACCTCCAAATGTCACAGGTGCAGCCCTAAAAAGAAAAGAAAAAAAAAAAGAAAAGGACTTCAAGTTTGTCAGGACTGAACATCAGAGGATGTTAAAGCCATTAATCAATATAGATAATAACAAACAGAGAGGCAAGTTTGAGTATCAAGAAAATCTTGCATATAGCTTTGCCTTGTAGAGGTTGAGGCAGCAATACAGACAAGTCAATTCCAGATGAAAATTCAATCAAGGCTGAAGGTATAGATTTAGGTCTTGTTAACAAAAAACATGAGAGTTCACTGTGAGAATGAAGAACAATTTAAAGGAAAATGACAGGGAAATATGGATTGTAAATCTGTGTGCCAACTTTTACCAAACATCCAAAAATTTTGATTATGTGTAGATTGACTATTGACAGAGTAATTTTTACTTTTTGATAATTTTTACTTTTTGATATCTCCATTTTAAATTTTTATTAACTACTGGGGTGAATATACATTACCTAGCAGCTAGTCTCATACATGTAGTTTTAAATAAATATTTGATTAATCAAAAAAGTGCTTACTAAATTTGCTGATGATACAATCTAGGAAGCAAAGTAAATTCACAGATGTAAGAAATCAAGACTGAAATGATCTCAACAGGCTAGAACAATGTAATCAAGTTCCAACCTTACACCAGCCAGAATGGTCATCATCAAAAGTCTACAAACAATAAATGCTGGAGAGGGTGCAGAGAAAAGGGAACCCTCTTACACTGTGGGAACGTAAATTGGTACAACCACTATGAGAAGCAGTATGGAGATTCCTCAAAAAACTAAAATTAGAACTACCATATGATCCAGAAATCCCACTCCTAGGCATCTATCCAAAGGAAATCATAATTTGAAAATATATAGGCACCCCAATATTCATTGTAGCACTATTTACAATAGACAAGACATGGAAGCAACCTAAATGTCCATTGACATTGGAACGGATTAAGAAGAGACGGTACATATACACAATGGAATACTACTCATCCATAAAAAAAGAATGAAATAATGTCAATTGTAGCAACATGGATGGACCTAGAGATTATCATACTAAATGAAGGGTAAGTCAGAGAAAGGCAAACACCCTATGACATTTATATATGGAATCTAAAACAAGGATACAAATGAACTTATTTGCAGAACAGAAACAGACTCACAGACTTTGAAAACAAACTTAACAGTTACCAGAGGGGAGAGGTGGCGGGGAGAATGGACTGGAGGTTTGGGACTGGCATATGCACAATGCACCATATAGAATGACTGGTCAGTGGGAACCTGCTATATCGCACAGGAAATACTACCCAATTTTCTGAGAATCTACATGTGAAAAGAATCTGAAAGAGAATGAATGTACATGTTCATTGTGAGTCACTGTGTTATACAGCAGAAATTATCACAACATTGTAAATCTATACTTCAATAAGACTTTAAAAATAAAAAGAATCTGAAAGAGAATTATGTGTGTATAAATGGCCGAATCACTTTGTTGTACAACAGAAATTATCACAACATTGTAAATCAACTAAACTTCAATAAAACTTTAGAATGGGGAAAAGGAGCAAATGTAAAGTCCTAAATACAGTTTTTTTTTAAAATTAACCTCACAAGTATAGGATAAGAAAATTGTATTACATATACCTTTATGTGAAAAAAACTTAAAAGGTTTGAAATGACAAGGAGTCCAATTTAAATTAATGAGGTGTACAAGGCTTCAAAAACCTAGGTCAGTTTTAGGCCATATCAATAAATGTAGTGTCCCAAACAAGAAAGTTAATAGTCCCATCAGACATTTCACTGGCCAGAACAAACTGGAATGTTGTGCTCAGCTCTGGCTCCATGTCCAGGGGAAAGTAGCCAAAATGGTGAGGTGTCTGGAAACCCGATTTAAGGATGGTTGAAAAAACCTAAAGGGAGACAACTGTCTTTGAGTACTTAAAAAGCTGCCATGTGTAAGAAGGATTTGATTATCTATGAAACTTTATAGACCAAATAACAAATAAGTGCTGAATACTTCAGCTTAATGTAAAAGAAATAGATTACAAGGTAGACATGTCCAAAATTAGAATGGGATATTTGTGAGAACACTCTGTCACTGAAACTTTTATTTTTTATCGTATTGAAACATTTCATAAAATGGTACATTAAACAAATATCAACAGTTTAAACAATGGTAATAAAAAATCCCATGTATTTAGCACTAAAATTAAGAAAAAATAATAGTATTTTAAAGGCTCCTGTGGGATAGAAATATCTTGAATTCATATATGCAATATCTTTGTTTTCTTATAGTTTTCTCTCTTATGTTGGCTTTCCTAAATAATATATTTTAGTCTCATGTTTTTCTCCTTAATTTGAAGTTTTCCTGTTTAACTATACTGATGCTGATGCACAGGGATGCTTCATTTATTTTCACTACTGAATACCCGTCTTCTGATGGATACATCAGAATATTCATCCATTGATGTACATTTCTTGTGTACAACTCTAAGAATGTGCTTGTATACATTTCCTGGTGCACAGTGAGGAATTTTTTGGGGTTCTAGAGAAACGAGGATACACACAGTTCACATTTGCAGGTAACACCAAACAGCTTCAATGTGGTTGTGCAAATTTACCTTCTTATCAGGTGAAGGTAAGAGTTTCCACTGCTTAAAGTTTTCACCAGCCCCTGGTATTTTTCAGACCTTTAAATCTGTCCATCTTGTATGCGTGAAATGTATCTAATTGTGATTTTACTCTGTTATTTCCTTAATGGAAATGGGGCTGAGTGACTTGCATGTGTTTATGAATCATTTGTGTTTCATTTTCTGTGTAATACCTCTTTACGTTTTTTTTCTCTATTTTTCTACTAAGTTCTTAACTTTCTCTTATTGCTACCTAGGTATTAATCCTTTTTTGATTGTTCTGTAATGATCTTCTCTTGGAATGTGTCTTGATGTTTTGCATTCTTTATAACATTGTGATGCTAATTAACATCTTTAAATATTTATTTAGTGCCACTTGTCAGTATTTTCCTTTAGGTTTACCTTTATGTAACTTTTTAAAGAATTCCTTATCTACCCTAAGTTAATAATACATTCTTCTTCATTGACTCAAAGTTTTCTTTAGTTTTGGCTTTGACATTTTATCTTCACTCAGCCTAGAACTGATGGTTTTTTTGTGGTGTATGGTAGAGATTCAACTTATTTCATCATTTTCATATAATAATCACTGATATAAAAGACCACCTTCTAATAAATTGTTTCCATACATGCATGACTATGTGTGAAGACTCTCTTTTCCACTTGTTGATGAGTCTATCCCTGCATATATATCATACTTTTATAATGAGTACACTCATCTTAATCTTGACACACAGCAGGGCAAGATGTCCTCATACACATGTACATGTGTGCACATGCATGTGCAGACACGTGTGTGCACACACTCGTACTCACACACAAATACTGGCTTTCCTCTTTAGGAGTTAAGGCCTTAGTTTCTTAGACATTCGCTCTATTGCATACATTTTAGAATCCACTTATCAATTTCTCTGAAAACAAAATGATACAAGAAGTCTTACTGAAATTTTGTAGAGGATTCCTTTTAACTTATAAATCAACTTGGTGAGAAGTGACAACTTTACACCAAGTCTTTCTAAGAAGATTAGATTTTTTCTCCATTTATTGATAATGAAAAATTCTTAATCACATCAATTTTAAATACCTTTCATTAGATTTATTCACCTTCAGACCCTTTGCTGTGTTTTTTTTTTTTTTTTTTGTCTTTTTGCCTTTATCTAGGGCCGCACCCGTGGCATACGGAGGTTCCCAGGCTAGGGGTCTAACAGGAGCTGTAGCTGTCAGCCTTGGCCACAGCCACAGCCACAGCAACGTGGGATCCAAGCCGCGTCTGCAACCTACACCACAGCTCACGGCAACGCCTATCCTTAACCCACTGAGCAAGGCCAGGGATCGAACCCGCAACCTCATGGCTCTTAGTCAGATTCGTTAACCACTGAGCCATGAAGGGAACTCCACTTTGCTGTGGTTTTTAAAAGAGCATTTGTATTAAACACCACTGGTGCATCATTTCATAACCTCTAGGCTCCATCTCTTACTCCAGCCCTATTAATTTCTAAACAAATTTAACCAGCTTTATTACACACAATCTTACAGTGCCTTTATTTATATTTCCACAAGGGCCAATACCTCCCTGAGCCTCTCCGACACAACAGTAGAAGACACCCATGGAAACTCATCACACTCCTCTGCAGGCATCTGGAAGTGAAAAGGAGTTAGCACTTGTGGGGCTATCCTTGAGCGTTGGTGATAGAAGCATGTGGATAAACGCTTCCCCCTTTCACACCACAGGAGCACATTTCTGAAATGAATTTCACAAGCGCCTCACAACTCTTGTGACCAGATCAGTATCACAGACTCTAGGCTTTCTTCTCTTATTTATCCCATGTCTCGTAATTGCCACGTGGAATCATGTTCTCAACTTACCTAACTGCACAAAAACCTTTGCTTCAGGCTCTGCTTCTACAGAAACCAAGATAAGACAGTATTTTCAAATTTTATTTTCTGATTGTGGCTGACCAGATGAAGAGGGGTGCCACTGACTTTTTCTTTTTTTTAAACATTAACAGCAATTCTATTATTTGAGTTACAAGTGATAAGTGCTTTAAGCATATTATCCATTTTAATGTTCACAAACTCTATATCATAGTTACATTATTAAAACTAAGAAAACATTAGCATATGACTTTTACATATAAAAATGTTCTTTAATTTGTATCAATTGTCGTAAAATTTCTATAGAATCTTCATATTTTTCTATGTAAACAATTTTTACTTTATCTTGATATAAAAGGGAATGCTTTCAACATTTCACAGTTCAGTAAGATGCTTACTATAGGATTTCTGTAGATCCTTAGGTTAATGAAAGCTTCTTTTATCACCAGTTTTAGACTTTTTCTTTAAAATAGTTCCACCAAATGCTTTTTTTAACCTATTTAGTAATGTGACATTTGATTTTCTCTACTCTGTTAATGTGATCATTTATGTAACTGACATTAGACTATCCTGCTTTGGTCATGATTATCTCCTTTACATATCACTTGATTTCATTTGCTATTATTTTATGCCTATGCTTAATAAGATTGACCTCGTACTTTTTAGTAGTTTTGCTTTGTATTCAGTTTCAAGGTAATATTAGTCTCTTTAGATGAGCTGAAGAATGATCTTTTTGTCCCCTTCAAGAGTTTATAAAGTTTAGAATTAACTTTTCATTGAAAATTTAATATGACTTGCCCTTTGATCATGGTGACTTTTTTTTTTTTTTTGCTTTGCTTTGTAGGGCTGTGCCCCTGGCATATGGAAGTTCCCAGGCTAGGGGGTCGAATTGAAGCTACAGATGCTGGCCTATGCCAGAGCCACAGCAACATGGGATCCGAGTCACGTCTGCGACCTACACCATCCCTCACAGCAACACCGGATCCGTGGACCCACTGACCAAGGCCAGGGATCAAACCCACAACCTCATGAATCCTAGTCAGATTCGTTTCCACTGTGTCACAAAAGGAACTTCCATGGTGCTTCTTTTGTCAAAAGATTTTTAAACTCTAATTCAACTTTCTTAATGATTATATAAGTAGTCAGACATTGCATTTCATGCGTGAGTTTCAAAAGTTGTATTTTTCTACAATTTACTTCACCTAGGATTTCAAATATTTTGACATGTTATAATATTTTCTTAATTTATAAAACATCTGTCCCCCTTTTCATTTCTAATATGATTTATTTGTAATTTCCACTGAATTTTTCTTAATTTTGTCAGTTTCACCCAATTTATTAGTATTTTTCAAAGAATCAACTTCTGGTTTTGTTGATTTTTGTTCTTTCAACACTTTTTATTTCATTACTTTCTATTTTTATTTTTATTCTACTTTTTAGAATTATATTGCTATTTTAATTTTTTTAAGGTTTATGCTTAAAATGTTTGCCTTATTAATTTTGAACCTTTCTATCTTAAGGCTAGTAATTTCACTCAAATACTACTTCAAATATACAATTCTGACTGTAGAGTTATTATTATTAAATTATCAGTATTTTCTAAATTATGATTTACTTTTAAACCCATGAGTATATTTAACATATATTTTAACTTTCAATCTTTTTTTATTTTTAGAGGGTAAATGATCTCTTACTTAATGGCCGTGTGATCAGATGATATAGTGTTTTTACTATCAGTCCTTTGAAATTCCTTGTGGCTAACTTTATGGTATAGCATGTGATCAGTTTTCATACATGTTTCATATGTACTTGTAAAGAATATTTGTTATCCAGTCAATGGATGCAATATTCCATATAGGTAAATTAGAACAAGATTTTTTATTTTGCTCTTCAGATGTTCTATACACATACATAGAAATGTATCTCAGCTGGCTTGTGTTATCAAAGACTAAGAGATATATCATCAACATTGATGGTGTTTTGTGTACATTTCTCACAGTCTGCCCATCTTTGATTTAAATTTTGCAGAAATGGGGTACATACAAACTGAGAATGTTTTAACTTTTTGATGGATTTAGTCTTTCACCACTTTCAGTGTTTCTCGAAATCACAAGAGATTCTTTTTGCCTTCTTGTTTGCTTTGGATGATATTGATATAGCAGCTTTGTTTTGGTTAGTATTCGAGTTGAAGTCCAGGAAGGTTGAATGACAAGCCCGAGTTCACAGAGATAATTCACAGAAATAGAACTAGGACCCATACTTCTTGACTCCCAGTCTAGTACTCTTGCTAAGTGTCCCAGCAGAATGAGCATGATTTGGTACAGAGGGCCGAACAGAGCCAGAACGGAATGAAGGATGAGAGCCATGGCACAATGGGTAATAATGGCAGGCACAACAGTAAAGGATCAGTGGGGGACAAATAAAGCCAGGCACAGAGTTTTTGATAAGGGTGTCCTTGACAACATGAAATTTAAAGAAACCTATAACTTTTGCAATATACAGGAGAGAAGAGGAAGAAGCAGAAGGAGGAGGAGAAGCGGGAGGGGAAAGGGAGGGGAGGGGAGGGGAGGAGGAGGAGAGAGGAGGTAGGGGAGGAGGAGGAGATGAAACTGTTTAGGGAAGGTCTTTGCCCTCCACGTCCTATATAATGTAATAAGAGCTTGAACCAAGATCATGGAAATGGAGAGGAAAAGGCAGATTCAAGAGCCACTGTATAGAAGAAATGATACCCCAAAATGACTTCATGGATTTTAGAGATGAAGGGAATTGTAGACAGAGTCAAAAATATTACCCCATTAATATCTGTAGTACCCTGACAGCTTTATTATTTCTTAGGCTAGAAACCACAGTGTTGAGAAACAGTAGTTGGCCTAAAGGAAGAGAAAAAAAATAATGAGTTTTCTCTCCATGCAGTAAGTCTGGTATTTCTAGTAGACAGCTGGAAATATAGAACTTAGGATAGATAGAGATGTAAAGTTTTTTTTTTTTTTTTGATGATGATGATGAAGGGAACTACTTACATAAATATGATATCTGAATCTTTGGATTAGGCTCTGTGTTTCTTAAGCATATCTGCTTCATGAACACAAAGTATCACATTGCCAAAATTTTAAAATTAAAAATTGTTGTAATTTATGACTGTCATCTTTTTAAAATTGATAGCAGGGATAATGGCTTCATGAATAAACTTTTGGACAGCCCAGAAAGCTTTCTTGGACAATCACTGTACTCCAGGTCACTTTTGAGCACCACTGTATTAAAAAGTAAGGCTTATTGCTACAGACCTTTAAAGTTTTTGTAGGCCTCCCCTTAAAATATTGACAAAGCTCAACCCTTTTTAATTCACAGTGATTAAGATCAAAGCATTCAGTGGTACATCTGCTTGTGCAATTATCAGTAATGCCAGAAAACAGCTTTGTGAATTTGGTCACAATGAACTCTGAGGGAATAAGCAGCTGGAAAGGCTCTGAGAGCTTCCTCCCCAGCAGTTAAAAAAACCGTACTTAACCCAGTGAATTTTTTTTCAGTGAGTTTGGTTTTGTTTTTTGTTTTTCCAACTGGCTATAATAAAAATGTCTGAGATTTTGCTACATAATATGATCTTTTCGGAAGGGTCAACAATAATGTTTTAGGCCAGTTCAGTAGGATTGAGTTCAACTCTGAAAGTGTATAAGTTCCAACAGGATTCTAACAAATCCACCCAGAAGAGCCAGCATTTGTCCATAGATTATTTATGTTGAGTTCCTCTACTGGTAGCACAGGGAAGCCCTGAAGGAATCATGCAGTTGTCTGTGCACCAGCTAAAATACTTAAGAGGCTCTGAAATCAAAGTACATTCATGGAGTATAATACTGTCTGCTATAGGAGGCTTTAGGATGAGGCTTTTATATTGAGACAGAGCACACAGAAAGTTGGTTTTTAAGATCTCTCACGGTTTTTGATACCAGGAGAGCTTGCCTTAGTGTTCTCAGCCAAAATTTCTGGGACTCAGCTGAAATTTTGTTGTCATTGAGAACTTGGTGCGCTCTCTCTCTCTCTCTCTCTCTATATATATATATATATAAAATCTCAGATTAATAATGAAAGACATTTTGAAGTTTAAAATCTCTAAATGTATTATATACCTAGAGTAAAAAGTGTTCCAAAAGTCTCCTGACAACAGAACTAGAAGAATCTACTGTGCCCAAGTTTTCACCTCCAAACTTCATATAGAACCATAAAACAGTTCCAAAGATTTCCAAAGGTTTCAGTAAATATATAGTTCTCCAAAGCTTCCTGGAAATAGAGACTTTTTTTGTTTCCCTAAGAAACCTGCTACCTGTCTGTATTCATCTTAAAACACCACCCTTTGCCTCTCTCCCAGCTTTTTCATTAGAGAATGAATAGGGCATGGACAAGACCCATTTCTGCAGTTCTCTAAGGTTAATCATTCTGTCTGTCTGTTATCTCTCTCTCTGCAATTTCATGAGCAGCTCATCTTGCTGCTTAAATCAACCTTTCCTATATTCTCTCTTAGATAAATCCCTAAGGATCTTTTAGCATGCAGCTGAGCTGTCACTTCTTCCAGAAACCTCTAGAAATCCTAATAATTGTCTTTCTCTCACTTTACTCTTCACTCCTTTGACCAGATTGGAACCTTCCCAAGTTCCATAGAAACTTTTGCTTCTTTCTGTCAAAACACTTGTCTGTAGGTCTCCTCTTCCAGCAAGAATTCCTCAAATCCAGACTGCCTTATTTGTATCTTATTTGTAGTCCTAGCACCTAGTATAAGTTTAATGAATATTTGTTAGCAAGTACATAATGGAGCTCTGATAAACTACTGTTTTACTCATTGGCAGAGGTGCAAAACGAATGTGCATCTTTTCTTTAGAAGTCGTTAACAAATTATATTCACCCATTAATCCACTGAAGATACGTATCATGAAACTGTTATATGTCTGGCACTGCAGGCACAGAAGACAGAGTGGTGAATAAGCCAAAAATTGTCCTTCTTCTCTGGAGTTTATATTTTAGTGGGGGAGATACACCACAAAGCAAAGCAAAGCCAAAAAAAAGTAAATCTACAATATGATGTCCATTAGTGTTAAGTGTTATGAAGAAAAATCATTCAGAGCTAGAGATAAAAAGAGAATGTGTGTGTGGGGATGGGGGGAGGTGGGGACAGCTCAAGGAAGCCTTTTCTGACCTGAATAATATGAGTGAGTGATGAGAGCAAACTGTGAAAGGAAGAGCATTCCAGTTAGAAGAACAGCAAAATGCAAAGATTCTGACATGTAAGCATGTTTGAAACAGCAAGGAGGCAGTGTGGATAGAGCAGAGTGAGGGCAGAGTGGTAAGAGATGGATATAAAGGGAAGAATTCTGACTGTTCAGAGGCCTGCAAGCGCTTAAGGAATTTGCATGGGATGCACAGAACTAAAGTGTGAAGAGGGCTCCTTTTATAAGGGACCTGTTGGTCTGATTTACGTTTTAGAAGGAGCACTCCAGCTGCTAGGTAAAAACAGAAAGTTAGAGAATGCAAACAATTGTTAGGAAGCTCTAAGAGTAATCAGGGCAGAAGATGATGGTGGCTTTAGATAAGGTAGTGATAATGGAGGTAGTAGGAAGTAGTCAGACTTCAGGTCAATAATGGAGGCAGAGCCAATAGGATTTGGCACTTATTATTGTGAAGTTATGTTTTCAGTTAATTACAAAGTGTCTAAGGATACAGTTAATCTTATGATTAATCACAACACTAACAACATACACATATGCATAAACATACACACATCAGACAAATAGCTAAAGATACAAAATACATCAAGTCCTTGGTTTGGTCTGAGCTGAGGCTATAGGCACTATATTTAGGTTTTGTGGGTGACTTAGGATTCACCCCACAACTGCTAAACAAATGCTGTAAGGGAGCCACCTCCCGCTGCCTCTACCCCGCTCACTAGCCTGCCGCTGTAGCTCCTCAGCATTCACTTCACAAATGCATTGCCCTCTCTGAACTTAAATGTTGGTGTGCTCATGAGGAATTACTTCTACCCCTCTGCCATCACAAAACCCTGATTAGATGTCCACCAGAGAGGCTAGGCTACCCTAAGCTCTAAAGATATTATAAAAGGAAGAGGGAGTTCCTGCCGTGGCTCAGTGATTAACGAACCTGACTACTATCCATGAGGACTTGGGTTTGATCCCTGGCCTTGCTCAGTGGGTTAAGGATCCAGTGGTGATGTGAGCTGTGGTGTAGCTCACAGATGTCGCTTGGATCTCCCATTGCTATGGCTGTGGCATATGCTGGTAGCAACAGCTCCAATTCGACTTCTAGCCTTGGAACCTACATATACCATAGGTGAGGCCCTAAAAAGACAAAAGACAAAAAATAAAGATAGAAGGAAGAGAGGTTTGGAGTTTAAATCTTGACTCTACCACTTAACTGGTTGAGTAAGTTTGGATTACTGACAATTTCTCTGAACCTTAGTTCACTCATTTGTGAAATATAGATAGTCAACAAATTTGGAGATGCAATAGATATTCTCTCTCATCCTGCTTCCTGTGCTTCTGGACCTCATTCAGAGTCTTCTCTGGAAAAGTAGGGCATCAAAGTAAAACTGGTAAGACCACCAACAAGGACATTCGTGGCATACTCAACATTCAACAGCCACATCCAAGGCCAGAATCTGTCTCTGCTCCAAAGACCTTTAGTCTGGAACAAGTCCCATCTACAGTGGCATCTGTGGGACTGCTTGCTTTCTCTGTAACAGAGCCCAAAGACAGCTTCCAGTCTCAAGTTTCCATTAAAATCCCTGGCACTCTTGAGGGTAATAACACTGTCAGCAGAGCAATCCACAAATACAGATGATAATAATGTCTCAGAAAGGAGGCATCGAACTGAGCTATTTTTCAAGATTTGGCAAGTCAGTCTTTTTATGCTGCCCTTTTGGTCAGGGAAGGGCTAAGGCCACTTTAGTTTCATTAATTTTAAAGTAGTGTTTTAAGATAAAGGCTAAAATTGTTCCAATAGGAGAGTGGGAAAGAAAGAGCAGACAAAAGCCAAGGGTTGAGAGTTGAGCAATGTGTCAATACAAACAACGGAAATCGGCAGCAGACACTGAGGGCAAATTACTTTCATATATAGAAATTATACCACAATAAAAGAGACTGATGGATGCTTACACAGCTGTGGTTATCAGGACAACATAATAGTGTTTGTTCAAAGCAAATAATGGAGTAGCAGCAGGCTCAGTATGACAGGCTTTTAGACCTTACCAACAATGGAGAAGGGTACGTACCAAATAAGGCAATAAAATAATCAGGGGAAAAAGAATAACGATTGAGCCCTGGGTTAATATGATGAAGTGGGAGTGATGTGAAGAGGGTTTTAACAAGGCTTCTTTTTGGTATGTGAGGTTAATTATAAATATATAACAGGTTAACAAACAATTTTCAGACAATTTTACAACCTGTGCATAATTACAGTGGTATTTTTGAGTTACTTTTGTCTGTAATTGAAATTTGGAATATGGACTGTGTAATGATTGGTATCAGAAGAGAGATGGCACATGCAAAGAGCTAGCATTTTGTCCTCTAGAAGGAAATGTCCCGTAGATAATGTAACCTAAAAACTTCTTTCCTAGCAGAGCGTTAGAATGTGTAATTTATCCAAATGTATTATTGGAAATGGTGGTAAAGAATGAACTAAACTATGTACCTCTTCTGCTGACATCATTTTTAATACAGTGCTTCAATTAAAGCTATGCTCTTTCTTCTCATGAAATGATATGTTTTCTTCCCTTTCTCAGAACATTTTACCTGAGCAATAGCACTTGGTTTTGATAAATATACCCTTTGATGTCATAAGAGAGATGATCACCACTTTTCTTACTTCTTGTCTCAACCTGAAATGTGGCTCTGGAATATTGCTTGTTAAAGGTGCCAGGGAGAGGGACTACTTTACCTATTATGTAAAACTGAACACTACACAGTGATTATTAGTCATCTTTACAAATTTGTAGGAAAAAGCAGAGTCTATAACTACTGTTAAAAAGTTATTGGCATTGATCCTTGGCCTCGCTCAGTGGGTTAATGATCCGGCGTTGCCATGAGCTGTGGTGTAGGTTGCAGATGAGGCTCGGATCCTGTGGCGTAGGCCAGTGGCTACAGCTCTGATTAGACCCCTAGCCTGGGAACCTCCACATACTGTGGGTGCGGCCCTAAAAAATGACAAAAGGCCAAAAAAAAAGTGATTGGCATTATCAGCCAACCAACCCTAATTTGAGGAATATTATAACTCATTGGCCATAACCACCTGATTATCTCTTCTTTAAACTATATTTTAGGCCCCACAACTACTTAAAAATTTCTTCTTCCTTCTGAACCTGAGAGCCTGCTGGTTACTGAATCTGTAAAGCTTAAAAGTCTACACAGTTAAATTTGTTTCTTTTTGTTCAACAGAAAGAGGCCCTGTGGAAATTTGACTGACATTTATGATAATTACATTTGGAGATTAAAATAATTTAGGGTTTCGAAAGGTTTAAAATTTATATACCATATTGGGCCTCACATGATTATGGCTTCCTTCATATCATTTTAGTCGGGTATTGAAATCCATTTCATGTGAATGTAATAGTCATTTTAATGGATATTGTTAATTCCTTGTTTTCAGCATAATAGATAAAGGGGATTTTAATTAAATTCATTGTGTGAACACTTATCAGGGGGAAAAGGTTCACAGAATTATTATTTTTTTTGGCATGACAGGTAAAGAATATTGTAAAAGAAAGGGCAGAGAACAGTATCAGAGCACAGCTGGCAGAAGTCAGGCCAGTTTCATCTCCCCTGAGGATGATGTGGCAGGCTTCAAATAACACTAAAAAGTGGTGCCTTGAAACTATAGTGTCCATCAGGGACCAGCACAATGTAACAAATTGCTTACTTTCTTCTGCAAACCTTGTGGAACTCTTGAAGGTGAGAGTTTGTGTTTCCCCAAAAGTCTCAATAGAAAGCCAAATTCTAGTTCCCATAGCAGCCCACTAGAAATAGGGTAAGAAATGGTAGAAGCTTTAATCCCAGTAGTTCTACTTCCTGGGACAGTGCAAAAAGTCATCAGAACAACCTCTCCTGGAGGGTTGTAGAACAACTGGTTATAATCTCTGGAAGACCAAAGGGCTCCAAGAGCCACTGGCCTGGTCACAAAGAAGGTATGCCATTATGGAGGGTAGCAGATAGGATGGAAAGTTCACCAAGGACCATTGAGATGGTGAGTTTATTCTGGTAGAAGAAAGCCTGAATTATTAATTCTGTAGAATTTTCACATGTTATCAATTGAAGCATTAAGCATAGAAACTCTGCCCCTTAGCCTACTCCTCACAAAACTTTGTCATAAATTCCTCAGTGTTGTTAGACTACATTCAAACAGCACAGTAAACATAAAAATATACTGGGAGCTTCCACTGCGAAAAAAAGTGGTTATATGCGGTTTCCACCAGTTTAACAGAAAACAATCTCTACAGTAAATGAACCCACTATACTCTGAGTTACAATACTCAAATTAAGTTATGCAATAAGTGTATTTCTTCACTTACACACACTTAATATCAATACGTTAATAGTTTTCTTTGGGCAGCAGAATTACACATGATTTTTCTTTTCCTTTCATATGATTATATATTACAATGATAATGAAAATGTATTACTTCTAAAATATGCACAAATGTCTTGAAAAATTGAAAGAAGTAACTAAATAACTTATATACAAAAATATCTTTCTCTCTCTCCAGCCAAACCCAGTTTTTTCTACACTCAATATTTATCCTATCTCTCCAAGATTTAGAAGTAGTTAGTATGGAGAGGAATGTGTAAAATCTAACTACATCACATTTCTTAACTTTCCTAAAATAAGTAAAGGTGTAGTTTTAATAAACATTCTGTGGGGGAAAAGGGGAGCACTTCCTTTTAACATGAACTCTGTGGTATCTCTCTCCTTTTCATGATTAAAATTCTCAAGGGAACTTCTGGCCTCCATCTCTTTACCATGTATTTCTCTGTGTTTACCACGTGGCTTCTACCTCCCATCCACTAATTTCTTAAAACTCACCTTCCAAAGAGTCACCAAAGACTTCCTAATAATCCAGTTAAAATACCTTTTCTCATTCCTCCTCTGATTTTTCTGCTGTATTTGACAATTTTGACTTCCTCCTCCTTTAGAAATCAAAGGAAAACCGAGATTATTGCTCAGCACTCCTCCTTCTTCGATAATTCCAATGTCAATTCTTGTCTTTCCTATTTTCAATGGCTCTTCTTTGTTTTCATGACCCATTCTCACTCTTATCCTGGTTCTGCTCTCTCCTCCCACTCCCCATGTAAAAGCCACTTTGAAGACCATTTTAAATCTTCATGCCATTTTATTTCAGCAAACACAAATTATATAGCAAAAATTTACACAATATTGTGAATCAATTATACTTTAGTTAAAAAAATATTTTACAAACATTAATTATTCCACAGAAAAGAAACTCATGGACTTGGAGAACAGACTTGTGGCTGCCAAGGGGAAGGGGGAGAGAGTGCGATGGACTGGGAATCTGGAGTTAATAGATGCAAATTATTGCCTCTGGAGTGGATAAGCAATGGGATTCTGCTGTATAGCACTGGGAATCATATATAGTCACTTATGATGGAGTGTGATGGAGGATAATGTGAGAAAAAGAATGTGTGTGTATATATATATATATATATATGTGTGTGTGTGTGTGTGTGACTGGATCACTCTGCTGTACGATAGAAAACTGACAGAACAGTGTGTAAACCAGCTATAATGGAAAAAATAAAAATCATTAAAAAAAATTAAAACCCTGCTATATATTTGGCATTGTGGTAGGAAATGGATGTGGACTAAAACAGAGTGATATGTAAAAAAGAAAGCAGAAGATTTGCTTGAAGAGGTTTTGGAATAACCTTCCCTGGGAAGAGGTGGTCCATGGGTCACAGTAAAGATGCTAAAATTCTTAGACTTCATCCCATGGACAAAGGGGAAACTGGGGAGTTTTAAGCCAGGAAGTAGTACAAATTTGCATTTTAGAAAAATTGTTGAAAGGACTGAAAAATATGCTCCACAAGAGATGAGGAGACTTATTGGGACATGATTATTTTTGGCTAGGTGAGAACTGATTCAAGCATGAACTAATGCAGTGTCAGTGAGGATGGAGAAGAGTGAAGGAGGCAGAGAAGAGTCACGGTTAAAGGGTCAATCTATAGGATTTGATGTCAATTCCATACAGGAGGGAAAGAGAGCAAGAGAGAATGGAATCCCAGGGTTCTGATTTGGGTTTCTGCATGGAGGATGCTGATGCTTTATCTCACAGAGAGGCAATACGGGAAGAGGTTGCTGATGGAGACAGTGGGTTGGTTTTTAGACAGATTGAGATATCTCAGGGAAATCCAGGGTATGTTGGCTAGATGACCTGGAGCTAATATTTTGAATTGGAATATAGGTCTGACATTCGTTAAGTTTAAAAGAGAGAGTCTGATCATATGGTTAGAACAGGAAAACACCTGGGAGAAAGAACAGAATAAGGAGAAAATAACAGTTTGAGTCCAAGGAGTATCAGCACTCAAGTGTAAGAAGAAAAAATTAGCAAAGGAAAAATAAATGATTGCCAATACAACAAACCTTTCCTCACTGGTGGAGATATTCTCTTTTTCTCTTCTTTCCCACTAGAATTCTCTACCGTCTCAAGCAAGCTTGCAAATAACTCCAAAATCTTTATCATTGACTCAAGTTTCTTTCTACACTCCTTAACAAGACTTTTCAAATCTGATTCAAGGCTATTTTGTCCAGATTTTTCTACCAGAAGTCTCCTACTTGGCTCCTGAGTTTTAGCCAATTAAAATGATCCTTTTCTTCAAATTTTGCATTTACTATTATGTCTCTCCACTTTTACTCATGCTGCTTCTCTTCCTAGAATCCCCATATCCCCCACACCCAGCATCTTCACCAGCCTTTATTCATCACCCTTGCCCACGGCTTATGAGAAGTAAAAAGAGCCCAAACTGGAGTCACCACCATCAAGGGGAAAAGGACAAAGAATACTAATATTTACTTGGGCTCTCCTAATGTGCTAGAACTATGCGAGACAAGGATCATGTAGATGTTTGTAAATAAATATCATGTAATTTTCACAGTGACTCTAGGAGATCCCTTTTGTAGATGAAGACACTGAGGTTCATTCATTACTTAATGAATGCTTATCAAATGCCTGTTATTGCTAGATACTATACTGGATGCTAGATAAACAATTAGGAACCAGAGTCTGTAGTTACTCCTAAAAAAGCTAGTAGTGGGAGCAACAAATATTAAAATAAAATTATGTAAATAAATGTTTAAAAGCAAGTTGAAAAGATGGGAAGCTAATTCAGGGAAGGGCATCTCTTTTTTTTTCTTTTTTGGCTTTTTGTCGTATTAGGACTGCACCCGTGCCATGTGGAGGTTCCCAGGCTAGGAGTCCAACAGGAGCTACAGCTGCCAGCCTACATCACAGCCACACCAACACGAGATCCAAGCAGCGCCTGCAACTTACACAACAGCTCACAGCAACGCCAGATCCTTAACACACTGAACAAGGCCAGGGATTGAACCCGTAACTTCATGGTCCCTAGTTGGATTCGTTTCCACTGAGCCATGATGGGAACTCCCCAAGGGCATCTCTTTTCTAAGGCAGACACATTTAAGCTAAGACCTCTAGGATGAGTCAGGTAAAAGAAGTGGAAATAATGTGTCAAGCAAAGGGAAGAACTTATTTGAAGTGTTAGGGAGTTATGAAAGGCCAGTGAGGCTAGAGAGGTGTGAGTAAAACTGGAAAGAAGTTCTCTGGGAGAGTGAAAAAGTAGTCAAGGATAAGATTTTGCATGTCTTCATAGACTATGTTCAAAAGTTTAGATTTTACTCACCAATTAGGAGAGATTGAAGGATTTTAAGCAGCAAAGTTACCTAAGTTGTTACGTTTAAAACAAATTAGAAAATCTAAATAAATAAAGTCATCCCAATAATAAATGGTAGAGGAAAAACTTAAACACTGGGTCAGATGCCTACCATTTGCAAAAAGTTTGTAATCTCAGTGTAAGCCTAATAGCATAATTGGAAAGGTATGGTCAATGCTGCCTTGGCTTTGGTGGTCTTAATTCAGATACTGATGCTTTAAAAAAAACAAAACAAAACTCAATGACTTAGCTGGCAATCTCCTGAATAACATACACTTTCTCTTTAACACATGGAACCATAGGATTGTCTTTCAAGTGGTGCATGCTTATATATCAGCCTTAGCAATGGCAAACTTGTCTGCCTTTTAACTCAGTATCATCCCCTAGAATGACAACTGAAGTTCAACCAGGGCTTTGGGATGGTGCTGCTGCTGTTAAAATCAGGCCTATCAGTATTAAGGCTTACTGGAAAGACATCTAGCTAACTAAAAGCAATTTAGGATGGGATAACCTGATTGCCTGGGTTCCAAATCTGGCTTTACCACCTATTAGCTATATAACCCTGGGATAGGCACTCTGAGCATATTTTCTCATCTATAAAATGGGGACTGTGGAGTTCCCGTTGTGTCTCACTGGTTAACGGATCCGACTAGCAACCATGAGGTTGCGGGTTCGATCCCTGGCCTCGCTCAGTGGGTTAAGGATCCAGAGTTGCCATGAGCTGTGGTGTAGGTTGCAGACGCGGCTCGGATACCGCATTGCTGTGGCTGTGGCTGTGGCCGGCGGCTATAGCTCCGATTCAGCCCCTAGCCTGGGAACCTCCATATGTGGTGAGTGCGGCCCTAGAAAAGGCAAAAAAAGGCAAAATAAAATAAAAAATAAATATATATATTATATAAAATGGGGATTATAATAACAATAATAATATTAATAATAATAAACTCATAAAGTTGTGAGGATTAAATGAACTAATATATAAAGCACTTACAAGAGTAACATAGCATAGGATAAGTGCTGTATAAGTGATGTCTATTATTATTAATAATTATGAAGGCATTTGAAATTTAGGATATTTCTAAGAAAAGATGCGTATATCCATTTATAACCATTTTTTAATAAAAATTCTGGCCTTTTAAGGTGGAGAATCCAAATCAAGGAGACATGTTATTTCATAACCCTGCTACAGTATACCTACTGCCGGATGCTTTATCATCACTTTTGTGCTTCTGTCCATACATGAAAAGTAGGGAAGCTCAGACTAGTAGGCTCTGTTCCTACCCGAAGACTGGTAGAAGGTAGACCCTCAAAGCACTACCTCTGAAAACACAATGAATGACTGGCAGGATCTGAAATCCTCCCAACAATATTTTGAGACGGTTTCTGGTGCTTATCAAATAAACAGCCATTAATGAGGTACAGAAACAGAGCCTGGAGATCATGTCAGATTGAACACTTCACTAAGGCAACAGCTCCTCAAAGATTCTAGACTCGGTGTTAGGCAAGTCACTGAGTAATATTACAATTGGCTTCCACAACTGATCCCTGCAATAGAGAATGCAGAGTGCATAGGAAGAGGGCTTCCCTGATCCTATTACTACATTGAAGAAATGCAAGGCTCTAAATCTCTTGGTTATTTAAATGGACTGAGTCCTCTGGTTTACTGCGGCCATGTTTTGCCAAATGTTGAGATGTAGCTCAGGTGTTCAAATTGAACTCTCCATAGAGGAAAGAAAAGAAGACCTTGAAAATGAAATTTTTACAAAACTAAAAATGAAATTTTTACAAAACTAGAAGAAAAAAGTATAGAAGAGGGAAAAACTGGTTAAGGTCAACATAGTTTAATGGGGCAGGGAAGGGGGCAGGCAATGACAAGGAAGGAAGGGAAAAGGACAATGAGTAACTAAGCACCACACAGTTTTTATACATTACAGTTTAAAACTGACTTAAAGAGCAATAAGGAGCAAAAGATGCTGGGGAATTAGAGGCAATTTCCTTTCCAACCTGACCCTGTTGTCTACCTGAGGACAAAATTAAAATCTTCCATGAAACTTCTACCCAGATAATCATTTTTAACATTTTTGAGGGTATGCTTATTATATTCTTCACAGATACATTTATTAAAGAAATAAAATTGGAATTATACTTTATACATTGTTCTGCCAACTTATCTTTCATTTAACAATCCTAAACCCATCTAAATTATTACTTTTCTAAATTATGATCTTTAGTAGCTGCATAGAAATTCTTCTTATAACTAAACCCTAAATTCAATCACTCACTCACTGTTGGCCATCCATGTCAACTGTCTGCAATTACAATAATGTTGCAATCCTTGACATAATCTTGAAAATATATCCTATTACTTCTTTAGACTAAATAGAAGGAGAATTAGGTTGAAGGATATAAGCATTTTAAGACATATGATATATATTTCTAACTTGTGCCCATTAAGGTTGTACCAATTTGCCTTTCTGCCAGCAGTACATGATAAGTCTACACTGATTAAAAAACAAAATATAAGCACGTAAGTCAAAGCTACATAATAATTTCTATTCCTAGCTAGAATTAAATAAGAGGAGGACAGGAACTATAAAGTTATAATAATTAAAAGAAGGAAGCATAGCTTTTCTTAAATTAGTGAGCAAATAAATTGATATATTTATTCATAGAGTCATTTTAATGCTCTCTAAAACTTTTTAAAATTTTCTCATCTCTTTCAAAACGTGGTAGATAATAACTCAGACAGACTTTGGAGTGAGAAAGAAATGGGCTCAAGTCCTCGTTCTACATTTGAAAACCCTGGGTGAATTATTTGAACTCTGTGAGGTTAAATTCATTCACATATAAAGTGAACATAAGTGCATCTCTCAGGCATGTTGTAAACACTACATAAGATGCTGAATGGAAGTTGCCTAGAACAATCGTTGATTCTCAGTAGGCCTTCACTTCTAGAGAATCTTCCATCTACTTTATACATGTTCCATCCGTGGCACCTTTTTTTTTTTTTTTTAATATAATGGGAATATGCTGGTATGGTGCTTAAATGAATCTAAAACTTTTTGTCCCTTTCTTCTTTTCTTAATTATTTTTAACAGGAAATGTTAAAAGATAGGCCATAAAAACGACATAAATATTTAAGCGAGAGCTTTATGTGTTCAATGTTTTAAAAGTTAAAATTACCAGTCAAACTAGGAAAAGCAGGATCTGCCAGCAAATACTGGAATGTGTTGACTAAAACCCTTGTTCCTCCTTTTCCGTGGTTAGGACAGCCTTTTTCTCAAACACCCTTTTCTAAAACAGCCATTTTTAGTCTCTTTGTCCTCGTTGTTTAATTTTTCAGTCTTCTCTGATGATTAACCTTTCCCATCAACTCCATGCATCCTGATTTCCTCCTTGCTCCACTCTGTGATTTAAATTCTATCAGGCAGTAGGGGTGGAGGGGCGAAAAGATGATAATGAAAGACACTGAAGGATAAAGTAGTAGAGACTTGTCTTAATACACTGATGAATAGCTAACATAATTGACTCAAACATAGGGACAAAAGAAAGTCAGGAGAACTAAAAATGTGTGGGCATTAAAATATGTCATAAACAGGGGAGATTAGCCCAGTGAATCACAGAACCATGCTGTCTGAATATTAGAATATGGATTGAGAGAAAAATAAATGCATTTTTACTTTTTGCTCTAGAATGCTTACTTTTTTCATTGTGATAAATTAAGCTATATCTTTTTAAAAATCCTAATACTAAGTGTGAGTATATGTGTTGACTCATGCTATCTCATTAGCATTTACTGTTCATTGAAAACTTGCTCTTGGGAATCCACATCCCATTCAAGAAAGCTACAAATGGATCAGATTTTACATTGGCCTCTATTATAGCAGAAACATGAGTGCAGTTCAAGGAAGGATACTGTCTGAGCACTCTGTCCTTTAGTTTTATATATAAATTTAAGGAATTTTTTAAAAGAAATGATGAAGCGTTACTATGTACTACATGTTTGTGTTACCCCCCCCCCCATTCGATATGTTGAAGTCTAACCCCCAATGTGATGGCATTTGGAAGTGGGGCCTTTGGGAGAGAATTAAGTTTGGATAAGGTTATGGGGGTGAAGCCCCCATGATGAGATTGATGGCCTTGTAAGTATGTGAAGCGCACAGAGAAAGAAGATAGCCACATATGAACCAGAAAGTAGACCCTCACCAGACATTGAATCTACTAGTGTTGTGATCTTGGACTCCCCAACTTCTAGAACTGTGAGAACTATTTGTTGTTTAAGCCAATCAGTGTAGGGAATCTTTACAGTAGCAGCCTAAACTGAAAAGACAGATGTCGATATTGATGAAGTTTGCCACAGTATGTTAATAAAGAAAAGTAAAATATAATTAGGTAAGGGATTTATCCAATGTGATTATTAGGAATAGGGGCAGGTAACATAACATTTTCCCAATGAAGCCTATTTCAGTTTATCTCTAAATTGGATCATGCATTTACCAAACTTCTTCAAGATTTTGAAGGCAAAAGAAAAGGTCACATTACAACCCTGGACCCAATACTGTGTCTCTCTGTTACCAACATGTCCAGATAGTCTGCAAAAAATCTATCGGCCCCACACTTCAAAAGCTAACTATTTTTCGCCAATTGTCAACAAATAATTTAATGCCAGGAGTTATTTAAGGATATAATTTATATAAATGATTAAAGTTAATATTCACAGAGAGAGTCACTCATCTCAAATTTTAATCTTGACTAGAAAACACAAAGCTCAGGAAGATACCACTGAAGGCCTAATAGCCATTACTGCCTTGTTTGCTAAGAGAATCCTGATTTTATTCTGTTCAAGAGAAGAAATGTGTTCAGAAAGGTAAGAAATGCCTTAGATTCACCATTGTTCTAAATCAATCTTGGTAATTCCATTCCTTTTGATGCTGCTTATGTAGGAGTAGACAACTGAGCTAGTCCTAGACAATGTGACTTAAGAATTCAGTTCAGAAGGGGACTTCTGAAAAATTTTTTCAGACCTGATAAAAAAGACATGCCAAAAGAGAAACTCCCATATTGCATTTAGATGCTATTAGTGAAGAACGATACCTTGAGCTGCAAAAGCCAATGTATGAACATAAGAGAAGAGACCAAAGGACAAAAGCCATCACACCAAGGTCGAAGGATGGAAAGGTAAAGTCCTAGGTCGGTGAAGGCATCCTCATAATATGTGAATCCTGAAATTCACCACCTTAAATCTTATTTAGTGAGGTAATCTATGTTTTGTTTTATAATTTAAGTGACTTCTAATTAAATATTCTGTTACTTGCAGCTGAAGTTATCATAAATGATGTAACTAATTCGATATCGGTCATCACTTCCAGGAAGTGTCATAAACTCCACACCCATTTTGCCCCTAGCTTACTGTCCTATACTAATGTATCTCTGTCCATTATATTCTTTCTATCTAGAACTACTATTCTCTCTTTCTGCCCTGAACTACTGGCCCCATACCTCCTCCTCTGTAATGCTGTCCTACATTGCCCAGCAAGAATGAAATTACTCCATTAGCTGTGTTTTTATATAATTTATCCAGTATCATTATTATTGCTATTATAGTGTAATTATAAACATTGCATCAAATAATTCTAAACATTATAGGCATACTCTGGCCCAGACTGCTTAAGAGGTTTTATGTGCACAACATCTTCTGGTAAATTGTATCATTTGTTCCTTAACATTTGTTTGCTTCTCCCTTGTGCCATGCTCCTAGGAGGCAGAGTATTTTTCCCTATCTATTGATTTGGGGCTTGGCCATGTGCCTTGATTTGGCAATGAAATCTGGGAAACCAGGGGTACCCTATGTCTGAGCAGAAGCATTACATACCTACGTATCTCTCTCATTCTTGCCTTTATCACAAGAATAGGATGTTCAAACATACACCACTAATGTGACTCCCAGAATGAGAAAATATGTGGACCCCTACAAAGACCAACTGACTCCAATAAGACCACAGGTAATTGGCAGCCCTCATACAACAGGGTAAGAAGCAAGTTGGTTTTAGCAAGTACCTGAGATATGGGGCAAAAATTAATATACCATTTCATCTAAAATTCATAACAGTATAAAGTATCAAGTATTATTATTATTATCCTGTCTAACAGTGGAGTGGATCCCAACTCCAATTGCAGATTTAGATTCCTCCCTATAGTATAACACGTACCTTATTTCAATTCCGTTAGACTTAACTTCTTAAGGAAAAAACTATACATATTTCTCCAAAACATAAGACATTGTCTACTTAATAAATTATGCTGTTGGAAAGAGGAAGTCAGGATTCTAACACATCCCCATTATTAACACATCTTCATAACTCTTAAATTTTACAAACCCTGACACCAACAGTTTTGGCTATTACTATTTATTCTCCAGTGTCCTTTTATTTTCAATACAAAATGAATCCCTTGTGGGTTTTTTAATAAATGAAATAATCTGTAAAGTGGTTCTAAATCTTAATTTCATTAGAGAACATGACATGAAAAAATAAATCTCAAAAACTTATCTGGATAAAAAGCTACTTATCAATAATAAAATATACTTTTAGAATATTGCTAGTTCACTTATTATACAGGTTTGTAAGAAGAGATATAAAACAAAAGAAGACACTGTGTGCATGGTTTTAAAAAATTAACATAGCTTCAATCCAGTAAAATCAAGTTGGATATAGGTGGAAAAGAAAGGATTAAGGGGTTGAACACATATAGGACGTACTAGGGTTCTCCAGAGACAGAACCAATAGGATGGATGAATGGGTAGATGGATGGATAGATGATAGATAGATAGATAGACAGACAGACAGACAGACAGATTATAAGGAATTAACTCACGCAATTATGAAAGCAAGAATCACCCATCTCTGCAGTTGGCGAGCTAGAGATCTAGGAGAGCCAATGCATAATTTAAGTCTGAGTCCAGAGCCCAGAGAGCCAGGAGAGCAATACTGTAAGTTCCAGTCCAAATGTTGGCAGACTTGAAATCCAAGAAGGTCTGATGCATCAGGTTGGAAAAGACCAATGTCCAGCTGAAACAGTCAGTCAGGAGGAGCTTTGCCTTTTTCAGACTTTTTTTTTTCCTATTTAGGTCTTCAGTTGATTGGACTGGGTTCACCATGTCCATATGAGGGATAGCAATGTTTAACTCAGTCTACGGATTCAAATGTTAATCTTATCCAGATACACCCTCACAGACACGCAGAATAATGTTTGGCCAAATATATGTGTACCTTGTGGCCCAGTCACATTGACATATAAAATTACCCATCACACAGGATTCCTTCATTTAACAAATAGTACTCAATGTGTTAAAAGTCTAGTCTATGCTCAGAATAAACTGTTCTGTAAAATCCCTGTAGTAACTAAAACTTCTTCTTCCAAGAAAGAATTTTAAAACTAAAGTGATCTTAGAAATTACGTTGTCTGACTGAATCATTTCTAACAGGTAAGAAAAATAAGGCCCAGAAATACCATGTGGATGCTCCAAGCAACATAATTTTATTGGTAAAAGTGGCAGTAAGACTAGTTCCAAAGTCAAGAGCAAATGTTCTTTCCACTATACTGTACTGTTCTGCTTTTTCTGTGTATTAGATTATGACTCCCAATCCCAGAAGGAAAAAAATTAATAGCTATACACACATAAGACTTGTGGGGTGTTTATCTTGTTATAGATACATACACACAAGCATTTATGAACACAGGGAGAGAAAAAAGCTTTATGGTAGCTTCCAAGCAATAGCAAAACACATTTTAGATGTAAAAAACATGATTCCCACAGATAAAAATGCATGATTTCTAGTGTTTCATCCATTAGAGAGAAATATAATAAAACACCCAATTTCTGTTCCTGAAAGAAGCATTTCAGAAGTTTAATTTTTCATGCCAACATCCAAGTAACTCAATGATGTTCATCTAAAAATGAGGGCAAAAAGGTATTAAATTCATCAGCATATAAATGACTTTTCTAGAATGTAAAAATGGGTCACAGCAAAAGACACCCATGATTTCAAATGTTATTACTTACCAAGGAAAAATAAAGTCAAATTTTTCACACCATCATTTACAAACTACTTCACCTAACTGTTCTTGATATTATCATTTGCTGTTTTATGATTTTCCCCCAGAGAAACTAAATATAAGATAATGTTTGTAACTCAATATTCTTCAGAATCTTAACACATTTCTTTTCTTATTGTTTCTCTAAACAATTCTGTGAACAACAACAAAAAAATCTTTGGTAATTCAACCAGCTCAGAGTGAGTTTCAGAATGGCTGTCATCTTATTTCCATTCTACAGGAAACATGATATAATCATGAAGAGAGGTTACACTTGGAATAAATGCCACCAAATGTTAGAGTTCCTGTTGTGGCTCATTGGGTTAAGAACCCGACATGGTGTCTGTGAGGATGTGAATATGATCCCTGGCTTCACTCAGTGGGCTAAGTATCTGGCATTGCTGCAAGCTGCAGCATGGGGGGCAGATGCAGCTTGAATTCCGTGTTGCTGAGGCTATGGTTTAGGCCTGTGGCTGCAGCTCTTATTCAATCCATAGCCCAGAAACTTCCATATGCCACAGGTGCAGCCATAAAAAGAAAAAAAAAAAGATGCCACTAAATGCTCATATATTCTAGCTGCTTTAATTTTAATATAGAGATAATTTCTGGACTATCATTTTATGGCCACTTACGAACTGTTAACAAAAGTAAATGACCAATCAAAAATCTCTCATAATTTGACCAAAATTTAATTTTTTATTTCTTCATTTTCCTGTTTATGCTGACAAGGATCAGAAGGCAAGCCTGGTGTTATCAGATATTGTGGAAGCAGAATTCATAAAACTTACTGGGTGTGAGTGTAGAAAAAGCAGTTATATAAATCAGAGATGGCTCCTTCTTTTAAGGAGGGCACAGTGTGTGGGAGACAAGCAAATACTAAAGTCCAGGTATATTACAATAATCAGTGGAAGCAACTGAGAGAACAACTACCTGCTTGACAAAGATTCAAAAGGCTACTCAAAGGAGATGACATTTTATCCAGCAATGAAAAATATGAAAATGCCTAGAGATAGGAAATAACAATATAGTTTTTGTTGAACACTGAATACTTGTGTTCAAAAAGAAAGTAGTGTACGTGAGTATAAAAGCTGGGACTATAAAAGTAAGTTGGGGATTATCTACATGCTATGCTGACATATTTAAATATATTCCTTCACCAATGGGGTTAACATTGAAAATGTTTACACCGCAATGTGAGAAAATCAATAATGAGTTCTCAAAAGCGGTAGAAGAAGGAATTAAAGGGATATCAAGTCATGATATTAGTCAGGCAAATATTATAATAACCTAGGAAAGAAATGATGAGCATCTGAAATAAACAATAGTGATGAAATGGGGCTTCAAAGGTATAGCTGATCCTCAGTACTCACAAGATCTGCATTTGTAAATACACCTACTCACTAAAAGTTTTTTATAAGCCCTGAATTGATACTTATGTCCCTTTTGTAGTCATTCACAGACAGGCACAGAGCAGTGAAAATTTGAGTTGCCCAATATGTATGAATATTCCCAGCTTGTGGTCCAACAAGGTGATGCTCTGCTTTTCCTGTTTCAATTTTCATAATGAAAACAGGTGTTCTTTTAATGGTCCATTTAGTGCCATGTTTTTCACACATCTGTGCTTTTTTTTCCCCCCTTGGTGATTTCACTGTTGAAATGGTCTTCAAGCACAGTGCTATTTAGTGTTCCTAAGTGCAAGAAGGCTGTGATGTGCCTTGTGGAAAAAATACTTATGTTAGATAACTTCATTCAGGCACAAATTATAACGCCATTTGTTGACCATGAGTTCAATGCCAATGAATCAATAATATATCTTATTTAAGGTGTCTTTAAAAAAAAAACCACAAAACAAAGTTATGCATTAATCCATTAACAAAAATATTGTGACCAGAGAGGGCACCTTATAAGTAATTAATCCTGTATTTCCCTTATGAGTAATGGTGCAGATTTGTTAATTCATCGTGCAAAGTGACTTTATAGAAATAACTACCATGAACAATGAAAATCAATTTTATTTTAAAATTTATAGGATTCAGTGCCTGGCTGGATATGGGGAAGAAAGAAGTCAAGAATAAACATTACTCTTCTTGCCTATCTGAGCCTGTCATCTAAAATAGGGAAGACAGGAGATGGTACATATTTTAAGAATTGGCATTGACTTAAATTTTGAATAGGCTGAACTTGAGTATGTTCAATCTAAGGAATACACAGAGAAATAAAGTTACGGGACTCGGGAATGAGTACAAAGCTGGCGATACAGACTAAAAAGTCATTGGCATGGAGAGAAGGGTTGTGGTCAAGAAAAAAATGAGATTGCAGAAGGAAAAGTAAGAAGAGAAATGGGGCTGAGGAATACCAATTCTCTTGGCAAGAGTAAGCAGAAACAAAGTCATAAAGGGAACCTGTAAATAAGCAATAATTTAGAAGGCAAACCAGGACAAAGGGAGAAACAGAAGGTAAGGTAAGAGTTTCACAAATAGGAGGAGGCTAAGAGGACACATCCTCTAGAAGCATCAAATGAGAGAGAGACTAGGGAGAGGCTACTGAATCTTTGGTGACCTTAGTGAGAGGAACTTCAGTAAAATGAGGAAGCCAGACTACAATGGGAGGTGGAGGAGGTAAGGAGGCTGGCCCCACCAGCAAGGAAGCAGAGATAACTTGTGTTTTCCAGGTATCTAGGTAACAGAGAGTCCATGAGGTTCACCTTCTTAGGTCATCTGGAAGATTTACATAAAACAAACATATGCCTTTACCAATGATTACTAGAAAATGGAATTTAAATTACTATTTCAATTCTAACTTTTTAAACTGCTACAATTTACATGAAGCTAAAATTGCTATTTCTCTTTCATTCATTCAAGAAAATTTTACTGAGACCTACCAATGTGTACAGCATTATTCTAGATCCTGGGGATGCAGCAGTGAATGAAACAGACAAAAATTTCTGTTCCCATGGAGATTATATTCTAGCATTCTGTATGTGCTGGGAAGAGAAGTCTAAAGTAAGCCAATGGGTGATATACAGCATTCAGAAATTTAACGGAAAATGAAATAAAAAATAAAGAAAGCGTCTCCTAGAATTATGTTAGGGATGGGAATGGAGTTTCCCCCAAATCACAGTAAACAATGGCAAGAATGACCTTACTATAACAACAAATGAAAATAACAACTAAAGAACACTTCTGGCAGTTTTGTGGTGAATGAAATGGCTGGGAATGTTAGAACTCTACTTTCTCATCTGAAAACTATAAAGTATAATTTTTTAACTGGCACACAAACCTTTTGAAGTACCGAGTAAGTATTATACTCCTTTGGCAAACCCCCAGTAACCCTAGGACAGAGATGAATCCATCTAATTAAATACCTCAAGGGCATCCTTATATGCCCCTCAAGGATAGCTAAAATAAGAAGACTCATTCATGATGGTTCTTGTTCCAAAATCAGAGACTCAGCCACCTTCAAGTGTATGGCCGTGGGGCTGGGTTCCAATGTGAATATGGAAATGGGTCTCCAGCCTTTAAACTGCTTGTCCCTTGAGTGATGGCTGAGAATAGAAACAAAACTGACAGAACTCTTCATGGATTATGTGACTTGATTTGAGTATCTGTAAACACATTACTAATATAATTGTTCGGCAGTTACAGAAATGTATAATGATGGTTAATTGACTTGGAGAAACTTATATGCACGTTATCAACCTACACAAATAATTTAATATGTATATAATTGTTTTATTTAGATGCATGTAATTTCAATGCTGGGATTCCCTGAAGATCAAAGTATTAAAAAAACACTTTACTAGTTAATTCATTATCTACTCATTTTGAATTTGTGATACATCAGAGAAAGGCTAAAAAATGGAGACACCGTACATTAATAAAATCAGTACTATACCTGGTACTGCCAATTTTACTGTTAACTGACCAGAGAAAATAAATTTTATTGAGTACCTTATTTTTAATCAATCCTTAATTAATGTATTATGAGTTTTTCATATTCATTCACTGTCTTGGAATTTAGCAAATTCCTAAATGACCTCTGAAACACTTTTTGCCAACTGTGTAGTATATACTTGGAACAGATAAAACTAAATTTTTAATAGAACTCAAATTTAATACTTATATGACTGTCTCTCAATTAATCTGAATTAGTAAGATTTAATGTCATTTCTGTTTAGCTGCCAGTTGACACAGCCCAATTTTCCTACATATCCTGAGTACCACTAGATGAATAATTAACCTTTACAAGTCAATAACAGTCATTTTACTCATTTGAGATTTCAGTGTTTTGATTTTCATTCTCCATAAAAACAGGCCATCCAAATTACCTACATTAGTAAAATAGTTGTCAAAATATTTCAAAAGCAGCTAGATTTTTAACTTTGCAGACAACTGCTAATTTATTCATGCCAGGACACTGGAATTGATGCTAACGGTTGCTTTTTTTGAAGCATTTGCCAGGAAAACAAAAGTGGAACCCAGACCAAAAATTCACTGTCTTATTTACAAATAAATGTTGTTAAATATGAATTTAGATGTAAAGTTAAAAAAAGAGGTGGATGATTTAAAAAATCTGAGTATCAACTAACCAAAAACAGAGACACATAGATATATGTGATAGAGGCGACTGGGAAGTCATTTTGAAACTGCTATGCATTGATATGGCTACACATCCACCAGAATAGCTAAAATGAAAAGACAGAAAAATAAAATTGGTGAGGCTAGTGAGGACAGAGCAAACACAATTCACATGGATTGCTGGTGGTATGCAAACTGCTACAACCACTTTCGAAAGCTGCTCAAAAGTATCTAGCTGAATATTTGCATACCCTTTGGCTTAGCAATTTTTCTCTCAGGGATAAATTCAAAAAAATGCATCCATATGTTCACCAAAAAAAAACCCAAAATGCACAATGCACTGCAATATTCACACACACTTCATAATTGCTCGAAAACAGTGTACTCCTCAAATGTCCACCAACGGTGAACTGGATATATAAAGTACAAGATATTCTCACAGTGAAATAGTACACAGCAATGAGAATGAACCGTCTACAACTACAGATGAAAAATATGAATGACTTTTAGAAGCAAGTGAAAAACACCAGATACAAAAGAATATATACTATACTATTCCGTTTTTACCCAATTAAAAACAAAAACAGGAAAATCTAATCCATGTTTTTACAAGCCAGGATAGTAGGTACTTATAGCAAGTAGATAATGAATAAAAACAGTTACATGGTGTGGTTTCTGGTACTTCTTGACCTGAGTGTTGGTTATAAAAGTGAGTTCAGTTTATGAAAATCTAAAACGCTATGTAATCATGATCTGTACACTTTTTTAAAAATTAAACTTTTTTTAAAGCAATTTTAGTTTGACAGCTAAATTAAGGAGAAGATAGTGATTTCTCACACACCCTCTAACTCTACATATGCATACCATCCCCATTATCAATATTCTCCATTGAAGCAGTACATTTGTTACAGTTGACCAACCTACACATCATTATCATCCAAAGTCCACACTTTTTACTAGGGTTCTCTCTTGATACAGTCTATGGATTTTGACAAATGTATAATGACAATGCATAATATTGTCACCATTACAGTATCTACAAAATAGTGTCACAGCCCTGACAATCCCATGTTTCTCCTGTTCATCTCTCCTTCCCCTCATCCCTTGACAACCACTGATCTTATCACTGTCTCCATAACGTCACCCTTTCTAGAACATTATATAGTTAAAAGCACATAGTATGAAGCCTTTTCAGACTGGCTTCTTTCATTCAATAATATGCAATTAGATTTTTGTCATGGTTTTCATGGCTTGGCAGCTTCTTTCTGTTTACTGCTGAAGATTTCACTGTCTGGATGTATCACAGATTATTTGTCCATTCATCTAATGAAAGATAATCTTGGTTGCTGCCAAATGTTAGCAATTATGAATAAACTCCTATGAATATCTATGTATAGGTTTCTGCGTGGATATAAGTTTTAACTCCTTTCAGTAAATACCAAGGAGCATGATTGCTAGATCATATGATAAGAATAGGTTTAGTTTTATAAGAAATAGCCAAACTGTCTTCTAAAGTGACTATACCATTTTGCATATTCATCAGCAATGAATGAGCTTTTCTGTCTAGCTTTTGCTTTTGGGTTTTTTTTTTCACTTTTTAAAGTTTATTGAAGTATAGTTAATTTACAATGTTGTGATGATTTCTGAACAACAAAATGATTTAGTTGTACATGTACACACATCCATTCTCTTTCAGATTCCTTTCCCACATAGATTATCACACAATATTGGATAGAATTCTGTCTAGATTTTGATGTTATGTGATTTCCATATTATGGCCATTCTAATAGGTATATGGTAATATCTCATTTTTGTTCTAATTTTAGTGTCCCTAATGACATATGATGTGGAACAGATTCTCAAAGTCTATTTGCTATCTGCTTATCCTTTTTAGTGAGATACCTGTAAAGAGCTTGGGCCCATTTTTTAATTAAGTTGTTCATTTTCTTTTCACTGGATTTTAAGGGTTCTCTGTATATTCTGAATAAGTCCTTTATCAGATATGACTTTTGCAAATATTTTTTCCCAGTATGTGGCTTGTCTTTGCAAGCTCTAGAATCTGCGCACTTCTGACTGTTTATGGCTATTAATAATATCATTTATTTTTAGAAGGTGCCTTTGTTATTATGGCTTATATACATAAAACGTAAGATTTTAACCATTTTTAAGTGTATATATATTTCAGCCAGTGGCATTTAGTACATTCACATTTTTGTGCAACCTTCACCACTGTCCATCTCTAGAACGTTTTCACTATTGCAAACTGAAACTCGAGACCCATTAAACAATAACTCCTCATTTCCCTTTCCTCTAGCCCCTTGTAACCAGTCTTTTACTTTCTGATTCTATGAATTTGACTATTTTAGGTATCTTATGTAAGTGAAATATACCATATTTGTCCTTTTGTACATGACCTATTTCACTTAGCATAACGCTTTCAAGTTTCATCCATGTAGTAGCAAGTGTCAGAACTTCACGCCTTCATAAAGCTGAATAATATTTCATTGTATGTTCTCAATTTTAAATGTCACACAAGTGCTGGTTACATCAAAGCCATAAGGCCAAACATCCCTGGCCAGTTAGTTGATAGCATGTATAATAACATGAGTCATAATCAGTAGATGATGTGCATGATCATCCCTGTGATATTACCTGAGAGAACACTGTGCCCTCAGATGTCTTCTTTCCACACCTCTGATGCTATTTAAAATTCTACACAGCCTATTTCTACACTAAATATTTGTTAAAAAGAGTAACTTATTAAGACAAGACCATCTTAAATGGCTTAAATTTACTACTTTCTTTTGTGACAGGAGAGACTTTGAGAGGAAGGGAAAAGAAACATTTCTTTTGCTTCTATTGCCTTGTGACACTGTTATTTTAATACTCATATCAGCTCCATAAAGTAGGACTGATAATCCTCCTCCTGAATATGAGGAAACAGAGACTCAGACAGGTTTGACAACCGGGACCAGATGAACAACGGGCATGCGGGAAGCTGGATTTCATTTTCAGGTCTCAAGCTTTTTTACTACACCATTGCTGCCTACCAAAAGACATAATTCATGAAAGACCTAAAACAAGAGAATCCCAAAGAAAATTCTCTCAACTACCTAACTGTGCCCAAAGCTAGCCTAAATTGTCAATTCAAATGATCTATTTCACTAGAAGTTGTTCTTAATCATGAAATGATTAATGTGAAACACATCAAAACTAATATAAATATTTGGTCCATACTGTACTTTCCCAACTAAAACTAAAGATTTACCAGGAAAAATAAAAATGCTTGACTGGCTTATTTAAGGACGCCCTCTGTCTGCAGCCGTTATGCCCACACTGGGCCCTGTAAATTGCTTTTTTCCCTCCTTCTATGTATAAGAGAAAAAAGCCAGGTTTACGTTTTGTAAGTCATTTACATTTTGTAAGTTATATTTTTGTTAAGTCAGTGTATGAAGTCCTTACTCTTAGGAATTTCTTTCTGAGACATTAACAAAATTATTCTTGCTGGCCTTTAAGTATATTTTGCAGAGTATATGGAGACTGACTGGCTTTCTTTCCCCAGGCAATTCTAATGTCTTTTATCCTATTTCCTAAAATAATCAGAATTTTCTTAGATTTTAGTAAGAAATGTCAAGACTCAGAAGGCAAGAATTCATTTGAGGCTGTTTAGTATCAGCTATGATCCATAATTGCTAAGTACAGCTGCTAATGTCAAGCATAAACATGAAAGTGGTTTTATTAGATTAAATATGCACTAAACTGAAATAAACTAAATTGATATTTATTAAACATGGGAAGGCAGTGTTATATTACCCAGATTTGAAAACATATCTTACTATAGTGCTTTAATTTCATAGACTGAAATTATAAAGACAGATACAGACAGACACGGGGGGAGCAGAATACAGATATAAAAACAGAGATGGAGTACATGAAACTGGATATATTCAGACTATTTACAGAGAAAATATGAAGCATAGCTATCAAAATTGTTATAAATAAGTATTCATATGCCACTTAGTTTACCACATTTTGCAGGTTACCTCAATTTTTTAAACAACTTTATTGGTATATAATTTATGTACCATAAAGTTCACTCGTTTAAAATTTACAATTTGATGGATTTTAGGATATTCACAAAAGTGTATATTATCACCCTAATCTTATTTTCCAACATTTTCATCACTCCACAAAGAAACTTAATGCCATTAGAAGTCACACTCATTTCCTCCCTCACCACTTTTCTCATCCACAGGCAATACTAACCTACTTTCTGTCTCTAAAGATTAACTTATTCTGAGAATTTCACATAAGCAGAATGATACCATATGTGATCTTTTGTGACTGGCATCTTTTATTGAGCACACTGTTTTTGAGGTTCATCAATGTTATAGACTGCAGCAGTAATTCATTCTTTTTACTCTAGAATAATATTCCACTGCATGGTTATACCACATTTTGTTTTTCTATTTATCAACTGATGAGTATTTGGGTTTTTTCCTTTTTATTTTTGGCTATTAATAATAATGCTGCTATGAATATCTGTATATATGTGTCTGTGTGAACATATGTTTTCATTTCTCTTGAGCAGCTATCTAGGAATAGAATTGCTGAGTCGTAAGGTAACTCTATGCCTAAACTTTTGAGGAACTGCTAAACCATTTTCCAGAGTAGTTGTAACTTTTAATAATTCCGCTAGCAATATATGACAGTTCTACTTTCTCCATCTTCACTAATAATTGTTATTGTCTCTCTCTTTTATTATAGCCATTCAGTGGGTAGAAAGTGATATCTCATTGTAGTTCTGATTTGCATTTTCCTAATAACTGATAATTTTGAGCATCTTTTCATGTGTTTATTCAATACTTGTTCAAATCCTTTGTCCAGTTTTTAATTAGACTGTCTGATTGAGTTGTTTTCTTTACATATTCTCGATGCAAGTGCCTTATTGTATGATTTGCAAATATTTTCTTCCACTCTGTGGGTTGTCTTTTACTTTCTTAATGGTGTCCTTTAAAGAACAAAGTCTTTCATTTTCTTTTTTTTTTCTTTTTTTTTGTCTTTTTGCCTTATCTAGGGCTGCACCCGCGGCATACGGAGGTTCCCAGGCTAGGGGTCTAATCAGAGCTGTAGCTGCCGGCCTTCACCACAGCCACAGCAACGCAGGATCCTTAACCCACTGAGCAAGGCCATGGATCGAACCTGCAATCTCACAGTTCCTAGTCGGATTTGTTAACCACTGAGCCACGACGGGAACTCCAAGTCTTTCATTTTCACGAAGTACAATTTACCAACCTTATCTTTTATTAATTATTCTATTGATGTTATTCCTAAGAAATCATTGCCTCAGCCAAGGTCACAGAGAGTTACTATTTTTTTCTTCTAAGAGCCTTTTAGTCTTAACTCTTACATTAAGTCTATAATCTACCTTGAATTCATTTACGTGTATAATATTAGGTAGAAGTCTAAATCCATTTTTATGTATATGAAAATTTCATTATCGCAACACCTTTTTTTGAAAAACTATTATTTCCTCTATTGAATTGACTTGGTTCCTTTGTCAGAAATCAAGTCACCAAAAATGCTAGGGTTTATTTCTAGATTCTTAATTTTACTACATTGATCTATATGTTCATCTTTGTGCCAGTACCACATTGTCCTGATTACTATAGCTTCAAAGTACATTTTAAATGTTAAAAAATATGGTTGCAGTTCATAAGCAGTTAGTTGTCAGCAAAAACAAAAGTGTTAGGTGGTAAGCAATCAACTGTAAAAAATAGGAGGGATATAAGGAAACAACCTGGGGTTTTTAAAACTGTATTTATCTCAAGGTACAAGACTTAAGGCCTGCAAAAATACCAAAGGTTTAAAAAAAAAAACAAAAAACTATTTGCTCCAAAATATGAAAATTTAAAAATTTTAAATTCATAAATGTTTAATGTCTACAAACGTAATTTTATGTCAACTAGCCAATTGCAGCTTAACTCTTGAAATGGTTATACATCAATATAATAACACTTAACTCCTCAGAATATACAAGTAAATGAATGACAAGGCAAAAACACAAAACTAATTTTTAAAGATATTTAAGAAAGATTTTGTCAGTTTGATAAAAAGATTGTTAGTGCTTGTGATAATTCTAATTTTCATACACCAAAAATTGCTTAAGGTAAGACCTGAAAAAAAATCAGAAAACCTGTTGTCATTAAAGGTATTTAAAAAGCCCTATAATCAACTGTAAAGAAATTACACGAATTCTCAACTTTGCAGAATGAAAATCTTTTATGTGTTTCCTTGAAATGTAAACAAATCACACAATATCTTTGTTGTGTTCTGTTACCCTAGAATATAGAAGTTAGTCGAGCAACCTTAGATCATACAATAGTCTGTGAAAAAACACTTCTCCCTTTGACCTAGTTTCAAAAGCATTTTCCCTTGCTTTTAAGATGAATAAATATGCTCATTAAAGTACTGGATTAGACCATCTACCCTTTGCAATAGATTCTATTAATTATCATCTGGGCCCTGTTAATTTTTAAATTCTTGCAAAAAAATGCTTTATTGTATAAGCCTTCTAATTTCTCTTTTATTTACTAAATAATTGTATACTGGTTGCTCTAGTCATATTTAGCTTTAGATTATCCCTTCTCATAGGAACAGAAATTTTAAGCCTATTCCCACAACTAAACCAGTATCATGAATCAAGAAACTTGAAAGTAACTTCCCTTGTAACCCCCTTAGTTACTCCATAGATGTTGAAATACTAAAGTGAACATTTTCTTCACTGAAAACATTTCTACAAAACAGCCATTATCCATTGTATTTCTCAAGCTCCACCATGTTTGTTATGTAATCAAGATTTATAGAAGGTAAATTTTTGCCCAGCAAAGTTAAAGGAAAAACATTATTCATAATCCTTAGTGCTATGAAAACAGAAAATATTGGCCAAGAGATTGTGATTATTTCCTTTTCAAATTGGTTGTCATTTCTTAGCTGTAGATGCACTAGAAATTTGAAGCTCACTGGGGAGAATGAGTGATTTCACATTCTGCATCTAATAAATACTTCAGTAGTCCTCCCTTTATAATTCAACTGTACCTTAAGTTATGTGCTAACTGAATAAAAATCTAAAGAATAAATTTGTAAATGCAATGTATTTTTGTTATCATTTAGTGACGTACATCATTGGTTTTGGAAACAGTCAATTTACAAGTATGTAAAAGTTTATACCTAAAGAGACTGGGAAGGTGTTTATCCTCTTGGTAGTTTAATAATAATAATTTTTTAAAAGTGAGTTTCATACACAGATAGGCAGTCAATACTACTGACCGCTATAAATATCTGAATATTATGTAAACTTACCATATTATTCACAATTAAAATAAAAATTAGAACATCTGAAGACTCCTTTATTACAATTCATTTCTTATGAAAGGGAATAAACATTTATCATAGTGCAGCATTCTTTTGTTATATTGTAGAATTAACCATGTTCGACAACATATTTTGCCAGAGGACTACTACTTCTTGAAATCAAGAAAAAAAAATTATCTTTCGCTTTAATAAGCAGTGCTGATTTCTTTCAACCTGTTGCCCTTCCACCACTGTTCCCTTCCTTGTGAGTCGTTCACAGTTCTATGAGGAGAGGGTTTATGGATGAAAACATTCAAGTTTTAGAGAAGTTATATAACTTGAATGAGGTCATACTTCAAATTAGAACAGAACCTTGATCCAACGAAGAAGTTACATTTTTCCCCCCATATTACAGTATGCTTCTCTCTACAGCCCATGGCAATTATTGCTATTATAACTACCAATGTCACTCTGATCCTGCCTCCTCCTCCATTGAACTATACATCTAAGCCCTCACATCAAATACTATGCCTGTTCTAGGGCAATTTAAGGTAGAATTAGGGAACTGGTGTTCAGAGCTGAACTTGAAGAGAACCTCAAATCTGGGTATAAAAAAGTATAAATGAGAAAGTCTGCTCTTTCCATATAGAAGCTTCTGAGAACAAAGGATGTCACAGTAAAAAGACAGGGAAAGGCAGAGTGTGACACAGATGTTCTCAAACGCACCAACTCCGTACTACCTCATATAGAAGTACCTCTATGTTTTACAGTTCTTCTGAAGACTTCATCTACAACAAAATATTCACGAGTGGTACAGATTTTACCGAAGATTTTGTAGGGAAGACAGGGAAAGTGATTTAAAATTCATATTCCTCCAAAACCTTTAAAGGCTCCATTAGGTATTAATATTCTTTTCCAAATTGCTCCCAGGATTTCTCTTCCTCTTCTCTTTTATCATACTCTGCCCAACCTGGTTGACTCTTTTCTTTTCCTTCCCCCATTTTCTCAAGATCATCAAATAGTGTTCCCCTTTAGAATGCTGAAAATTTCAACCCTGCCTCAGGAACTACCCCCAGGTTGTACCCCAATACACTTAGAAAAATAAAGACCTCCTGACTTACATCACCCATTCTCCATGGCAGGCAACAAGTATGGTATTTTTTTTAAAGCTTGGCTGTCTAGGATTACCATCCATGAAAATTATGTGGACTATCACCATTCCCTATGACAACTATGCCTGCCTCCATGTTAATCCTGTCTTCCCTTTGGTCTGACTCTCACCCTCGCTTACTGCAAACCTTGAACCGAGAGTTTGACATTGGTCAAAAGTTGGAATGCACCCTGCTTTCAAAGATCTTTTATTATCAATGACAATCAACACAGCCCCATTTATTATTATCAATGACAATCAACACAGCCCCATTTATTTAGCATTTCCTAATAACAAGCATTTCCACACTTGACATTGTGGTGAGTACTCCACAAATAATTGCATTTAAATTCCCAACAGGTCTAGGAAATGGATATTATGTTTCACATCCGCCCGCCTTTTACCCTTCCCTGGTTGTAAAACAAGATTTTCTTCTTGGTGCTCACACATTGGTGGGAAAGAGAGAGTGTGCTCACTAAGCAGCCAGGAACCTGTTGATGAATAGCAAGGGATAGGCAGGTAACAATTATTTAATACTGACCTTTATCTCACATCCAAATGGTTTAATGAGACAAAGAAAGTATGCCATATTTAAATTTAATTCACAGAGGATATGTAGTGTGTAATAATTCCTCAAATGGTGTCATCTGCCTAATCTTCCCAGCAACCCTGAGAAGAAAATATTATTATGACCCAGTTTTCACAGACCAGGAAAGAGGACTCATAGATGTTGAGAAATATGCTAGCAAGTGGCAGATGTGACAGCTGTCTTTATCTTCTCTCTCCAGACTTTATGTACTTCAAACAATACCAGATAGATAGATAGACAGAGAGATATGCATATCCTAATATGTGTGTAAGTGCCTATCTCTCAAAGAAATTGCAACTGACTTACAAGGTTGAATTACTTAACACAGAAACTAATAACAGCTCAGCAGTGTCCCCTCTTAAAAACTAAAAGTTCAAGTACAGTGAATTGATTCAAAAATTTATAAACATAAAATGTTAAATCTTTTATTTCATCATTGAAAGCTCACATTTTTCATCTGTAAACTAGATGTAGTGATCACGGAATACTGTGTTATTTCTAAAAATACAATTTCAGGAGTTCTGTGGTAGTTCAGTGGGTTAAGAATCTGGTGTCAGTGCTGTGGCTCTGGTTAGATCCCTGGCCTGGGAACTTCTGTATGCCATGGGCATGGCCAAAAATAAATAAATACAACTTTATTTTGATTTATATATGGATGGATGTTGGGGGTGGGGCACTACATCTTTTCAGATGTGAAGGCCTCTAAAATTCTGAACTCAAAACTGACAACATAGAATACTCTCCAAGCTATGTACTATCTAAAGGAGAAAAATAGGGTGGTAGATAAAAGAGAAAAATGCAAGTAAAGGACCACCAAATCGGGTGGGAAAACTGAAATCAAAATATACTAAATTACATTTATTATAAAGTGAATATGAACTACAAACGTAAAATAGCTTCTGAGAAGTGAAATGATGACAATCGTAACCTAGTTTAACATTTCCTTAACACATACAATATGCCAAGAACTGTATATGCATCATCTCGCTTAATCCTCACATCAACTCCATGAGGTATTATTATCATTTTTCATTTTGTAGATAAGAAACTAAGACAAAAGAAGTTATTAAAGAGCCCAAAGTCAACAAGCTCGTGAGTACTTTTAGCCACAGTTTCCAAAGTGTGGCCACCAGTGGCATTCCCTGGCATCAAGGGAAGAAAGAGAGTGGGTGCAAGGATAAAATATGGGAGTTGCCAACCCATGCAAATTTACAAGTCTGAGGAATTAGGGTAATTTCAAACTGAAAAGTTGGGAAAATTAGAGTAATTTATGAGATTAAATATGGAGGAAGTTCTGTAGCAATAGAACCTTAATAAAAAGAACAAAACTGACACTATGATGTAGATAAAATGTAAAATTTGACAAATCTGTTTAAGCTGGTTTCTCCTGTGGAGCACGTGATGGGGATGAGGCGGAGAAAAATGGGAGAGGAGAAGACAGGAAGGGAGGAAAGGAGAGGAGATGTGAAATAATGGCTGAAAAGAAAGCAAAGAGACTCTTCCTAAGAATAATGCAAGGAATTCTCACTGAGAGCAATGAAAAGAGAAAAGCTATGTCATGAAAATCTAAAACATTGGGCAAATATTAGAAATAATTGCTTAAAGCAAGGTTTGGAAAATGAGTCCTTAGCTAATTTCCTCTTAGAAAAAATATTAAATAGTTTGATCACAATCATTACAAGGGAGGTTTATATAAAATTTCCTGTTTCTCAGGACCTCATCTTAACTCTTGCTATTCATATCACTATTCTTTATTCTAGAGCATTAAAGCCAAGAACTACAGAGTCATGAACAAATGGTAAACAGGCTGTTGTGGGTTTGTTTTCCCTTACTCAGGGTTTTCTGTAGGGTGTATACAGTAGGAGTTACATCATGCATAGCCAATTGTATTCATTTCATTAGCTGATTATATAGACATCCTTCCCAGGAAAGCTTCCGTCCCTGATATGCTCGACTCTATTACCCAACTCTGAGGCACAATGAAAGATTCATGAGGATGATGAGAGTGTAGAGGTGTGAAATGCAAAATGAAATTCTTTTAACTTGTTGCTCAATCATAATGTGTTTTCTATAATACCAGTGTGGCAAGCTGTACACATGATCAAAAACATCTTTGTAAACTGTGGCACCTCATACTTTAGTTATCACCTCTGCAGATGTGCAGAGTAATACCTCATTTGGGCAGAACGCTGGTGAGAAGAATAAAGTTATGCCTCTGAATAGCTATACTTAAAGCTAACACCTAAAACCTCAATAACTTACTCAGTAAAAGGTTTACTAAACTCTTACTCAGAACTGTTTTTACTTTTAGTTTATGCAAAATTCTAAGAAATTTGGTATAGCATAGGGTTAATCTAAGTCAAAGTCACAGGCTCTCCTATATGTTATTTGGTAAGAGATTTAATCTTTTGAAGCCTCCATTTCCACATCTGTAAGATAGGTATAAAATATTTACATTTCATAGGATAGAATGAGTATATAATCAGCACATTCACATAAAATATAAACACCAAGCAAGTGCCTAAGAGTTTAAATAAAGATTTTTTTTCATAGAACCTGGTACCACATAGTGAACCAAGCACTTTATCTAAGGCTCAATCAGAGGAACAGCAATCCTTTCCAATGTCAAGTAGGAATTATTCCAGAATTCTTGAGAGAAAGTACACTGATCTCTACAGTGAAAACTTCCTAGGGTTTCAAGGGTAACCTTAATTTATACAACTTCTTTTGTTGCTAGCATTACTATCTCCCTAAGAATTCAAAATGCATAGCAATCTGAACCTAACAAGAAGAGAGGTGAACAGCTTTTCCTAACGTCATTGCCCTGCATTACAGTAGAGTACAATGATCAGTGTTCTTAGTAAGTCGCCAAGAAAGGGATAAGTGTATGTTCCCTAACTCTATGACAAAGAAGACAGAGTAAACAGAGGTGTTTAGAAATATTACTGTTTTAAAAAATGAGAACTTTTAAACAATATTTTTTAGGAAACTTAAAATACTAAGCCAGTTGAGAAAACTCATCCATTCAAAATGGAGCTAATCATAGTGCCCAAATATAGAACCAAGGTCTTCCTATTCACTATAAAGATGGTTTAATACTCACTCTTTAGTACTTGGACTTAAGATTACTAAGGTAAGTTTGTTTGTTTGCTTGTTTGTTTGTTTGTTTTTTATGGAAAGAATGAGTTACCAAGACATTTGCCCTTTCGGGACCTTTTATTATTGTACTAAGTTGCTTATCTTTTCTTATTTTGTAGGAACTCCTTACATATTAAGGATATTAACCTTTCTTCTGAATTATGAATATATTTTAACCATTTATCCTGTTTTATGGTTACCTTTTTTTTTTTTTGCTATGCAGAGGTCTTAAATTTTAGTATACTTGAATACGACATACTTTTTTTTTATGATCCCTGAATTGCTGTCATATGAAGACAGCCATTTTGTATTCAAAGATTACTAAAATATTCTCCTGTACTTTCTTCCATCCCCACTTTAAATCATTAAATGTGATTTAATTTCACATTTAAATAATTACTGCTATTACAGCATATATTTGTGCACTATTCAAGGAAAACAAATTTCCAATAAAACCTCTTTTTTGAAAACATAATTTTTAGCCTCTTAATCCATGTAAGTGAAAGTATGCAGTTTGTTTGGCCACACTCATAGCCTTGTGGAAGTTCCCAGGGCCAGGGATAAAACTCATGTCACACCTGTGACCCAAGCCATTGCAGTGACAATGATGGATCCTTAACCCACTGCACCATAGGAGAACTCCAAAAGTATGGATTTTTATACTATGTCTAGGTAAAATAAATGTTAAAGATTTTGGATGTGATTTTAAATTATCAAACCATTTACATTTCTTAAAATAAGTAAACATTTTGATGTTGCAGTGAGAAAGGAAAGGGGACTAACACTAACAGAATGCCTAAGGTGTGCCAGCACTGTCCTGGGTACGAGATATATGCCATTCATTTAATCATCATGAAACTGAGATTCAAAGAAGTTAATAATTTACCCCCAAAGCCTCATAGTTGATAAAATGGAACAATGATCACAACCAGTTTGTTCCAACTTCAAAACATATATTATTTCTGCAAAGAGACAGAGAAGTCTTACCTATGTCTAAGGGATGCATGTTTATAAAATTTAATGGTTAATGTTATTTTTCCTTATAGGCTAAGCAACCTATTTAATGCTTCAATAACAATTATTATCATATCTAAGTACAGAAACTGAAGAAAAATGGTACTAGAAATGGGTCTCTACTGGTCAGATGAGGGCTAGAAAAATAATAACACTCTTTTTGTCTTCTGAATTTCCAGACTGAAAGCTAGTAAAGAGGTGACATGATAGTCCATAAAAATTCAAGGCACTGGGAAATTTTGTACTTCTGAGTAGCTCCTTGCTCATCAAGCATGATTAGGACCCAGAAACCAGTCACTTTATGAAATAAAACAATAAATAATCAGAGAATAAAGACAATCCTTTTCATTACTTTCATGTATAGTCCAACAAAAATATTTATGTTAATATTATATAGAATAATTTTCCTACTATTGCTTTATTAATATGAAAATCTTACGGTACTTTATTGTATTAAAAAAAATAACATTTTCACAGTTGATGTGCACAATCACCACATAAGAAAAGAGTGGGGCAGGCATTATTTTCCCTGCTTTTAAAAAGTAGCTGAAATTTTCTATATCCCAAGGCAGAGTAATAAACGAATGAACTCAGTTTTTCCCACCAT
>PVHT021183631.1:12357156-12380645 GCA_004024745.2 Catagonus wagneri
GGAGGGGAGGAGGAAGGGAGAGTAAGGAAGGAAGGAAAGAAAAAACAGCTTTAATTTTAAAATACAAAGATAAATAAAATAGATCTTAATGTATTAGTTTATTAACACCTGATTTTAGCTACCCTATTATAAAAACAGATGATATCATTCCTGCCCCCAGAGTTATTTGAGAAGTTAAAAGGACAAGTATCTGTCCTTGACTGGAAAAATAACAGGTAGACCAGAAAGTCTGCTGGATTCCTTTCTAAGCCAATAATTTATATTCATAAAGAATTTAAAACTACTTTCATATCTTCTTGGGAAAAGTTTAATTCCTCAAACATTAAGTATACCTACTAAACTGAGGTGTTCTAAGGAAATACAGTGGTAAATGAGATGTCTATAAAAACCAGTATTTATGTGGCTGTCTCTGAGAATGCGGAATTGAGGGAGTTCTTTTGGCATATCTCTATTTACAAACTTTTATCTAATCAGCATCCATTTGTTTTGGAATAATAAACTAATAAATAAAATATAATATATAGAAAAGATATAGTATGGTGTTGTCTTTTTTCTTCTAGAATAAACCTCCAATGTTAAATCCCTTGGGAAGTGCCTTACTGAAAGGGAAGAAGCTCACAGTGACTGAGCAGTTACTATGTTCAGTCCTTTGCTTAGAAGGTAATAAACTTTAATCTTACTTGCTTCTCACTACACTTTTGCAAAGAAAATATTATTCTCATTTTACAGACCTGGAAACTGATTTTTAGTGAGGTTACATAACTTGCCTTTGGTCATATAACAAGGTGCCAGACCCCACCTATGGTAATTCTTTACACACTGTCATGACACCTTTCTTTAATCCTGCAGACAATAAGCTTGCCCCTTGCAGAGTCTGATTTATGATTATAATAGAAAATCAGGAGTTCCCACCGTGGCTTAACGGTTAAAGAATCTAACATCCATGAGGACGCAAGTTCGATCCCTGGCCTTGCTCAGTGGGTTAAAGATCTGGCATTGCCGAGAGCTACAGTATAGGTCACAGACACGTCTTGGATCCTGCATTGCTGTGGCTGTGGTGTAGGCCAGCAGCTAGAGCTCCAATTCCACCCCTAGCCTGGGCATCTCCATGTGCCGCAGATGTGGACCTAAAAAGAAAAAAGAAAAAAGAAAAAAGAAAAAGAAAAGAAAAATCATGTGAAATTCCTAATAGCTCCATATTTATTTTTATGTGCAGCTCTTGAAACACCAAATATCAATTTCTATTGAACTATCCTTAGTCCCAGTAAAGTATTGCACTAAATCCATTATATCCAATCAATTGCTTTGCTTGTAGATCAAATTTTCCACTGGATAAAATGGAAAAAATTGTCAACCACTTGTTTTAAATTAATGTTGTTCAGACAGTTGCCTTGAACATTTCATAATTACTGTTAGCTACATACCTAATACCACCTTGAAATTTTAATTTGTACATTTCAGATTAGAAGCAAAACATGAAGTAAAGAGACATGATTCAAGTTGAACCCAGAAGATTTGACTCAATGAAAGAAAAATTCTAGAATTATATATTGGTAAAAAAGATAAAGTGTTTTTGAAAAGTCTGCATGTAGTCAGAAAAGTTCAGATTGAATTAATATTGATCATCAGGATGTTAAAGATTCCAATATCTACAGAAAGACTAACATTTACATTAAAAAATAAGTAATTAGGTATTTATCAGAAATAAATGGATTCTGGCCATCAGGAACATATTTCTTCCTTGGGAAGATTTAGTGACCAGAATTAGGGATAAGAAGGATTTGGGGGGTTATCCATGAGGTTTTTTTTCTTGCTTACAGGACTGGTTACATGATAAGGCCCAGCTTGGGTATTTTCTGTCTGTATGTTACAGTTCATTAAATGTTTCTAAGAAATGGCTTCTAACAGGGAGGACTAAAAACACCCTAAATGGTTTTTAAATGATAATTTTTGCACTTCTGTACTACAATCTAAAAAAAAAAAGTCATGAGAAGAGCTTAGATATAATAGATATCTATTCTTTTGCAAAAATAAAGACAAAAGAAAATATTTCTTAAAATCATTTCACAAAGGCAAAAAAGAAGACAAATTCCTCTTAGTTCCTATATTCTTGGAATAACCTAAAGTTCCCATAGACGACAAGCCCCTAATTAATAACTCTCTATTATATACACATATACATACATGCACAAACACACACTCCAAACCATGTAAATCATCTCTAAAAATTAGTCTTTGTCCTATAAGAAATTGCTTTTGAGTATGACTCATATACTCACATTTCTATGGATTAACTACAGGATAATTTTCATTAGCATCATAGCTGACAAGCCAAAAAATGGGTTGTAACGTTATTGCTGATCCATGAAATCCTTACTTTTAAAGCTATTTTAACCCCCGATTCTATTTTAAAGGCTATTAGAAAATACTGTAAAATAGCAAACAACTTCAACAGAAGCTAATAGTTCTCAAATTTTAGAATTCACAAGGATCTTATGTAATATTTGTTGAAAATATATAATTTTTAACTTTATGTTAGAGACACTGATTCAGTAGGTCTGTAGGGCAGCCCCAGGGATCTATGCTTTCTACAAGTGTGCCAGGTTATTCTGAAGCAGATAATCAGCACGTTGCACCTTGAGAAATACTGCCACTCTTAGAAACTCAAATATCAACAAGATCTAGCCAAATAACCAGATGGTTTTCATCCTGGAAATCAAACAATCAATGATTTGATTCTATGTGAGTGTAAGGCTAGGGAAAAAGGCATAACAGGACAGGTGATTTCATCATGTTCTCTTAGTGAAATTTTACAAGATGTACCCTGGCTGAAGTTTTATACATTTGTAAATTTTTTCCAATACTTTCACAAATCTTTGTCCTGTGAGACACCGTGGCTTAAGTGGGGGGAAAAAAGGCTACTATTCAGTAAACTTTTATGACACCTTGACCTGTAGTTGGCTAAGACCTAACAAAGACTAACTAGCAGGCAAACCTCCCTTTGGCGACAAGCCCCATCCATGAAAGTCATGATTTAACCTGTCACAACAAGTATACAAGCCTTACATCTGGACTGTCACGGGACATCAGTCGCAGGGCAGCTTACTAATTTTCTGAAACTGGGAGTCTCATTATGCCAGAAAAAGCAGCTACCTTGTTTACCCCTTTTTTCTTAGGCAATCTTTCTCTGCATTATCATTTTGATCATTAACGTGCTTGAGTTGACAGGAGCCAAAGAAAATTCAAATACAACCCAGAAACAACAGAAATGTGTCATCCTGGAACAGACATGTGGTCTGTCCAACCTAGGCACCTGCTTCTCATGATGAGTAATGCCAGATGTTTCAGGGAAAGATACAAGCCTTTATTACACATCTGCTTTATGCAATTGTGCAATGATACATCACAAGGGAGTTTTCTTTTTCTGACTCTGAGTTAGCCAGAGTTGTAGCCTACTACATCAGCCCTTGAACTCACCCCTGCATCCTTTACTGCACTCTCTTAAGAAAAAGAAAAAACAGAAAGAAAGACTATTTGTCTAATTTGTTCAATGATAAACACTAGGCTAAAGCAATTATACCCATAGACAAAGTTTTCTGGCTTCCATTAAGGAGATGGATGGACATTTGATATAACAGCAATATTTGCTGATTACAGTAGGTAAATGAGAACTAGGTCACATTTGCAAATAGCTTGGAAATAAAAATCATTCTGGTAATGCTAGAAGTCAGTATAGGAAAGCCTTCCAGAATGTGTACAGCTAAGTGAACATAATTGGGGTAAAACTACAAATAACTAGTAACAATTACTTTAGTTGTAAACATTAACAAATTTTCGTGAATCATATATTCCTGAAAAAATTCAATAATCAAGAAGGATAACCATGGTATGTTTATTCACTTGTTCACAGACATTTAGAGTGTCTTCTCTGTGCTAATCACTGTGTTAAGTGCCAGGGAAATAGTCATGGTCTTACCTTTATATAGTCCAGTGGGGAAAATTGACAATTATTAGGGAAAATAGATATTACGATGAGAAGTTGAGATATATGTTCTAAAGGAAAACAGCATGGTTATGATACAAAAAAACTGGAGGAACCTACTTAAAGGTCAGATGAATTTTCCCTAAGATGTGATATTTAAACTGAGACTAAAGGTTAATAAAACTAAGGTTATGCCAAAAGCAAGAGAGGAGTATTCTGGATAGAGGAAATAACACAGGTAAGTCTTATGGGTGGAAGCTTGGTGTGTCCTAAATACTGAAAGGAAGTGAATATGGGAGTAGATAAGAATCAGATCTTGAAGTACTGCATAGGTTATTGTAAGGCATTTGAGCTTTATTATAAGAGAGATGGGAAAACATTAAGGACTTAAAGTGGAGAAATGGTATGAATGTATATACATTTTTAAAAGCTCATAGGAGAAAGTCTGTTAGAAGTCTCTAAAGTGCACTCAAAGATTTGGGGGTCTTGTCAAAGTGAAGGTTCTGATTCTCTAAAAGCGGGACATAAAATTTTGCATTTCAAATAAGCTCCCAGGTGATGGTGTGGTCTGGAAGATACTGGTCCTCAGGCCACACTCTGAAGAGGGAAGTATGAGAATATTTTTACAAGAGTCCACACTCTTGCCTCTTTCAAACTGGTGGCTTGAGCTAGGATCGAAAATGTGGCAGCAGGATTCCCTTCGTGGCTCAGTGGTTAACGAATCCGACTAGGAACCATGAGGTTGCGGGTTCGATCCCTGGCCTTGCTCAGTGGGTTAAGGATCTGGCGTTGCCGTGAGTTGTGGTGTAGGTTGCAGATGTGGCTCGGATCCCACGTTGCTGTGGCTGTGGCATAGACCGGCAGCTACAGCTCCTGTTAGACCCCTAGCCTGGGAACCTCCATATGCCACGGGTGCGGCTCCACATAAAGGCAAAAAAAAGACAAAAAAAAAAAAACAGAAAGAAAATGTGGCAGCAAAGGATATTTGACCCATCTGAGATATATTTAGGAGTTAGAACTAACAGATTCTCTACAGCTTGCCTTTGAACATTACGGCAGAGTATATATTAAAAAGAACTCTACTATCAAAATTTCTGAAAGTTAAAGGGGATCCTGAAGTTCTACTCTCAACACTGGTTATGGACAGAAACAACAATTGATGAAGAGGCAGAAACTTCCAGTGAGGAGGTTAGAATGTGGCTTGGGGGTGAGGAGAGGGATAAAGGTGGTTGTGGGTGTGATAGAGATATTGCCTAGGACTTAGACTGTTTTCCTGACAGCCATGGAGTTATCAGCAGTAGATCCATGAAAGCAGACCACATATGCCCGTGGAAGGACCTTGAACCTCAAAGTCAGAGCTTCATGTCTTTGTTCTGCCACATTTTAACTCTATTTCTCTGAAAAAAATTTCTAGTTTCTTACCACTATTTCCTCATTTAATAAAATAGGACATAATGAGATCATGTATATGAAAACATTTAGCATGGGGCCTACCATAAGAAGGTATTAATAAAAATCAGGAGTTCCTGTCATGGCTCAGCAGAAACAAATCTGACTAGCATCTGCGAGGACACAGGTTCAATACCTGGGCTCGCTCAGTGGGTTAAGGATCTGGTGTTGCTGCGAGCTGTGGTATAGGTCACAGACATGGCTCGGATCTGGCACTGCTGTGTCTGTGGGTAGGCCAGTGGCTACAGCTTCGATTTGATCCCTAGCCTGGGAAACTCCATATGCCAAAGGTGTGGCCCTAAAAAGACAAAAAAAAAAAAAAAAAAAAAAAAAAAAAAAAAAAAAAGAGAGAGAGAGAGACAGAAAGTATGAATAAATATCAAACGAATTACACTTAAGCATTTTTTGTGTGTTTTTTTTCGGGGTGGAGGGGCACACCTGTGGCATATGGAAGTTCCCAGGTTAGAGTGTCTAATTTGAACAACAGCTGCCGACTTACACCACAGCCACAGCAACACCAGATCCAAGCCACTTCTGTGACCTACACCATGGCTCATGGCAACACTGGATCCTTAACCCACTGAGGGAGGCCAGGGATTGAATCCACATCCTCATGGATACTAGTCAGGTTATTAACCCGCTGAGCCACAATGGGAACCCCCACTTATGCATCTTAATGAGGGACCATTTTCTGTTTCTTCAGATGATGTAAAAATCATCTGTGTAACCACAGAAGTGAGCGATTTCACATCCTACTGTGTGCCCCCATGCAACCCATATTATTTCTGCTTCTGGTAAAGATGTTTTCTGACAAGGAACTTAGAAAGTCTCTTTATGTCTTATGTCTTCAGAGACAATAAATGAATACTACCTTTAAATTCAACAATGGTCCTTATAGCAAATGCCATAAAGGTGACCTACAATTAAATACAACATTAGGTTAATATGGAATTTACATAGCTAATCTAGTCCCTTTGGCACACCCGAAAAGATACCTAAAAGGTAGTAGACTCTCATGTTACCAAAACCCTTAGAAAAAGCAGAGTTTGGTAAAACCAAGGCAGGTTATTTTAAAGTCTCTTTAAAAAGACCACCAAGATATTTTTCTTCATGATCTGATCTCAGTCTTCTGCTATTCATTATATTACTAGTACTAAGAAAGAAGATTAATTGATGTATCTTTCCTAGTTCAATTTAAAGTCATTCCTCTTATCCATACTCACAGAATGGAAACAGCTGGTCCCTGTATTCTGTAACTCAGGTTTAGTGTGAGTTAGGCTGACTTCAATTAAGCCTCTTTTGTCATTAACAGGAAATATTTGCATACAAACAAATTTGCAGAAGTACCCAAAGCAGTTTGATTCCAGAATGGGTAAAACACGACCGCTGTAAACATACTCTGCAAATTCAAAGTCAAACAAAGCCTTTCAAAATTATAAATTCAGAACAGTGAGATTCTATATAATCTTAAAAGTCAGGGGTTGATAACTGTCTCAAGATAGGGAAGAATTTGTAGAGTATATTTCATATAGGCCTATGAGTTTTACTTGTTGAACCCTATGCCTGGAATGAACAACTAGGATCTTCCCCCCAAATACACTGAATCTACCCCAATCAAGGCAGATACAGCCTCTCTGTCTCAGGCAGTATCTCTCTCTTCCTCCATTCCTCTGACCCTCAGAATGATTCTCAAATCCCAAAAGAAGGTCTCTGAAATTTCTCTCAGCAATCCACTCTGAAATAAAAGAGGTAATAATGTTGATCACTGTCACTGTGTACAATCTCTTAGGCAACATGTAGGACCAGGTCCAAAACATCACATGCAACCCTAGCCTTCTATAACAACTTCTCACAAAACCCTTCTGAGTCAATGCCCTCAAACTCAGAGGAAATGTGTAGGCATCTTCCAACCCCGCAGAAATGATCACTGTCCTTTTCCACTCACAGCCAGGCCACACCCTCAGGAAACTTAGTGTTCCAACTACACAAATTATCTGAATCCTACGAACCAGTCTTTTCCTTCACTAGGTCTCATGATAAATAATGCCAATTATTTGGATTTCCGAGATGGAAAAAAATCTTTCAAAAGACATGGGTTAGGCATTTATCTTTCACCTGTACTTGTGCAATGGGCTTGATCAGGCTCTCTCTGCCTCCAGTGCAGCCCACTTAAATCTCTCCTGCACAGTGTGCCCAGAGGGAGAGGTCTAAGGTATAAATTTGATCATGGCACTTAGGGATGGGTCAGCTTGAATTTAACACATCAAACCCACTGATATTCCGGTCTAACTTCCTTGCTAACCTGTAAAACTTTTAAAGCAGGGTACAAATCACATTCATCTCATTAATTATGCAAGCTAACATTAGGCATGGCATTTAATAGATACTCCATAAATGCTTGCTGAATGAGTAACCATTAGTTTTTCAGAATCAGATTTCCAAAAATGGAGGTCCAGAAAGAAAGTGGGAGAAACTTAATAAATGGCAAAGCTAAACAATAGACCTTCTGTCACATCCTCTTGTTCCCCAGAGCAGTTAGAGTAATACCTAAAATAAATATATCACAAACTCCTGCTACACCCAGAGTGTCTTAGATCACTATCACATCTCAAGTAACATGTAGGGAAATCCTATTTCACACCAAGATATTATGACTGAAACAAAACAAAGCTGTGCTCTAGGTTTTGCGTAGAGGAATAGAAAGGTTTCTGAACATGGTTTCACTAAAATAGACCTGAGTATGTATCTTCCAGGAATGATATCTCAGTACCTACATCTGCCTGCCTGTGCACACCACAACCACACACACACACACACAGTTTTTGATACCACAAATCTTAGATACACGAGGGTAAAGCTTACTCACCCTTAACTGCCATTCCTCTTTGGCTCCCCTTAACTGCATTATAATCATAGTCATTAGTGCCATAATGATAGTAATAAAGCTTTATGCTTCTATAGCACTTCTCAGATGATCTCAAAGCATGACTGCATAGTGACTGTATCTATAATACGACCGAGATGGTGTCTATAATAAGGGCGGGAGCTTACAGACTTACCTGACACCTACAAGTCAAAATTATGAGGAAGAGGCTTGCACGGATTTGTCTCTTTTATTTAGCTAGGAAAGGGTGATTCTGAAACAAGCCAAGACAAGTCTCCAGAGGGACCCACCAAAGAAGAAAGACCTATATCTTATCCAACACTCACTGACCTTATCAAATACATTTTATACTGACAAGGGGGAAAAAGATTTTAATGCTTCCATGGTTGAAATCAGCAAAGAGTCTTTGAAGTCATAACAAAAAATTGACCAGTTGACTTATCTAGACTTGATCTCTATCCCCAAGCCACACTTTCTGTATGGCTCAAACTTTCCCTCATCCTCATTTCATGAGATGCTTTCACAGCTCCCCCAGTATATTCCCTGCAGGTCCTATATGGCCGTTATTACAATTATCTTTCCATAATCCCAGGGGATCTTTTAGGAGACTCCAGAAAATAGAAGAAACCTAATTCACTCTTCATGCGATGGGGGAGAAGGGACAAAATCATCTGTGAAAAGCATCCTAAGTCGTGAAGCTGATATATTTCTGCCCCAGTCTAAATTGGAAATTTCTTTTATCCACTATTCTAGAATATATTAGATACTACCAAATTCTATGAAGTGTCAGGATAAGGCCAAGCACTGGAAACAGTAATATGTAGAGATGTATTTTCTGCCCTTGAGGAACTCACAGTCTTTGTAAGCCAGAAGTCATGAGGGGGATAAATGATCTCCTTGTTTCAAAGCTGTCACTGCCCCCCAAAAATCTAGTCTTTATATTGCAGCAGAAAGAGGAATTTAAAATACAAATACAATCATATTGCTCACATGCTCAAAATTCTTTGGATAGCTTCCTGTCATATGTAGAATAATATCTAAATTCTAACCATGACCTCTATGGCAGTCCCTGGTTTTCTTGCCCCTAGTCTTGCTCTCTTCCCTGTGATCCTTCCACTTAAAACATCATTCCTCCCTTTCTGTTTCTTTAAGAAGCTAAGCTTGATCTCATCTCAAGCCTTCTGTACATCTACTTAGCTTCCTCCCACACCCTCAGCAATACCACCCCCCTCGTTTCACTCAATTCTCTTTCAATGTTAGCTCCTCAGAAAAGCACCCCTGACCACTTCCTTTAAAATAGCCACCCCAGTCTGTGACAGTTCCTATCTTATCTTTCTTCACCCTATTATCTGATACTATAATTTGTGTTTATCTAGTTAATTGATCACAATTGATCTTCTCCACCAGAATGTAAGCTTCAGACAGGCAGGGCTTTTGTAGTGTTCATCACTGTAACCCAAGCACCTAGAATAATAGTGAATACCATCCAGTCGATAAATACTTGTTGACAGATAGTTAAGAGATTATCCATACCCACACTTCACCTAATAACACCAGAGTCATTTATTTGCTCCCTGTACCCTAAGAATTCTTTAGGGTTTTAAAGATGGAAAAAATGAAAGAGAGTGAGATTTTACCTGTTAAGCCTAAACACTGATGTGGGCTACAAGAAATATCTTTGTGCCTGAGCCATTCTCTACTACCCATAATCTCAGATCTTTCTTTCCTTTACACAATAGGCATTATAATTATGATTTTATGACTGAAGATTTGCTGTCTAGTCAACAGAAGGTATCCACCATTGACATGGGTTGACCCATGGACACAGGCCCAGTAACTGTGTCTCTGTGTATGTGCTATCTGTATTTCTCTGGCATAGGTTTAAACTTGATGCATTCGCATATCCCAAGCAAGTTTCACCAAGGGAGCGATAACAGGAACTAACTGTTTTCATAGGGTTTCACGTCTATCTTGTTAGCCTTTAGGGGTCAAATTTTTGTGTCTTGCTTTTGTACAGGGGATTACAAACTATCAAAACAAGTTTGTACAAGACTTGGTTGTACAACAGCTACTTGGTTGAATTCACCAACAGCTTGGATGCTTATCTGCAAACATACACAATTCTTCTCTGTGCCAGATGTTAATGGGCAGAATGTAAGGGCACAAATCTCAAGCCTACCAAAATGAACTCCCAAGTGGTGAGACATGCCAAATTGGAACTTCTGAAACTCTGACAGGTTCAAATAAACCTTGGATCTTGATGTAAACATCTCATTCATAATTGTCTTTAATTCTGTGTGAAGTTGCCTCCCCAACAGAGATCATACCCTCCTTCCCACCCTAATAAGAACAGTGCCTAATAAGAACAGTGGTTCCCATTGCCAGCAGGCACCACTGTGCACATTCTGGCATGTGAGGAAAAAAGCTGATGGCACTGTCTTTCTACCGCTTTTCTGCTTTAAAAATCATTCAACAGTTGCCTGGGTCTCATGAGTTGACTATAATACTAATTCAGAAAATGTGGCTTCTAATCACACAAAATGAACCTTGTTCTCTCAGCAGTATTTCATGCCATCATCTGTTTTTCTAAAATATGAGGTAAAACACCACATGTCTTACCAAAATGTTTAGCAAAAGTTGTTAACATTGGTTTTCTTTTAAAACTGTATTGGGCTGAGCTAAAGAGAACATCAAAAAAGACTTCACTTCCATTTCTGAACCTAAAAATGACTACAGAGGTATGCAGTCACACAACCATCTGTTCACCCATCCATCTACCCCTCAAACATGTACTGAACTTTTCCGTCCAGTTCCTCACTAGTACTGGAACTGTAAGTATTAATAACAGATGATCCCTTCCCTGACAATGATCTACCTTAAACCTAGAGTTTCTGTCTTCAGCAAGAGCCTTTAGCCTTCAAATATCTGTAGTCTATATATAACTTTACCCCTATTGATTTCTCTTTCATGGCTCTCTACCAGACCTTTAGTTAAATCCGCACTACATATCTGTGATGTCAAGGTTCTTCTATTTGCTTGACTGATTATTCGTAGCCAGTAATTTACAAAGTACTTTTACATATAGCATTTCATTTAATCTTCACAACAACCTGTGAGGTAGATGTGACAACAACTGATATCACACATGGTATTAAGGGCAGAAATGGACATTTCTGACTCCATGTCACTGTACTGTGGGGTTCAGTTGTCTATTCCAACCTCTCCTTCTTGTTTTCTTTGGTTGCACACTCAGTTAGCAAATGTTTACTGAGCATCAACTATGTGAGATATGTTTTGCTAGGCAAAATCCTACTCAATCCTTGCCAACTTGGTCAATTTCTTCAGTTCAGAATTGATCAAAAGAAACTGTGCATCTCTGCATTTCCTGAATCTAGAACATGTCCCCTCTATACTTCTAGCAAGGCTAGAAGCGGAGTCTGACCTCAAGTGTATGCCCACCTCAGCCCTAGAGAAAGGGTCAGAGCTTTTCTCCATAATTCATATTAATGTTTAAATTCCTTTTTATACATAGTAGTTTTAAGCCATAACATCCCTTTTCCCCATGCCATCAACCTAGAGAGAAAAATAAGTGAATTAGAGGAGAAAAGGATAAATAATGCTACATGTCTTTTTTTCTTTTCTTTCTTTTTTGTCTGTTAAGGGCCACACCCGCAGCATATGGAAGTTCCCAGGTTATGGGTCGAATCAGAGCTGTAGCTGCTGGCCTACATAACACCAGATCTGAACTTCATCTGTGACCTACACCATAGCTCACGGCAACGCTGGGTCCTTAACCCCCTGAATGAGGCCAGGGATCGAACAAGAGTTCTCATGGATACGTGGTTTAGTTATTGCTGAGCCACAATGGGAACTCCGAATGCTACATTTTTTGGCAGTATTTGAGAAACACAGGTGGATGAAAAATTGGATGCACTGGTGCCTGTGGCAAGTACAGATGAAAGGCCATGAATGGCAGGCTATTTATACAATTCCACTAAAATCCAGCTGACACAGCTCTTCAATATCCCAGGGAGATAATTCTACAATTTCTACCACTTTTTCACCTCACGTTTGTAGTCTGTTGAGCTACTTTAAACCCTAGTTCAGAAAGATGACCCTTAAGATAGAAAATATGTAAAATTAAAAGCAGATGCTTCAAAGTACTGGGGTCATGTCTGGGTCTGGAAATGGAAACAGGGACAGCAGGTTTTTATATTCTCTTGAGCAAATCCCATGACATTCTTTAAAATGAAGCAGTCAAAAAATATAAATATTTCCATTAGTCAAAGGATACCAAACCAATGTTTGTCAAATCAGTGACTATGAGAACTTCTCCAAGTGGAAATATTTACAAGAAGACTGAGGCAATCATTGTTACCAAGAACTTTTGTGAGACGTGTGCACTCTCTTCTCTCATTTTCCAGGCAGACACGTTATGGCATGGAAAGGTAAAGAAAACAAGAAAAGAATGAAAGGACACAGGAGCTGAAAGAAAAAGGGTAGGAAAGGCAAAAAAGAAATGAGGAAGAGAATGGATGGTATAAGAAAGAACAAGTTTTCAAATCAGATGAGTATCAGTTTAAACTCTGGTTTTGCCATGTGTCTTTGCCCAGACTGTCTCATCTATAAAATGGACATGATTACATTAGTTTGTAGAATAAATGTGAAGATTAAAGGAGATACTGAATGAGAAGAGACAGATGATGTTTGACAAGAGTGATTATTTATTTTAGACTAAAAGATTTAAGAAAGATAAAAGTAGAGATCTTCCCACTGAATAAAATTCTCAAAATAGATTTGAAATAATCTATCTGGACTTCTGGAATCTTTTAAATTGAACTCCTCGAATAATTCTCGAATGTGAGAGTAGAAAGGTGGAGCTACCCAAAAAAGAAAAAAAAAATTGAGTGCATTTCGTGATAACTCCATCCTGGATGTATATCAGAATCACTTATGAAGCTTTAAAAAAATCAGATCCCTAAGCCTTACCTCTACAAATTTGTTTTCAGCAAGTTTGGGATAGGGCTCTGATACTTTTACTTTTTAAAAAAAATTTAGCAGGTATTCTAATGCTCAAACAAGGCTGGGAATTGCTGTCATAAACACTAAATACAGTTGGGCATTCTGGCAATGGAAGGCTCTATCTTAGGTCAATGTAGAACATCAATAGGGAAATGGAAATTATACATTCAACAGAGAAACTTTATCAGATTGAAACCTTCAGTTAAAAGATCTTTTATTTTTTGCACCTTTACTCAAATTTCCTCTGTGTTTATACCCACCTAGAAAAGCAAGATGTGCCCTGGAAGAAAGACTATGGAAATGCAATAAACCTTTTCTCTAGAATCCTTCCTGAGTTTTATAGAATGGCATTTGTAATTTAATGACATCTACTTCAACTGTGTGGAGAAGCACCCTGAGAACGGGGTGATGACTGTATGTTGCACAGCATGTTCTCAGGAGTCATGGGGGGTTAAGTTATGTAACTTAGCACTTTGCTGTAATTTCCTTGGCCACGTCCATTTGTACAAGCATAGATTTGTGTGTGGAGAATTATTACTTCACTTTGCAATGGGTCCCCAAAAAGTAAAATGATCAAATGAGAATTCCTTTGTGAATCAGGGCTAAATGGCTAATTCTGTACCAGGTTCCAAGAGAAGACCCTTCACTGTCCACTGAGGCTTCCAAAGTGTACTTTCATCGAAGATTACAATTCTGATTGTTTAAAATACCATCACTTCTACGGTTGGAAGAGGAAACTAATTTAAAAACACAAAATTTTGTTCTTACATCACAAAGTTAACCATTTGGTAAAGCTCTGTCTGTAAAATCCAGAAAATCTTATTATGCGTTTGTTTTTAAATATGTAACAGAAAAATGTTTCCAAATAAACTTCACCATGAAATGCCAGGAACTTGGAAAAATGTACTAGTGGGCCAAGAAAACAAAAAGAGTGGATGGTGACGAGAGTCTTCCTTTTCTTTCATCAGGTTTCACTTAGCTAAGGTCAGTCATGCAATTTCAGATAAACAAACAAAGGATCTTACATTTAAACATGGGACATTCCTAACAGGACTTCTCAGCACAGAGGAGACAGGCCATCTCAGTGCTTCCCTGCCTGGTGGAAGCACCAGCTGCTCCTCATCGCTTGGGGAGCAAGTTGTGAAGAACACTGGTGACTTACAATTAAAGTGAAGAAATTCCTTTCAGATGTAATAATAAAGGGAAATGACAGAGACACAAAAGAGATGAAGAAAAAAAATTTTTAATTAAGCCTACAAAACCATTGAAGGCCTGAACTGACCTCAGATTATAAGAAAAACAGACTGGCCTTAAAAAATTACTATTTTGATAGGAAAGCTACATTAATTGAGATGAATTCCAAGAAGAGAAGGCCATGTTGGTAAGAAAAGGACAGATAATCATTTAAAAAGCTTACCAATGTAGATAAGCTGGTGAAAAAGTAAGGGTGACAGCTCATCACCCCTAATTGTTGACCTTTAGGCCTCCAGGGGGCTTTTATAAAAGTTTCAGACATTGAGTTCACCAGACAGTCTTAGTTTTTTGTTTTTGTTTCTTAATAATTTAAGGGAAAATCACTCTGAGGTACCCATATTTTGTTTCTTATAAACATTTAGATTTGATCACATCTTTTTATTCCATGGCTGGCTGGCTTGCTCACCGGCTTAGTTCTTACTCTCTTTTGCCCCCCCACCCATCTTCCCTCTCTTTTCCTCTCTCTCTTTCTCTCTCTTCCTCTCTCTGTTCTTTGAGTAAAGAGAAAAAGATCCAACGTCTTTTTCACTATGTCTCAAGACATCTACATAGAAACACACTTTCTGAAAAAGTTTAATCTTTCATTAAAAGAGTGCTTCACAGATTTTTGAACCTGAAAGGAAATTACAGAAACAGTCCAGCCCCCATGGGCATTGTGATTCACGCAGGGGTGCCACTGATAACATTTGCATGGGCTGTGAGTTGAATTTGAGTTGAATTGGTACAGTGTGGGTATATGGAAAAAGAGTGGCCTGAGTGGAAAAGGAAGAAAAAAGTGCCATATCAAAGATACTTCCATCATTTGCTTGCAAACTTATAAAGTATTGGCCTCCTGTAGGCAGCAGAGACATCTGGGATGCTTCAGCTTCAGTTTTCCTATTCCCAGACCTAAATCACTGCCCCTAAATTGACTTGCATCCCTGGCGGAGTAACTTTATGTCATAAACAACTTGTTTTATGGTTTGAATACTTGCGAACCTAAAGCAATACATTTAACATATACATGTTCACAAAAGGCTATTAAGAATATGTTTAGGAGTTCCCATCATGGCTCAGTGGTTAACAAATCCGACTATGAACCATGAGGTTGCGGGTTCAATTCCTGGCTTTGCTCAGTGGGTTAAGGATCTGGCGTTGCCATGAGCTGTGGTGTAGGTTGCAGATGCGGCTCGGATCCCATGTTGCTGTGGTTCTGGTGTAGGCCGGAGGCTACAACTCCTATTAGACCGCTAGCCTGGGAACCACCACATGCCAAAAAGCATGTTCATAAGCCTCACTATTTCAGAACCTCCATGAAAAAATAAAAAGCAGATGAATTGAAGAGATATGTAAACTCTGTTTTAGACTCTGCTCCACCACAGATGATATGATTTTGGAAATAATCATAACTAACATTTAGTGAGAATTTACTACTTGCCAGGTACTATTCTGAGCACCTGATATGAATAAAGTGATACATTCTACATCACACCTCCATGAATTAGACATTATTTATTATTATTCATGTTGAAATGGAAATATAGTCAAATAGCTTATTAGTGAAGAAGCCAATATTTGAACTCATGATGCTAGCTCTTCAGCCATGCTCTGAACCTCCATGCTCTAACATTCTTCAACATTAGTCAGTTTTTCTGAATCTCAGTTTTCTATTCCATGATAACAAAAATCTTGTGATGAAGACTAACTAATACATAAAATGGTTTTAGTTTTTAAGCAGTATTACTTTTAAGGGGACTTCTATTTTTAGTCATCATGCAGTAATGTAGACCACATTTGTCTTTCTACCATAAACAACAAGGAAATTGGGGGAAATGTGGAACAATGATATTCAAATATTTGACAACTGGCAGTGCTGTCCAGAGATCCCTGAGAGAAGTAAAACAAATAAAGTAAACCCTATAATTGCCTCAGTGTACTTTCCTGAGAGTTTCCAGGGTGTAGTAAAACAGAAAGAAGGAACCCAAATAGAACCAGAGGTCTTTGTGAATTAAGGAGACAGAGTTTGGAATTTGAGGAGTTGAAAGCAGATAGAATTTTTGAGTCAGGCTATAGAGTAGCAAGTAGGGAGTTGTACAGAGAAAGATTTCCGGAGATCTGAAGTGGCAGAGTCTTTGACATTCTGGCTGAGTACTGACGCCTGTGTATGTGAGAGGAAGCTATGCAGAGCCAGGGAAAGGAGAAGGTAAACACTGTCTAAAGCTCACACAGGGGTAAGAATAGTCCTTTTTTTTTAACATCTCTTTACATTTTTTTGTATTTTATGATTTTAATTTTTTCCAGTATAGTTGATTTACAGTGTCCTGTCAATTTCTACTATACACCAAAGTGACTCAGTCATATATATATAAATTTTATTTTTCTAACATTATTTTCCAACATGTTCCATCATAAGCCACTAGATATAGTTCTCTGTGCTACAGAGCAGGATCTCACTGCTTTTCCACTCCAAATGCAATAGTTTGCATCTATTAACTCCCAGACCATCCCACTCCCTCCCCCTCTGCCTGGGCAACAACAACTTTGTTCTCCAAGTCGATGAGTTTCTTTTCTATGGAAAGGTCCATTTGTGCCATATATTAGATTCCAGATATAAGTGCTATCATCTGGTATTTGTCTTTCTCTTTCTGACTTAATTCACAAAGTATGAGTCTCTAGTTCCATCCATGTTGCTGCAAATGGCATTATTTTGTTCTTTTTTATGGCTGAGTAGTGAGAATAGTTCTGATTCAGACAGACTGTGTGGAAATGTCTCCTATTACAAGGGGAATTACATATAGCTCTCAGTATGCCATTGCCTTAGAAGTGGGGCTAAATTAGTCTGCCCAAAGCTTTCGGGTCTGCCTTAACACAACTTAAAAGTAGGACTCAAAAGAATCAGACTGATTCCAAATAATTTGACTGTAACCCAGAATAAAAAGTCAAAGAGTATTTAAAGGATAAAACAAAATTCAGTACCCAACTACATAGAATTTACAATTCAGGCATCTTGTCAAAAATTACCAGGCCTGAACAAAGAGTCCAAGACAAGATGAACCCAAACAGACTTACACCAAGAAATATCATAATTAAAATACAGAGAGAGAATTCTAAAGGCAGCAAGATAAAAAATAAAAAGTCATATACATGTGAACCCACACAAGGCTATCAGCTAATTTTTCTGCAGAAACCTTGCAGGCCATAAAAGAGTGGCATGACATACTTAAAGGGATGAAAGGGAAAAACCTGCAATCTAGGATACTCTACCCAGGAAGATTATCATTTAGAATTGAAGGAGAGATAAAGATCTTCTCAGATAAGCAAAAACTAAGAGTACATTAATACTAAACAACTATAAAAAAATGTTAAACAGTCTTCTATAAGTGGAAAAGGCTATAAGAAGAAGTAAGTGTCTATAGGAAACGAAATCCCATTTAAAAAGGAAAATATATAGTAAAAGCTAAACACTATTTAAATAAGTTAGGAAAATTATTAAAAGACAAAAAGTTTGTAAAATCAAGTATAATTACAACAATCAGAAAAGGAATAAACATGAAGATGTAAAATATGACATCAAAAATATAAAGTATGGGGAAAGGAAGTAAAGAATGTAGTTCTTTTAGAATGTGTTTTAACTTAAAGGACTACTTGTTTAAAACAAATAGATATAGGTCAGCATATATGAACCCCATGATAAGCACAAAACAAAAACCCACAGTAGATACACAAAGGAATACAAGCACACCACTAGAGAAAATCATCCAGGAGTTCCCATTGTGGCAGTGGTTGACGAATCTGACTAGGACCATGAGGTTGCCGGTTCGACAGTGGGTTAATGATCCAGCGTTGCCATGAGCTGGGGTGTAGGTCACAGACGCTGCTCGGATCCCATGTTGCTGTGGCTGTGGTGCAGGCCGGCAGCTGTAGCTCCAATTAGACCCATAGCCTGGGAATCTCCATATGCCGCAGGTGAGGCCCTAAAAAGCAAAAAAAAAAACAAAGAAAGAAAATCATTCAACCACAAGGGAAGAGTTGAATAGAAGAACAGGGAAGAACTACAGAAACAACTGGAAAACAAGTAACAAAATGACAATAAATACATACTTATTGATAATTATTTTAAATGCTGATGGACTGAAGTCCCAATCAAAAGACACACGGTTGCTGATTGGATTTAAAACAAGCAAACAAACAAAAAAGACCCATCTATAAGCTGCTTATAAGAGACTCACTTCAGAAGACACAGACTGAAAGTGAGGGCATGGAAGAAAAAGGTACTTACTCCATGCAAATGGAAATGACAAGAAAGTGGGAGTAGCAATATTCATATCAGACAAAACTGATTTTAAAACAAACTCTATAACAAAAGAAAAAGAAGTGCATTATATAGTGATAAAGGGATCAACACAAGAAGAAGGTGTTACTCATTAATATATATGTACCCATTACAGGAACACCTAACTATATGAATCAAATATTAACAGATATAAAGGGAGAAATTGACAATAACACAGTAACAGTAGAGCATTCTAACACCCACTTAAATCAGTGGGTATATCATCCAGATAGAAAATCAAGAAGGCAATAGTGGTCTCAAATGACACAACAGACTAGTTGGATTTAATAGATATCTTCAGGACATTGCACTGCGAAATACCATGCTTTTCAAGTGCACATAAAATGTTCTCTGCAGCATAAGGAAGGAAATAATAAAGATCAGAGGAGAAATAAATAAAATAGAGGGTGTTTTTGCTTTGTTTTTTGTCTGTGTGTGTGTGTTGTCTTGTTTGCTTTGCTTTTTTAGGGCCATACCCATGGCATATGGAAGTTCTCAGGCTAGGGGTGGAATAGGAGCTACAGCTGCCTGCTTTTACCATAGCCATGGAAACTCAGGATCTGAGCCTCATCTGAGACCTACACTGTAGCTCATGGGAATACCAGATCCTTAACCCACTGGGCGAGGCCAGGGATCAAATCCACATCCTCATGGATACTAGTCAGATTTGTTTCCACTGTGCCACAATGGGAACTCCTAAAATTAGAGGTTTTTTTCAAATAGAAAATATCACTAAAATCAAGAGCTGGTTCTATGAAAAGATAAACAAAATTGATAAAACTTTAGCCAGGCTCATCAAGAAGAAGAGAGAGAGGACACAAATAAACAAAATAGGAAATGAAAGAGAAATATTAACCAATATCGATATACAAAAAAATCACAAGACAATATTATGAACAGTAATATATCAACAAATGAGACAACCTAGAATAAACGGACAAATTTCTAGAAATATACAACCTGCCATAACTTAATCAGGAAGAAAGGCAATCTGAACAGACTGATCACTATTAGTAAAATTGATTTGTAATTTTAAAAACTCCCATCAGGGAGTTCCTGTCGTGGTTCAGTGGTTAACGAATCAGACTAAGAACCATGAGGTTGCAGGTTCGATCCGTGGCCTTGCTCAGTGGGTTAAGGATCTGGCATTGCCATGAGCTGTGCTGTAGGTTGCAGAAGTGGCTCAGATCCCGCGTTGCTGTGGCTGTGGCAAAGGCCGGTGGCTACAGCTCCTGTTAGACCCCTAGCCTGGGAACCTCCATATGCCATGGGTGCAGCCCTAGAAAAGGCAAAAAGACAAAAAAAAAAAAAAAACCTCCCTTCAAACAAAAGGCCAAGACCAGACAGCTTCACAGGAGAATTCTACCAATCATAAAAAGAAGAGCTAATATCTATTTTTATGAGACTATTCCAAAAAATTAAAGAGTATGGAACACTCCCAAATTTATTCTACAAGGCCACCATTAACCTGATATCAAAATTATGCAAAGACACTGAAGAAAAGGAAATGATAGGCCAATATCTCTGATGAAGATAGATGCAAGAATCCTCAACAAAGTATTTGTAAATCAAATTCAACAATATATAAAAAGGACCAACAATATATAAAAAGGATCAACAATATATAAAAAAGATCATTATGATCAACTGGGATTTATTTCAGGGATGCAAAGATGGTTCAATAGTCACAAATCAATACATCATGTTAACAAATGGAAGAGTAAAAATTACACTATCATCTCAATAAATGCAGAAAAATCATTTGACAAAATTCAACATCCATTTAAAACAAAAAAATTTCATTAAATTTGTACTAAGGGAACGTATATCAATAAATATGTCATTAATAATAATTTAAAAAAACACAGTTAACATCATAGTCAATTGTCACCAGCCAAAAACTTTTCCTCTAAAATCAGAAACTAGGATACCTACTCTTGCCACTCCTATTTAACATGTTATTAGTAGTCCTAACCACATCAGTCAGACAAGAAAAAGAAAGAAAAGTCATCCAAATTGGAAGAGAAATAAAACTCCTTCTATTTGCAGATGACATGATACCATATGTAGAAAACCCCATCTCCATAAAAAAATTATTATAACTAATAAACGAATTCAGGAATGTTGTGGGATACAATTAATTTACAGAAGTCTATTGCTTTTTGCATACAATGATAACGTACTATCAGAGAAATTAAGAAAACAACCCCATTTACAATCACATCAAAATGAGTAAAATACTTTTAAGAACAGGAATAAATATAACCAAGGAGATAAAATATCTATATTCTGAAAACCATAAAATATCAATGCAAGAAACTGAGGGTGATACAAAGAAACAGAAAGATACCACACGTTCTTGGATTGGAAAAATTAATATTTTTATATGTCCATACTACCAAAAGTAATCTACAGATTACAATTTCTGTCAAAATACCTATGACATTTTTCACAAAACTGAAACAAATAATTCTAAATATATATGGAACCACAAATAAATTGCCAAATACTATCTTGACAAAAGTAACAAAGCTAGAGAATATCACTGTCCCTGACTTTAGAAAATACTACAAAGCTATAGTAATCAAAACAGTATGTAGGCACAAAAACATACCATAGATCAATGAAACAGAATAGAGGTCCCTGAAATAAACCCATGCACTTAAATTCATTTAATCTATGACAAAGGAGGCAAATATATTCAATGGAGAAAAAACAGTCTCTTCAATACATTGACTGGGAAAACTGGACAGCTACATGTGAAAGAATGAGATTAGAATATTCTCACTTCACATACAAACAAACTCAAAATGGATATATGACCTGAAATCATAAACTCCAAGAAGAGAACACAGGTATAACACTCTTTGACATAAACAGCAGCAATATGTTTTTGGATCTCTATTCTCAGAAGAAAGAAAAAAAAGCAAAAATAAACAGCTGGTATCTAATTAAACCTAAAAACTTTTGAAAAACAAAGGAAACCAACAACAAAATGAAAAGACAACCTATGGAACAGGAGAAAATATTTGCAAATGATATGACCAATAAGGGGTTAAAATCCAAAATACACACACATACATATGTGTATACACATACTTTCAGCTCATGCAACTCAATAATCAAAAATATCAAAGAATCCAATTAAAAACGGGCAGAAGACCTGAATAGACATTTTTCCAAAAAGATAAGACAGATGGCCAAAAGTCACATGAAAAATGCTCAACATAACTAATCAGAGAAACGCCAATCAAACCACAATGAGATATGACCTCAGAATTACCAAAGTGGTTATCATCAAGAAGACTACAAATAACAAATTTTGGCAATGATGTGGAGAAAAGGAAATCCTAGTACATATACACACACACATACACACAAATATTACTCGGCCATTTGCATCAATATGGATGGATCTAGAGTATTACGCTTAGTGAAATAAGTCAGACAGAAAAATACTAATACTCCATGTTATTATGTAAATGGGGAATCTAAAAAATAAAATGGACAAGCCCACACAACAAAACAGAAACAGACTCACAGATATAGAGAACAAAGTAGTGGTTCCCGGGGCGGGGGAGAAGGAAGGGGAGAGGGGTAAGTTAGGGATATGAGATTAAGTGACACAAACTACTATGTATAAAGTAAATAAACAACAAGGTTATATTCTACAGCATAAGAACTACAGCCATTATTTTGTCATAATTTTAAACAGAATATTCTATAAAAAATATTGAAGCCCTACGTTGTACACCTGAAACTAATATAATATTGTAAATTATCCATACTACAATTTTAAAAGTTAACAAGCATGTAAATAAAGTTAAAAATATGACCCACTTTTAGGGCAAATTTCAATCAATAGAAATAGATCCAGAAATGAAAAGATGATGGAATTAACAGACAAAGATATTAAAACAGTTACTATAAAAATTCTCAATATGTTCAAGAAGTTGGAGCGGGAAAAAACAGCATGATGAGAAGAGAAATGGAATATGTAAAAAAGAACCAAATAAAACAATCTCTAACATGAAACATGCATAGAATGGGATTGACAACTGATTGGATAATGAAAAAATATGAGATTAGTAAACTTGAAGACACAGCAACAGAAAAATATCGAAAATAAAAGAGAGAAAAAAGACTAAAATATGAACAAAGCGTAAGTGACTGTGAGATAATATCAAGTAATAATACATACAATAGAGGAAAAACTATTTGAAAAAATAATGGCAAAAAATTTCCAAATTTAATAAAAACTGTAAACCCAGAGATAACAGACACTCAACATAACCCAAGCAAAATAATCATGAAGAAAATCATTTCAACTCACATATTAAAATAGCTGAAAATTAGTAATAAAGAGAAAATCTTAAAAACATTTGGTAAAAAAGGACATTACACATGGAAGATTGAAGGTAATTACAGTAGAATTCCTCTGAGAAACTATGCAAGAAAGAAGATAATGAAGTGACGTCCTTAAAGTACTAAAAAAAACCCTTTCAATTAAGAATTCTATGCCAGAGTTCCCTTCCTGGCTCAGTGGTTAACGAATCCGACTAAGAACCATGAGGTTGCGGGTTTGA
>PVHT021183631.1:12389385-12408709 GCA_004024745.2 Catagonus wagneri
AAATTCTTGAATCATATTTTTCCCTCAAAATCTAAATTCTATCTCTTGGCATTTAATATTTGGAAAAAGAAGCGATTCATAAAATAACTTGTTCCTTCTGCTTTAACATTTACAGACTTTTCCCCTTTTTTCCAAAATTAAAATATGTTGTAGGTTAAGTCTAAACTTTTTCTTTTTTTTGTCTGAATTTGATTTGGTAAGTGTGGGCAAGGAGAAGACTCAAGTGTTTACCAAAGGAAATTTTTCTCCTTTTTATATTTTATTTATTATTATTTATCTGTTTTTCTTTTTCCCCTGATTTTTCTAGGTTGAATAGCCTGGAACTATTCTTTACATTTCTTATATTTTTCTCTTATAATAGTTAGATTTTTTTCATGAAATTTATAATCATTTCTCAAATATAGCTGAAGATAGTCATAATAACGAGTTACATTCACTGCATCCATGTGTTTTCAATTTTATTTTCATATCTGTTTTTGACAGCTATGAAAGTTGACTAGGCATGTAAACTTGCTTCCTTAACTGAGGTGACTGTCCCTTTAAGGCACCAACTTCAGCTGGACCCTTGCTTCTTTCAGTTGGTTACTACAGTCAAGCACAAACTATGAGCACCATAGCAGTAGTTCAAGGTATACTTCTCAGAGATTTTACTGAGACTGAGATTTGTGTACCAGTTCCTGTACCTGCTGACTACTGCATAGTCCAACTGTTCCAAACCCATGTCACTCTAAAGGTAGGGCCAACCTCTCTGTGAGTCCCCACAAGGAAAGAAAAGCCTGCTCGGCAAAATCCCTTTAACACTTGCTAACTCAGTCATTTCCTCCTTTATTATTCTAAAAATAATTTTTTAAGGTTTGTGTCACTTGGTCCTGTTTTTCAATTATAATAAGGGATATCCGTTCTTATCAGGATTCTTTGCCAGAAGTGAAAAGACACATATCTCATCATGATATGAGAACACCATCATTATCAATGCAAAGATTAAAAAAAAATGTGGAATATAAAAACAAAGATTTCAAAAGCTGGTGGAAAACAGCAAATGGTCTAACGTAAATATTATTAACACCCAACAAGGAGAATCAAGAGAAAACATAGCATTAAAAAATCTTTAGAGGTAATGGCTAACAATTTTCTGAAATTAATGAAAGACAACAAACCATAGAAGCTCAGAGAATTCCACAGTAAATAAATATGAAAAGACATACCTAGACATATCAGGGTCAAAATGATAAAAAGCAAAGAGAAGGAGAAAATCTTGAAGATAGCCAGGGATAAAAGAAATATACATTCAGAGAAGCACAGATAAGAATTACAACAGATATTTTGTCAGAAATTATGCAAGCTCAAAGAGTTAGACTTACATATTTAAAGGATGAAAGGAACAAAAACAATAAACTGTTGACTTACAATTCTAAATTCAGCAAAAATATCTTTTGGAAATGAAGGAAAATTAGGTTTTCTTTAGACAAACCGAAGTTGAAACAATTTTCAGCAGATGCCGGCCTATGCCACAGTCAGCAGATGCATTTGCAAAAAGTGTTAAAGGAAACTTTTTCCATCAAAAGAAGCATTAACAGTTAGAAATGTGGACCTTACACAGAAAAATTAAAAGCAGCAGAAAAATTTTTAAATGCAATATACAAAAGATGCATTGTTCTTATTTTAACTGCTTTGACAATAATTAGCTGTCTAAAGTGTCATGAAATTTATAACATGTAGAAATAAAATATACAAAAATATCACAAACTATGAGAGAAAAGAAACGAAAACATATTCTTGAAAGTATCTTACACGACATATGAAATAAATATGAAAGTATCTTACACTACATTCCAATGTAGACTACAGTAAAAATATATATTTAAACCCGGGAACAGTCTTAAAGAAATTTAAGAGACATAACTAATAAGCCCAGAGTGAAGATAAATTGAATCAAAAGAAGGCAAGAGAGGAGAAAGGGAGCTAAAAACAGATGGGAAAAGTAGATGAGAACTAGCAATATAGTAGACTCAAATACAAGCATATCAGAATTGCATTAAATGTAAATGGTAAACACCCCAATGAAAAGTCAATAATTATTAGACTGAATCTTTTTTTTAAAGCAAGACATAACAATATTCTATCTATAAGAAACCATTTTACCTATGAAGACATAGAGCTATAAATAGTAAAAGACTGAGAAAAGATATACCATGAAGACACTAGTAAAAATAAAATTAGTTTTTTGGGGTTTTTTTGTTTTTTGATTTTTTTCTTTTTAGGACTGCACCTGAGGCATATTAAAGTTCCCAGGCTACGGGTTGAATCGGAATGGCAGCTGCCGGCCTATGCCACAGCCACAGCAATGCCAGATCTCAGCCATGTCTGCAGGCTATGCTGCAACTTGCAGTAACACTGGATCCTAAACCCACTGAATGAGGCTAGTAATCAAACCCACATCCTCATGGATACTAGTCAGGTTCTTAACCCCCTGAGCTACAATGGGAACTCCCGAGAGTGGTTTTTATTTTTTTGTTTTTAAGTTTTACTGAAGTATAGTTATTTACAAGGCTGTGATAATTTCTACTGTATAAAAAAAGTGACCTAGTCGTACATATACACATATTCATTCTCTCTGATTCTTTTCCCACATGGATATTCACAGAATACTGGGTAGAGTTCTCTATGCTATACAGCAGGTCCCCTTTGACCAATCGTTCCATATACCTCAGTGTGCATATGCCAATCCCAAACCCCCAGTTCATCCTTCCCACCCCTCAATCTGTGCCCTTTGGTAATCATAAGTTTTTCGAAGTCTGTGAGTCTATTTCTGTTCTGCAAATAAGTTCATTTGCATCTTTTTTTTTTTTTAGATTCCACATATAGGTGATATCAATATGATGTTTGTCTTTCACTAACTTCACTTAGTATGGTAGGTTCTAGGTTCATTCATGTTACTGCAAATGGCATTGTTTCATTTTTTATGGCTGAGTAATATACCACTGTATATATGTACCACATCTTCTTTATCTATTCCTCCATTGATATACATTTAGGTTATTTCCATGTCTTGGATATTGTAAATACTAAAAGTTTTTTGCACAGGAAAGGAAACCATAAACAAACAAAAGAGACAACGAACAGAATGGGAGAAAATATTTGCACATGAAGCAACTGACAAGGGATTAATCTCCAAAATATACAAACACCTCCTGCAGCTAAATATCAAAAAACCAAACAACCAAAAAATGGGCAGAAGACCTAAATAGATACTTCTTCAAAGACACATGGATTGTCAAAAAAACAAAAACAAAAACAAAAAAAAAACCACACCTGAAAAGATGTTCAGCATCACTAATTATTACAGAAATGCCAATCAAAACTACTATGAAGTACCACCTTACACCAGCTGGAATGGCCATCATCAAAAAGTCTACAAATAGGAGTTCCTGTCGTGGCTCGGGAGAAACGAATATGATTAGCATCCATGAGTAGGCAGGTTCAATCCCTGGCCTCACTCAATGGGTTAAGGATCTGACATTGCCATGAGCTGTGGTGTAGATCACAGATGCAGCTCGGATCTGACATTGCTGTGGCTGTGGCCAGTGGCTACAGCTCCAATTCGACCCCTAGCCTGGGAACCTCCATATGCCATAGGTGTGGCCCTAAAAATGAAAAAAAAAAAAAAAAAAGTCCACAAATAATAAATCTGAGACTGGTTCTAATATCAGACTTCAGCACAAAGACATATACAAGCATACTTCATAATAAAATAACAACTATAAATATGATTGTGCACCCAAAAGCAAAGCTTCAAAATATATAAAATAAAACTAAGAAAACTAAAAGAAAAAGACAAACACACAATTTTTGTTGGATATTTCCAAGCTCTTCTCTTAGTAATCGACAGAACAAATAAACAGAAAATCTATAAGTATAAAGAAGACCTGAGTAACACCATCAACCAGCTTTATCAAACTGTTATTTATAGGATCATCCATCTAACAACAAAGGAATATACTTTATTTTCTAGTCATATGAAACACTCACTATGATAGACTATACTCTAGGCCTGAATATAAATTTCAACAAATGTAAAAGAATTTAAATTATATAAATATAATTTCTGACCATGTGAAATTAAACTATATCAGTAACAGGAAGATATTTGGGAAATACCAAAATATTTAGGATTTATACAAAATTGGTTTCTTATAAGTCTCTCAAATTTATCCTTTTCATCCTCAAATCTCAATCTTTTGGGGGGGGGGTTATACCTAGGAGGATATTACTATCTTCGCATTCTCTAATACTACATTTTTTTACTCTTTTCTTAAGCCCCTGAACCCCTCTACTAAACTCAGCCTAATCCATTGACAAATTTTGTAATTCAGTTTCTGAAAAATCCCCATTTCACAATTCTACTATAGTCCCAGTTGAGGTCCTTCTTAGTTGTTTTGTGGCTGTTCTATCAGCTTTCCAATCTTCCTTTTTTCATTCATTCCTTTAATCCGTTCTTAAAACAAGCATTATCTTCCTAAAACAGGGTTTCAGATGTGCACGATGATCTGTTAATTCTCTGAGGTACACTATTAAAAAACAGTATTTCTGTGACCAAAAATATTAGGATCCTAGGCAAATAAATATAGACCCATCTCTTTTATCTTTACAATAACTACTGACATATTAAGAGTTAACTAAATTACTGTATAAAACACATGCTTAACTTTGTTTGACTGAGTGTGCCCCAAATTTGTTTGAAAATTGAGATGTTGGGTGTTTTTTAATATAACTACCAATACACCAAGAGTAATTGTTTAAAGAATGTCCTTAAGCAAATACATTCCTAAATTACAACATAACTTCACTTTTCCCTCCTGCAAAAAATCTGATGTTTCAGATCGCTTATGAAATGACACCCAAGCTCTATGGCATGGATGCAAAGGCCTTTTGTGGTCTGGCTTCACTTTCCTTTTGAACTTTGTCTTCCTTATACTCCCCTGTCTTGAGTCCACCAAACTATTCTTGACTCAGGCACTCCAGACTAGTGTCCATGAATGAGAAATACCTCATTTTTTTCCTCTCCACATCTTGCTTTCTCCTGTGTTCACTGTTTAATTTTGCCTATCTTTCCATATCCACCTGATACGTAGCATCATCTATGATGAGGTACCATTCATTTATTCAGAAAACATGAAATATCTACTAAGTGCTAGATACGGGGGTCTATTCCAAGAAGGCTCTAATGGGAAATAATCTCTTTCCACAATCAGCCATTAGTAAGTTTTGTCTATTTTACATTTTTGTTTTTATTTTACATATTAAAAAGCACTTATCAAAAGCTGGGCCTCAAATATGCTAGGCACTCTCCTGATCAAGGTTTACATTTGCTGTTCCCTCTCCTAGATTATTCCTCCCCCAAATATCTATAGGCTACTTCATTACCTCTTTAAGGCTAGACTCAAATGACAACTTCTCAATGAGGACTGCTCTGACCATTCTTTAAAATTGTAGCTCTCCTTATCCCCTTTTTAGTTCTCTACATAATATTTAACATATGTTCTAACGTAAACTTTACATATTTATGTGTTATAGACTCCATAATCACAGGCACTTTTATCTATCTCATTCACTGCTATTTGTTTATTGCCACAACAAGGCTCACCACTTAGTACGTGTGATGGCTGATTTCAGGTGTCAATTTAGCTAAGTCATATTAACTAGATATTTGGTCAAACACCAGCCTAGGTGTCACTGTGAAGGTATTTTTTAGATGAGATTTACATTCACCTCAGTAAAAGTTGAGTAAAACAGATGAAATAGCTGAGATATTTCTACAGATATATGGTTATAGATGTAGATATTTCCATCTCTATAGCTACGTCTATATCTATAGCTTGATAATGTATATAATGAGAAAGAGATACATCCTATTGGTTTTCTTTTTCTGGAGATCACTAAATACAGAATGTGCTCACTAAATACTTGAATGACTAAAAGATTTATTATTATTTATTTATAGATATAATTCCCTTACTAGACTCTAAGCTCTCTGAAGGGGCTATAACTCATATTTCTATGTGTTCAGTGCCTAATGCCATTATTCATTCATTTATTCAGTATGTATTTGTTGGTTCCCTACCTAGTTGGACTATGCCACATACATGCCTTGTACTTTCCTACCTCTCTGGCTTTACTCCCTTTCCCCTGTTCACTTAGTTACTTCCATCTATCCTTCAAAATCCAGTTCAAATATAACATCTTCTATGAATAAGAAGCTATTCATCTATTCAGCAAACATGAATTAAATGTCTACTATGTACCAAGTGCTGGGTTATGTTTGTTAAATAAACATGAACTTCTAAAAAGAAAGAGTTACATAAAGAGAAAGCTAGCATAATTAAGAGAAGCATGCTCATTAAAGCAGAATTTGTTAGAGAGTCTATACATTAATAGCATCACAAATACAAACCATATGAATTAGTTTAGTCATCTCTGAAATGTAGTCACCCAATAGCCAAAGGATCACAGCACTGGAGCTTTTAGTACAGAAAAGTAGCACATTCATATGAAATCAAAAGGTCAAGTAAATGCAAGCAGTGAAAAGTGGACAAGTTCAAATATGAATACAGCAAGTTGGGGGTAATAAAGAAGGAAAAATGGCAAAGAATTTCAAAGGAACATCATTTTCACACCTCATCCATATTTTCATCATCCATCAAAGGTGATTAGTCCAGGGTAAGTGTCAGCACTACATGCTAAAGCTTTATGTATGAAGTGAAAAGTAGCCTTCTTGGCTCCTGCCTTGCTCTGAAATGATTTAGGAGGATAACTGAGATTGACAGATTGAAAAGGTCACTTGTCCAGGCAGCCCGCCACACCTCATCTTGCTTCCATTTCATAATAAACTTCACTTGCACACCCCATCTGAGTGCACATCCATATGCTCCAGAAGCTGAAAGGTCATTTTGGACTCGAGTGCCTCTCAGTTATGTGTGGGTGCTCCTTGTCTCCCTTCACTTCCATATTTTTATACTGAAAGCCACAAGCAGGTAAGTTTCCATCTCTTGTTCAGCCTATAAGCCTGAGTCTGAGTCATAAATTATATTTTTCCATTTTATAGTGAGAAAAATCTCGTCAATGATAATAAAATCAGTGGACCAGACCCTGCCCTTAGTTACTAATGTACAAATCCTGCTAAAGTCAGCAGAACTTAAGGGCATGCAACTTTGGGCAGAACGTATTCCAACTTTTTCTTTCCTTGCTGGATTTTTATTACCTGACATCTTTCTGATTCCTCTGGATTGCACAATAAGGGAAGGGTGGCCCGGTTTGGGTAAAATAAAAAATGACCCAAACCACTGACCTAAATCCTGCCTTTGAAATTTAAAATTACATTTACTAGGAAGGAAAATAGTTTTTTGAGTGTGGGTGGTTTTCTTTTTCAAAACCCATTTTCAAATGTTGACCTCCTGAATGTTATCATACCAGTTTGGATTGGAAAACAGAAGGGTAGGTAAACATTTTTTTAGGCTTGGTTGGGGGAGGTCATCCTTTCTGAATTCATTATCTGAAAAGAAGCAGGAAATACCAAGAAACCTTTTTTTTTTCCCAAAAGATTTCCTGGTCACACTGCCAAATTTGACTCTAAAAGTAAATTGTCCACTTTTGTGAAATACTGAAACATTTTGTCTTCCCTTTCTTCAAAGGCAAACTAAGGTGGTGAAGAAGCAAAGGTAGGAAAGTTTTGCTTAGGGCAGGGCATGAAGGATGGAGATGAGGAAGGCCCATCCTTTGCACAAATAACTGACAGTCTACATGACCTGATGTAATGATTCAAAGTCTATCCCACCATAAACACAGCTCATAGCTTTTCCCTTGTGCATGAGATGCCTACTAAAGTCAGTCTTTTCAGATAAGATGCCACTTCCAGAAGCACTCTTAAGTGATCTGGGCTATACGATTTTAACACATTGTAATCACACATCCCATTGTTTATCAATGGAGGAAGGAAAGATTCGCAGCAAGCTCTCTATACATTACATTAACACTTATCCCACTATGTTGTCATTCTTTGTATACATAACTCATCCTTGACCCAAACTGATCTCTTTGAAACTGGGGTCTTTTCCTCCCCTATTTTGGTGTCACTGGCATGTGACATGGTCTGATAACATGGAAACAGTGTAATATGGTGTCTTGATTTCACAGTCTTGGGCTTGAGTTCTAATTCTGCCAATTACAAACCACATGACTTTGGGTAAGATATTTCACCTCTTTGAGCCTAATCTGTATATTGTACATAATTCCTTACTTCAGATATTCTTCTAAGAATTAAGTAAGAGACTTAAGGGCTTTTCATAGTGCTTGGCACAGAGTTTGCATCTAATGAAAACAATTATTATACATTCGAACATTACTGAATAAATGAATGAATTGATCAAGCAAGCAACTAAATAGAATTCACAAAGGAGTAGCAGGCATAGAACATGCTGGGTCATATGCAGATATTTAAAGGTTAGGGTGGAGAGGGCACCGAAAAGACATGAAGCGATTTACCTCAATCTTTTCTTCTCAGCACATTTTCAAAAACTAACCACATTTAGTGAGATACCTGAATAGAACAAAAGTCAAACCAGCACTAACACAGCAATAATTTAAAATAAAAATGTTTCACAATGTCAACACCAGTCACTGGCCATCCCTCAGCCCAATGTAGCTATTTAAGTAAAACTATGTGTTCTCTGAAATACTGATAAAACAAAGTCACCACATGCTCCAGTAAATATGTACTCTTTCATGCTGATGTAATAACTGGGCCTCTGACCTCATTCTTCATGCTATGTCATAAAGAAGTAATATTTATTGAGAGCTTACTATGCACTTAGCATGTTTCTAAGTACTTCATATGATTTAGTCCTCACAAGGCTATGCGATATGTAATCCCTATGTGGAAATTACCATTATCATTTTCATTTTACTGATGAGGAAATTGGGGCACATGGAATCAAATAACTCAGCAAAGATCACAGAAGTATCAAGAGTTAGAGTGGATATTGGAACCCAGACAGGTAAACTCTAGAGGTCCTAACCACTATGTTATATGCCCCATAAGACACACTACTTCCACTGGCCTAATGCAGGCACTATCGCAGCAATATGTATATATTACTTTGTAGCTAAATAAACTTTTCATACTGGAGGAAATATGGTTGTATACCTGGGGAGGCTCTACACCAATATTATGAGACGTGCTGGCAGAAACACAGTGCCCTATAGGCAAATTCTACTTAAATCACTAATATACCAAGGGCCAACAAGCCAAGCTGAGGACATTGAGCAAAAATTGACCACATTCTCAAACATATAATTCCCAAAGGAAATGTGGCTTCTCACAAGATCCCAGAAAATATCCCATTTCTGTTGGCATTGCTGTTGACAGCTTCTTCAACCCACCTGCCAAATTTCCTACCAATGAAGCAGACCTAGAGGTAGCAACTGGACCATTGTGAGGCATAGCCTGAGCTCAAAAAAGCCTCCTTCCTAAACCTCTAGCAATTCCTCTTATGATAATCTTCACTTAAAAATAAATTTGAGCATGATAGTCACTGCAAGAAACTGCAGTTACTGAGGACAGTAACCAATATAGCGAATAATCTTTTATTTTTCTGTTTGTGTTCAGGGCCCAAGCCTGTACACCTGCATACCAGAAGGTTTTGTCAGTGCTGTCATACACCAAGGTACTGTCTTTGGGAATTTTCCTCACATATACTTTTATATTTGTGCATGAGCTGGTTAATACAGCTCCTTATTTTGATTTGTTGCCCTTGGATAGATTATATCTAGATATTAAGATTCAGCAGTAGCATCCATTTTCCATTTTCTGTACAATAGCAGGATTCAGTAACTCCTGTCTAACTGAAAACTTTAAAACCATTGCAATTGGTACACTGTATTGCATCCAAATAAAATGTTAGTTCTGTCCTAGAATAGGCAGATTGGATTACATATTTATTAAAATTTGGAAAACAGGCCAAGGACTTTGGAAAAGTTAACTTTGTTAGTCCCAGGATCTTTACCATTGCAAACCATCTCTCTCCTCAGCTGAAACAGTCATGACCAGTAATGGAGAACTAGTAAATTCCTTTGAGAACCTCAGTCAGAAAGTTCTTAAATAGTCCCTAGAATACTTTTAATATTGCATATCATCTTTCATCTCTAGAGCTGTTCCTGCTGATTCATTCATCTTCTCTACTGTCTCTTAACTCAGAAGAGACTATGATCCTTAAAAATTAGGAGCATCCTTACCTGGTTGATGGAGAATATGGACTTCTGACTGCCTCTTCTCTACTCACATAATCAGTGTTCCAGAAAATTGTGCAGCACAGGTAGAACCTATGTTATGAGAGAGAATGCCAACTCAAAAACTATTCTCACCCTCAGATCTCATTAAGGTATAAATAAATAAACACATACATACAAACATACATACATACAAACTTGGGAACAGTATTTCCAGTAAAAAAAAATGCTGTAGAACTCTACATTTGTCATTAAGCTTCAAATATCCTCATGCTGCACCCAAGGAGTGGAGATGGGTCTAGAGAGATTTCTGCAGACTGCTGCCCCTCTCACAGCTATATGCCCTTAACATGAACCAGATGGATGACTGACACCAGGAAATAAAGACAGGGAAGGATAACATTAGTCCAAGTTATCATATCTTACCCAGATGATTGTAATACCTTCTTTGCTCTCTTTGCACACAGGCACCAAGGAAAGGCAGGTGAACACACACCAAAGAGGAGGCCAGAATCTGACCAGGCTGGCACCCTGATCTCAGACTTTCAGCCTCCAGAATGTTAGATTTCTTTTGTTTAAGCCACTAAATCTGAGGTATTTTGTTACTGCAATTGGAGCTGCAATATATATATATATATATTTTTTGCCTTTTTGTCATTTTATGGCCGCACCCGCGGCATGTGGAGGTTCCCAGGCTAGCTGTCTAATCGGAGCTGTAGCCACTGGCCTGCGCCGCAGCCACAGCAACGCAGGATCCGAGCCGCGTCTGCAGTCTACACCACAGCTCACGGCAACGCCGGATCGTTAACCCACTGAGCAAGGCCAGGGATCGAACCTGCAACCTCATGGTTCCTAGTCGGATTCGTTAACCACTGTGCCACGACGGGAACTCCTGCAATATATTTTTATTATTTATTTTTATCAAAGATGGGGTGCAAGAATGGAAGACCTTCCTTCTTTCACTTAAAAGAACTTGTGGATTTAAATATCTTCCATGTGTATTTGTTTCAAATCTTCTCCAATCAACAGTAAGCTTTAAGAAGCTGGGCTCTTGGAGTTCCCGTGGTGGTTTAGCAGTTAACAAACTCAGCTAGCATCCATGAGAACACAGGTTCAATCCCTGGCCTGGCTCAGTGGGCTAAGGAGCTGGCATTGCCATGAGCTGTGGTGTAGGTCGCAGATGCGGCTTGGATCCTGCATTGCTGTGGCTCTGGCGTCAGCTGGCAGCTACAGCTCTGACTGGACCCCTAGCCTGGAAACCTCCATATGCTGTGGGTGCAGAGCTAAAAAGAGCAAAAAAAAAAAAAAGGGGGAAGAAGAAGCTGGGCTCTTGGTCTCTCTCAAACACCTCCACTTCCCAGTACTACACCTTGCAGGTTGTAGATTTTTAATAAATATTTGCTGATGAATTTAGGATTTCCTTTAAAAAGGGCCCATACATTTAAGACATTTGTTTTTCAATTAAAAGCACAATGTTTTTGTTTAATTTGTTTCTTTAGAGCCTTCTATGAACTGATACTCTGACACTTTAATCAAGTTTGTTTTTTTTTTTTGTCTTTTTGTCTCTTTAGGGCTGCACCAGCAACATATGGATGTTCCCAGGCTAAGGGTCAAATCAGAGCTGTAGCCACCAGCCTATGCCACAGCCACAGCAACGCACGATCAGATCCAAGCTGTGTCTGCAACCTACACCACAACTCACCACAACACCAATCCTTAACCCACTGAGCGAGGAAAGGGATCAAACCCACATCCTCATGAATGCTAGCCGGGTTCATTAACCATTGAGCCACAACAGGAGCTCCTTAATCAACTTTCTTCTATCGCATTATTTCATTCCATAACCATTAACTGAGTACCTGCTATAAACTTGGCACTGTGCCATGACTGGGATGAAAGGATCAACCTTCATTGTTTACTTCAAGTTGTTAACAGGTTTTTATGTCTGTATTATTTAATATCATACTATTTGATGAGAATTCAATACATAAAAAAAAGCAGAATGTATTTTTACCAAAGCCAGGTAGCTTTAATTTCTGAAACAATTTTTATTGGACCACTTAACAATCATCTACTAGAACTTAGATGGTACCTAGTCAGAATCTAACTTTTGTATATGATGGGTTACAGTTTTAAAATTTACATCACTTTAATAGACACTTGTATTAGTTTCTTAGGGCTGCTGTAGAAAAGTACCACAAACTGGGTGGCTGAAATAACAGAATTTACTGCCCCACAGTTTTGGAGCTAGAGGTCTAAGATCAAAGTGTTAGCAAAGCTGGTTCACTCTGAGGTCTGTGAAAAAGAATCTGTTCTATTCCACTCCCCTAGCTTCTGTGGCTTGCTGGCAACCTTTGTCTTTCCTGGGCTTGCTGAAGCATCACCCTGCCTCTGTCTTCACCTTCATGTGACATTCACCCCTTTTTATAAGGACATCAGTGGTGTTGGAAAGGGGCTTGTCCTAGTTCTGTATGATCTTGTTTTAACTAACTACACTTCCAATGACACTATATCCAATAAGGTCACAATCTGTGGTACTGGTGGAGGATTAGGACTTTAACACAAATTTAGGGGGACAATTCAATTCATAACAACTCTCAGTAAAGGAATAACAAAAGCTCTTCTCACAGACTCTCCCACTTTTCAGCCTTTAATAATTATTTGTCTTTGATAAAGGCTGGGGTTGAAAATTTTTTAAAAAGTGAAATTCTGAATTCTACAACTTTCATAAGAAAAGCACCATGGTGTAGCCAAGAAAACATATAAGCAGGATTCATAAAGCCCCGTCCTAGTCTCAGTATCTGATAACATCTGATTCGGCTATTCTTGTTGAGGGTATCAATGAGTTTCCTCATACATGAAAGGCAGGGTTAACTTTCATGATCAATAATGTCTCAAACTGTCTCAGAAGTGTTATTACTTTGAGTAGGCAGAGTTCTAAAATGACTCCTATGACTTGTACCTCCTGGTGTTGGCTCTGTAAGGGTTACCTTGTATGATAAAAGGAATTTTGTCATTGTAATTAAGATTACCAGTAAGTTGACTTTATCATAGGGAGATGATCCCTATGGCAAGTGTAACCAATCATGTAAGCCCTCTAAGAGTAAAGTTTTCTCCAACTCTCAAGTGAAAGGAGCATCAGAGAGATTCAAAATGTGAGGGGGTTTCTCAGGAGGGAGGTTCTCCACTGCAAAGTTGGGGGGCCATGGGGACAAGAATCTGAGAGTGGCCTCTAAGAGCTGAGAGAGGAATCTGACCAACATTCAGCAGGAAAGCACGGGCCTCAGCCCTACAAATGCAAGGCACTAAATTCTCCCAACCATCTGAATAACCTTAGAAGCAGATTTTTCTCCACATAACCCAAATTTTTGAGACCCTAAGCAAAGCACCCAATCAAGACACCCACCACTGACTTACAGAACTAGAAGACATAAAGGGTGCTGTTTTTAGCTACCAGGTGTGCAGTAATATGTTATGAAGCAATATAAAACTAAGGCATTATTAGTTTGTGTCAGGAAAGGAGTGGAGAAAGCAGAGGGAAAAAAAAAAAACAGGCAAAAACTGAGTAGGACAGGGCACTATCAAAGTAAAGTGAGAAAAGAATCAGGACAGAAGGAGATAAGACTGATGAAGTTATTCCGAAATATTTCGACTTGGTCAGACCTAAGACATGCTTATATTTGTTTCTTTGACTACCCTCCTGTTTGCGTGGAGTGGTAACAGTGGGTCTGACTTGAAGCACATAACACCTCGTACAGTTAAACTGAAATCATGCTCCATATTATCTAGGAAAACTCATATGACCAAAAAATGGAAGGGCAACAGTGTGTTTTTTTCACCCACTGGGAAGAGTAACAGGGGAAAAGAGAGATTAGAAGAGAAGAGAAGGGAAGATGTAAGAGAGGGAAAGGAAGGACAGAAGAAGGAGGGGAGAAGCAAAGGAAACTACAAAGGAAAAATCTTTTTAGATGAATATAATTTTGTATTGAAAATTGGACTAACATATGTCAGGGACAATCATACTGTTAAGAAACTTCTCTTGAAGTTCTTTAGAGAAACTATTTCCATTCTGCTATTTCAGCCTTTTTTGAGCTTCACTGGTTCCCTGGCTGCTTAAACAGACTTCAATGCCATCAAAGGAAGCAAAAGCTCCACAACCATGACGTTAAAAGAAAAAATGTCTTTACCTCATGTAGGTATTTCTGAGTCCAACAATTATGAAAACACAAAATCACATCTGTTTGAAAGAGATGGGTAAGCCAATGGCAATGTTAGACATTTCCAATAAAATTCAGTAATTGAAAATAAGTTTTATTAGGAAAACATCATTTCTGGACCTTCCCCCAGCAACGCAGAGAAATTACTCTGACATGGTCAAATCCCCAGGAGATTTTTTTTTTCCTGTGTCCTTAATGATTCTGTGGCTCCTTCATAGTACATGGGGACATTTCACCCCATGTTTAATGCCTCGTGACACAGGCCAACATCAGTGCACTGAAACAAACACACAAAGACCAACCTGGTGCAGAATTTACAGTAAAAGACATTATTGAGAGAGCCAAAGTGGCCAAGCAATTAAACAAGCACAAACCAAAATGAAGCTGTGCACAGACTTCCACTACTAGTTTCATGGGAGAATTTTTTTTTTTTTGATGGTACTATTAAAACAGTGAAAAACTGTTGAATACACAGGACAAAGTTCAGCTATACAAGCTGACATCCAGATCATAAATAAGGAAAAAGCAGATATTCATCTAGTAACTTCTGTTCTGAGTTCTAAGGAAATACCAACTCCATTTGCTTTGTTGAGGACAACCAATATTATTTGTAAAGCATTCTCAACAAGTTGGTTAAATAAGCTCTCTTCTTCAGCAAAAGCTAAAAGACCTCGAAGGGAAGTATACATTTAGTAGTTCCTTTTGCTGCACTCATGAAATTCTGCATGATTATTGCCATTATTTCCTACATAGATGACTATTATATAATTGTCTAGTACCCATCTTGTGGCCTTGGGAGGACTACTGATGTGATGGTTGATAACCAGCCAAACCTCAAGACTGTCAAGTGACCGAAAGAGTTGTTTATGCCAACCTCAGGGAGGAAAAGTACCACATAATTACAAAATAACCTATTTAGACCAGGGGTCGGCAAACTTTTTCTGTAAAGGGCCACAGAGTAAATATTTTAAGATTTCACAGCCATGTGGTCTTTGTCAAAACTACTCAATTCTGATTGTGGTGTAGCCGTGGATGATATGTAAATGAAGGAGTAGGGCTATGTTCCAAAAAACATTTGTGGACAAAAATTTGAATTTCTCACAATTTTCTCATGTCATAAAATATTACTCTTATACTCTTATTTAGATTTTCTTCTTAAAAACATATATTAAAAAAAACCCAAAACCTTTCTAGCTCACATCCATACAAAAGCAGGTAGTGGGACAGGACTGCAAGGCAGGCCACAGTCCACTCCATAGTTACGCTGCTTTATGTGTTTCCAGAATATATCACATGATTATACCTATAGATTGGATACCTAATAAAAACATGATACAAGTTGTTTAAAATTATATACAATTGGGTAGCAGATATACGTTACTGAATTTTGTGAAATATTAATAGAAGTTCACCTTTTCTAATATACTACAATTCTATTTACTTGCTGATTTTAAATCTTACAGTCCATGAAGAAAATACAATGCATAAAAACAAAGTCCTAAACAATTTGACTACCTATCAATTGCCATTTTTGACACTAAAACACAATGTAATGTTGTAAAACCCTGAGATTTGTTTTCCAGGAGACAGAAATTATCTCAGAATTATTTGATGGTTTATTTTGTTAAATAACACAATTACAAATGAGCAACAGTTAACATCTGCCCTGGCCTTAGTCCTCCTCTGACATCAGGGATAGAATTAAATGGATAAATCCAAAGAGAATCAAGGCTGACTTTAATTGCAAGCCCTGAGCATTACTGCAGTAGATTTAATGTAGCTATTCCTATTATCCACAAAGTATGATTCAAAGTTCAAGGCAACACTAGCTATAGTTGGTGCAGCACTATTTGTATGTGTGTTAGGTTTTTCAATGTGTATGGCTTCATATTCTTCATATAAACACAAAATAAAGTGATTGTTAAAGAGCTGTCAAAACCAGTTTAATCCTATTAATTAATTAGCAAGTATTTGCCAACTCTGTGACTTATCTTTGGCTTCATAAAATTCATTTTTGTGTCTGCTTTAATATACCAATGCAAGTTATCCCTTACTGTTCAGTGGATCAGGCAAATTACCTTTTCCATACCGTCATTTTTCCCTTACAACATAACTGAATTTAAAGTTTAGGGATCTAGTTAGGCTCCAGTACCAAGAGAACATGACTCGAGTGTTTCAAAAAAAAGATAAATCCTAGCATTTCAAGTCCTTTCATTCTCAACAGGAAAATATACCTTCAGCCTCATTATGGAGAATAAATGCCATCCTCTTTTGTCTTTATCTCTGATTTATTCTCTTCAGTTCTTCTTCACTGTCATTTACTGCCTTCCTCTAACTTTCTTTTCTTGCCTTCTTTTATACTCCCCAATTTTTCTTTTTTCCTTTCACAGTTTTCAATTTTCCTTCCTTCCTTCCTCCCTATAGATTCTGATTTGCTATCAGGTTCTGTGCTCAGCACCAGAAACACAAAGATGAACAGCATACAGATGTATGAGACAGATGGTAGCATAAAAGGCACTAAGAATAAGATGCAGCATGGAGCTCAAGGTCTACTTCTCTCTTTAATATTGAGACCTCATATACCTCATTTTCAAGAAGCCCACGCTATATCCCCAATTTCTTGAGTTTTAAAATTCTCCTCCTTTCTTAGCATAGTCTAACCTCAAATATATTTGTGCCTCCCCAAATCGAAAAACAGTCTTCACTTTTACTTTCATGTTTTAATCAAATATTTCAAATACATTAAAAATAGAGTAAAATAATGTAACCCACCACCTAAATGAACACATTTGTATACTGTCTTACTCAATTCAGACTTTTAAAAAGTAAAGAGCAAATAAAACATTCCAAGTGCAGTTGGAGTTTTCTTTGTAGCTCTCCTTTGTCCCATTCCTACCTAACATCTCTGCCAACCCTTCCCCTCACTAAGCAACCACCATCACGAATTCTTTCCATTCAGCTTTTTTAAAAATTATTTTTGCTGCATATTATGGGTTTTACTACATGTACATAGTTTTGAAAATATCATTCTTTTGAATGTTTTTAAAGTACACTGTGATGTTACACTATGTGTTCCATTCTGAAATTCATTCTTTAAGTATATCTTACACATTACATAATAAAGATTATCCACTGATGCATACAGTACCAATTCATTCATTTTACCCAGTGAGAACTATTTATCATACAAATAGGACACAAATTATTTATCTTTCCTTTACTGATGGACATTTACATTACTTCCAATTATTCACTACAAAATACAATGTCAAAAAGAGCATTTTAGTACCTATCTCTTTGTGGACATGGAAAAAATTTTCTCTAGGGTACTCAGCCTGATGTGAACTATGTGGATCTTATGCCATGTGCATTTTCCTCTTCACTAGATATTGTGGGTGCTATCAGATGCTTCTCCAAAATAGTTGTTTCAATGTGCTCTTCCACTATGGTTGTATGAAGCTTCCTCCACAGCCTCACAGCAATTGGTGCTATAGGATTTTTACATTTTATACTGTATGATGGGTTTGAATGTATCTTATTATTGCTTTCCAATCTGGTTTCCGTCATCATTTGCTATAAAACTGTTCTTTCCATGGACATCCAATAATCACCTTCTTTCCAAATCACAAAGACTTTACATATACTCATCATCTGCTTGACCTCAGTTGCATTTGGCATACCAGTAACGACCAAGTCCAAGCTCCTCACTTTGCTTACATTTAAACAGTATTCTGGGGAAGAAGAGACAGAGAACAAGATGCCCCCTTAGAAGTTCAGATACAAATCTAGGAAAGGTACTCTTTAAAGAAATACATTTAATAAGATAACTCCAAACTTGGGGAAAAAATTTAAGTACACAGGTAGCTTTAATAATGTGAAATACATAAAATTAATATCAAAACAAATATTTTTGTGTTTGAAAGGTATGCAAGAAACAGCATCCAAACACATTCATAATAAGCACTACATTTAGTGCAATATAATGACTTCTTAATTATGTTCAGTGTAACTTATGCGTATGATGCATTTTACCTTATAAGCTTATTGCCTATTAAAATAATAAACATTTTACATTTTATAATATTTGAATCTACTATAATGTCAAAAAGGGGTTATGGATCTCATGACATTTCTTTATACTAGCAAATACAAAGACAACAAAAAAGGAAACTTACAGGTATAGAGAACAAATTAGTGATTACCAGTGTGGAGAGGGAGGGGCAATATTCAAGTGTGGGAACAGGAGGGGCTACTGGGTGTAAGATAGGCTCAAAGATGTGTTATACAGCACAAGTAATATAGTCAATAGTTTGTAATAACTTCAAAGGCAAAGTAACCTTTGAAAATTGTGTAAATGTTTTTAAAAATTAAATTTTAAAAAAGAAAGTTCTTTAGGATGCTTCTTCCATTTCCTTTCTTGTGAACAACAGCTCATGGTCTATGCAAGTTAGAACACAGATTAAAAAATAAGACCATTTGGATCTGATTCCTTTAAAAGGGTCTACACAGGTAGCTCTATATGGAAAATTATCTAAAATATTGCTTATCAAAGCTCATGCATATCTGAAACACATAGTCTCACTATTCATCACCCACCACTGACATCACTGATGGCATGAAACAAATACTCATTTAAGAAATTCACTCGACAGATATTTTCTGAGTATTGACTCACTGATTCTTTTAAGTGAGAGGACTGAACAATAAATAAGTTTCCTTCCTTACACAGCTTAGATTCTAGAAAAAAGATTCTGTGAAAGTAATGATGCCAGCCTCTTATGAGTATTTCTGGTTTTTAGAGGTTTTCTGAAGGATGAGGGATGGAA
>PVHT021183631.1:12413384-12574418 GCA_004024745.2 Catagonus wagneri
ATTTAACCAATTTTCCATTATTACACATCTATTTATTTTGTGTCTTTCACCTCATACGTATAGGGCACTTACTGTATTTACAGATATTGCCACAAACACCAGAAACACAAGAGAACACAAAGCAATCAGCTCGGGTACCTTCAGAACTTGGTGCCAATGAGTGACTTCCCCAGACGTCTGCTTAACCCATTGTGTTCGACTTTCATTAATTTAAACTCATCATTTTCTATTCTACTAACGCTTTCTCAATTGATACATATATGTGTGTGTGTGTGTGTGTGTATGTATATATATATGTATATATATATGTACATTTTTTTTTTTTAGGGCCACACCTGTGGCATATGGAGGTTCCCAGGCTAGGGGTCTAATCAAAGCTATAGCTGCCAGCCCACACCACAGCCACAGTCACACCAGATCTGAGCTGCTTCTGTGACCTATGCAACAGCTCAGGGCACAACTCAAGGCAAGGCTGGATTGTCAACCTGATGAGCAAGGCCAGGAATCGAAGCCGCAACCTCATGGTTCCTAGTCAGATTCGTTTCCGCTGTGCCACAATGGAACTCCAACTGACATTTTTTGCCAGTACTACAATCACTCTCTTACTCCTTCAGGTGAGTAACAGTGGGATTAACTTGAATATTGGAAGGAAGGAAAAGAAAGGACAGGGTTTTTTTGGTTTCTACTCCACAACTGTCCATTTTAAAATTTCATACCTGTTCTTTTCTGTCATTTTCTAATTGACTCCTGCAGCATTCAGGGTCTTCTCCTTTTGATCCATTCTCCATAATGGTTGGCACATTATTTTTAGAATATCATCCACATAATGTCAAATGCCTGTTCAAAACTTTCATTGGTTCTCCACTATCTATGGAATAAAATCTAAACCTATTATTCAAGCATTTAAGACAATCCACAAAGTATACGATACTTTCCAACTTTATCTTCCATCACTCACTCAGTATGTTTTCTGCTATAGCCAGATCACTTTCCTCATTGTTCAGAAAACATACTTTAGTATTTCCACCTTCATATTCATCATTTCTTGTAGTGCATCCACTTAACCCCTAATTGTTTTTCTCTAGCTGACCAGGTTTCACCCAATTTTAGATAGACCTGTAGTAGCACATCCTCCTAAGTTTTTTCTTAATGTTCCAATACTCAACTCTCTCAGAAAGCACAGACTATTTTATCTCAGAAGTCAACAATGTTTTAATGATACAGCTTTTTTAAAAAATGTGTATATTTTATCTCTGAAACCAAATTCAATTTCCTTGAGTTTGGGGCCTTTATTTTTTTCTTTTTATCTTATTTTTAATGTTATGATTCTGTTTGTCTAAAGGTTGGCATTATAGAATGACTTGAACTTTTGGAGACTTAGATGTGCCACAGTCTAATCATATCCTCTTAAAACTGTGCACAAGTGAAGCAACCTGTAAGATGTTTAACTTCTTATGAAGAGCACAGTTGCATTCCCTTACAGCAGTGTTTTAATGGGATCTACTACACGACGGTATTCCTTCTGTTTATATTAGGTCTCAAATCAAAGAATAATTCAGTGCCTCTATCTACCATCCATAATGATCCAATCAGTAGGGCATTCGTGTCAGTTGTAGAAAATTAGACATTATTTCCCATTGTTTATATGACTACAGAACAAACAGCAAGAATTGCATCTTGATTTTATGTTCTCTTTGTGAAATGAACTTAGGCATTTGATTCTATGAACTGAATTAATATGTGGAAAACCTTGTGAAAGACTGGCTATCCAGACAAGTTTCTAAATATCATTTGCTCTCTGTATAAAGGAGGGATGGTGAGAGTTATAGATTAAAGAGAAAACATCAGACACATTTACTGTGACTAACAACACTAACATGGCCCTGTTCTGGCTCCATGATTATTTATTATCTGCTTTTCAACAGTAATCTGTACTTTCTCCAAAGATTCTGATTTAGAAACAGGCAGAGTGTTCCTCAAGCAAGAATATACTCAATGTGTGCCGATAGAAAAGTGCTGATGGACATTATTCAAGAACTTTGTTATGTTGGGAACTGAACCCCTGTGGCTCATAATGAGAATCAAGTGTGGCTATTAGATTGACTTCCAACATCCCACTTCACTTTAGTCTGCCTGAAGGTGCCAGAGAAGACAGAGGTCCTTGCTCAGCACCTCCAAATGAATGTCCTTGTATTCCTGTCATTGTATTAATGAGCTTGTGCCTGAAAGTCACAGATAATTCCGTGGTCAGAGTAATCCCCTTAAAGAAAGTAGGTGTCCAGTTGGCCAGTAATGGATGCTTCTGAAAGGACTTCAAAGGACTTGTAAAAAGATCATGGTATTCAGATCAGCATACTCAAAAACAAGAGAAATTAAGGCTGAATCAGAGCAAAGACCATTCCCTGGGATGCGGGTTTTCAACAGTTTACATTAAGGAAGAACAAGAAGCTTTATTAGAAGTTGATCTTTTGAGGAGTTCCCATTGTGGCACACCAGAAACGAATCCGACTACCATCCATGAGAATGTAAGTTCAATCCCTAACCTTGATCAGTGGGTCAGGGATCCAGCAGTGCCATGAGTTGTGGTGCAGGTCACAGACGCGGCTCAGATCCCGAGTTGCTGTGGTCGTAGTGTAGGCTGGTAGCTGTAATCCAATTCGACCCCTAGCCTAGGAGCTTCCATATGCCACAGGTTTGGCCCTAAAAACCAAAAAAGAAAAAAAAAGTTGAACTTTTAAACCGTGTTATTGAGATATAACTTATACAGTATAAAGGCACCCATTGCAAGTATGCAATTCAATGGTTTTTAGAAAATCTAGAACTGTACTCCTACCACCATGATACAGATTTAGAACATCTCCATCACCTCCAAAAGTCCCATTGTGCCCTTATTTGCAATTAATCCTTTTTCCCACCTCAGCGGCTAACAACCACTGATCTGATTTGTATCTCTATAAGTTTACCTCTGCCCAATGTTTTGTATACATGAAATTATGATATACATAGTTTTATGCACTGGGATTATTTCATGGAGCAAAATTCTTTTGAGGTTCACTTATGCTCTAGAATACATCTGTAGTATACTCTTTCTAATTTCTGAGTAGTGTTCTATTGTATGTTTCTACACTCACCAATTCATGATTATTTTAATTATTTCCAGTTTGGGGCTATGATGAATAATGTTACTATGATCATTCATATATATAATTTGTCTTTGTGGGAATATGTTTTCACTAAAAATCAATTTTTCCCCTTCAAAATGATTTTTTTTTCTTAATGCCATAATTCTAAACTCTATCAGAATGGTCAAAACCCACAGAAAACAGCAATACCAGCAAGATTCTTAATGAGTGAAAAGTCAGGTCTGATTCATTTCAATCTGCTGAATTCTTTACCTAATTCTTCCTCATTCTGTGTCCAGGTAAGTGAACATAGAGAAATGACACTCAGTCACCTTGAAATGCTAGAAAAGGGAGGCTTTATCAAGAGCTAGGTACTTTTTTATTCCAGGAGTACAATAGTCTAAATAACATAATAATAACTTATCTGGCATCAACTCGTTCAATGCCATAGATTTCTTGAGGCAAACAGAACAACAATCTATTAAGACTTGACTCCGCATTTAAATAATGTTTAATCTAAGAAGTACTCAGCTATATACGCTTTATCTCAAAACCCAGAAAAATCTGCTACCAACTTATAAGTATGCAGAATAGACTACCCTCTTATAAACTGAATGCTGTGTTCCCCCAAAATTCATATGTTGAAGTCCTAACCCTCAATGTGGTGGTAATAGGACTTTGGGGAGATAATTAGGTTTAGAGGAGATCATGAGGGCGGGATCCCCATAATGGGGTTAGTGCCCTTATAAGAAAAAACTAGACAGCTTACTCTTGCTTTCTCTGCCATGTGAGGACATAGCAAGGGGCAGCCATCTACAAGGTGGCAAGAAGACCTTCCCTGCTAGCACCCTAATCTTGGGCTTTCAGACTCCAAAACTTTGAGAAATACTTACCTCTTCCAGTTTATGGTATTTTGTTATAGCAGCCTGTGTGGACTCCCTTTCTGTGATCTTCACCCCACCCAAGAGAATGTCTTCTTTTCTCAAAACAGAATAATACAAACAAAATGGTAGCAACTTAAGGTGAGTATTATTTTGTTTCTAATATAATTTCTTATCTTGAAATGTTATGAAATTAACAAAGACCCAACAAGGTATTTCATCTATTTCTGGTATCTTGTGGGTAATTTTCAGAGGTCCCACTTTCATAATAAATGTTACTGCGGAGTTTTTCACATTAAAGAATGGCTTTAATTTGCTCTAGTGCCAACACTTTTAATGAGGGCACACATCCCTGAAATGATAATGCAAATTGGTAGGAAAATGTGATTTCCCTTATAAAACATGTTCAGATGATCCTTGAGAAGCATAACTCTTGGTAAATGGATGTGCATTCACAATGAGCATCATCACTCTACTGCATGTAGATTTATTTACCTAAGGTCTCTGATAAATGTCCCTTTGTTCACTGGCAGAAAACGAACAAGGAAAGAAGATGGCACTATCATATGCCTCTCGGGATGTTCTGCCTTATAAGCCCTAATTATGCCAAGCACTAGCCCAGCAGTGACATTGTGTGTGATAAAACAGAGACATATGTCAAAAATTCTATACAACCAAAAGAACATTTAGAATATTATCAACAAGTCATAAACAACTGAAGACTGTAGAAACACCTCACATGTAAAGGCATATGGCCAGACAAAAAGGATATTAGAAAACTTTAACCATACAGCATATTTACCTTTCAAAAACAAATCATAATTACAAAATGCTACTGTTTGCATCCAGAGAACATTTCCTTGAGGAATAGGAGTTTTAAAAGGAATTCAGTCTTGCTTCCTTTATCATTTTCCTGGTTGTCATAAAAAATAAATGTCATTCTTTTTCTACTCTGCTGGTATAGGAGCGATAGGGGTATAGGCTCTGTTGAAAAACAGGTGTCCACAGGATGTTAACTTCAGGGAGCCTATGTTGGAAATGCCATTGTGGAGCTCAGAAGAAAAATCTGGCTGTAGAGTGGCAATTGTAGTTCATCAACATAATAATGTCAACTGAAGCCATGGCAAAGTACACACTAGTGAAAGGATAATTTTTGGGTTGAGTGGAGAGCCAGGAGAAAACCCTCCTAAGTGCTCAGATATCAAAAAAAAAAAAAAAATTTTTTTTTTAATGCAGAACAAGAAGAGTCTGTGAAGCCTGGTAGGCTGTCTCAGAAGCCAAAGGAAATGAGTGCACAGAGTACATCGATGAGGAGGGCTGCACCAGCCACTGCCAAATGTTACAGAAAAGTCATGAATGACACATCCTGAAAAGCACCCATCTGATTTAGCAGTTAAGAGGCTGTTAGAAATCTTAACCAGACCAAACTAGACTGAGAAGTGGAGAGAACAAAGAGATAAAACCAGTGGGGATTATTCTTTCAAGGGGTTTGGAAAGAGATCTATTGATAGTGGGAGGAAGAAAGGATATGAAGTTAAAGACTTTTATTTAGGTAACTCCATAGACTAGAAGAGGCTTGGGTACCAATGAGAAAGAAGTGGAGAGGTAAGAACTGAAGACACAGGACAGAAAGGGAATCTAATAAATTTCAGATGCTCAGCCAGTAACAAGTTTAAACCATTGTGATCCAGTTCACCACTGCTCCGTTTTAGATACAAGGATCCTAGAGCTCAGAGGGACTAGTTTATTTAACTAGTTTGCTCCTGGTAAGTAGTAAAAAAAAAAAAAAAAAAAAAAAAGGCTCCATCACAGGCCTTACCATCTCACATCCCAGGGCTTTGCCTGTGTACCACTTCACAGTCTGTTTAACCCTAAGGACACGACAGCTTGCGCGTGTGTGGTGAGATAGTGCATTCAGCAATGTCAGCAAGATCTGAAGAGGACAAACTCTAAAAAGCCAAAATTCCTGATTCTTGCTACAACCAGATATCGATCAGCTTCCCCATACTGAAGCAGTTTTCTCCTATTTGTTAAGATTCTCTTACCCTAATTGAATGTGTCTGTGTCTGCTTGCCCCTCAATTTGTCTACCTCGGACTCATGGCTCTGCCTGGACATCTACCTTAGTCATACTCCACAGACAAAACTACATCATATAAATAAAAATCATGTCACATAAATAACTGTCATACTCTACCAGACAAAATTTAGGATGCCTCATTAAACTTGAATGCAACATACAATATATTTGTATTAAGTATAGATATGTCCTGTTCAATACTTGGAACATTTATTTATGCTAAAAAGTTGTTTAAAAAGTTGTTCATGTATATCAACCGATATTCAAACTGGAATGAGCATCCTGGTTTTTGTTTGGTTTGGCTTCTGTTGCTACTGTTGCTATTGTTGCTAAATCTGGCAACTGTGTCCCTGGGGCCAGGTCGCCTAGTGAACTTTCTCCTCATCCCTCCTACCCTTCATTGTGCAGCCATTCACAAGCCTGCTCACAGTCACCACCACCTGAGGCCAGACTGAAAAATATTCACATAGTCTGCTGGAACAGGAGTCCCCATATATCTGATAAACCCCAAATTACATATGTTTGCCTTAGCCATGCAGTCTAGGATTTTTAAATTTTATTCGCTTTCTTAATTATGTGTGCTTTCAATAGCTATCGACACCTTACTATTCTATGAGCAAACACCAATTAATGAGTGGCAGATAAAGTTTATAAAACTGGCAGGGAAGAGAAACTGATAATCCACAAAAGCAGATAAGGAGTGATGATCACATTTAATCCCTGTTGGTTGGTGGATACACAGGGGCAGTTTAGACAAGACAAACCAGGTTGTATCCTCTTCATCTGGCCTCAGAGGAATGCCTGGAAGTCAGCAACTACTAGCACTCACAGTTGTTAACCCAACATGATGGCTTAGATAACAAATACAATGAAATAAGGGCTCAGTTAATTTACGCAAGCCTGCCCCGATCTGTTAACGTAAGTATATACTAAGTGCAAATGGGAAAAAGCAGGAAAAATTCGAGGTGTTTAGCCTTTAAAAAAAAACAAAAAAAACACACATTTTTCCCCAAGCATTTTTCCCCTTCATTTAAAAGTTAAATTGTGCATTTCAAAGATAAATCTAAGCCATGTGTCTTACTTCTTCCCTCTAATTGCAAACTGTTATAAAAAAGCTCACTGTCATATCAAGGACTTAGAGAATATCATTTTTATTCCAAATGAGAAAACTATGTTTTTTCTAAACACATAACAACATTTAATCTAACATACATACATACGCTTTCAACTCACATTTCATTTAAGCAGGAATAATCTATTTTCAGCTGAACAATTTATATTCTTTCTGAAGTTACCTGTCATCTGATCTACATGGTCAGCAGTTTAACATTTATTAAGAACTTATAATGTGCCAGGCACTAGTCTATGTACTTTACAAACATTAGTTCTAAAATCAGTCACCTGGTGGAGAGATATTAAACCAGTTGAATAGATAATGATATTAAAGTTCCAAGGGGGTATATAACATGTGAAGCAATTAAGATGCTAACACAGTTATGTGTAATACAGAAGCCCACAGTTTTCCTATTTTCCCAGATGGTAGTATGTTCCAATATAGGTAAGAGAGTCTAGTTTTTGTAAGGTGATAGACTTAATAAAATACTTAGACAAGAGCATATTAACACAGAGTTGACTAACCCATATTTAACTCTGGAGAATAATGTACTAAGATGAAATATGCATGATCTCAAAAATCAGTCTTTTCAACCCACAGAATGGGAGAAAATATTTGCAAATGAATTGACTGACAAGGGATTAATCTCCAAAATTTACAAACAGCTCCTACAGCTCAATACCAAAGAAACAAACAACCCCATCCAAAAATGGGCAAAGGATCTAGGCAGACAATTCTCCAAAGAAGACATGCAGATGGCAAATAAACACATGAAAAGATGTTCAACATAGCATCTCATTAGAAGATCAAAACCACTATGAGATACCACCTTACACAGGCCAGAATGGCCATCATCAAAAAAGTCTACAAACAATAAGTGCTGGAGAGGGTGTAGAGAAAAAGGATCCCTATTACACCGTTGGTGCGAATGCAAATTGGTGCAACCACAGTGGAAAACAGTATGGAGATTCCTCAGAAAGCTCAAAATAGAATTACCATTTGATCCAGCGATCCCACTCCTGGGCATCTATCCAGAGGAAACCATGACTCGAAAAGACACATGTACTCCAGTGTTCATTGCAGCACTATATGCAATAGCCAGGTCATGGAAACAACCTAAATGCCCATCGACACAAGAGTGGTTAGGGAAGATATGGTACATACACACAATGGAATGTTACTCAGCCATTAAAAGGAACGAATTACCAACATTTATAGCAACATGGATGGACCTAGAAATTATCATGCAAAGTGAAACCAGTCAGACAATTAGACAGCAACACCCAATGCTACCGCTTACATGTGGAAACTGAAAAGACACAATGAACTTCTTTGCAGAACAGAGAAAGACTCACAGACTTTGGGAAACCTTGGTTTTTCAAATAAGACAATCTGGGGGGTTGGGGGGATGCACTGTGGGTTTGGGATACAAACTCTACAAAACTGACTTGCGATGATTTATGTACACCTATAACTGAAATAAAATCAATTAAGAAAAAAAATCAGTCTTTTTAAGAAGACTATAAAATTCATAACAATAAAATACTCAGATTCTTTGTTAACATATAATAAATCCTATCTCCAGTGCTTCAGCTTTTTAGAGTGGTGGTGGTTATAAATAGATCATATTTTCTGGTATTATGAGGGTATAAGAAAAGGGAAAATCTTATTTTTAAAGGGTATGCATTACAGACAGGGAGGAGTGAATAAAAATACAGGTTCTGGATTTCAACACACTTGGATTCCAAACCAAGAAATGCTGCTTACTTGCAGATTATTCAATTACGGGCCCTTTGCTTAAATACTCAGTACCTCGGTGTCCTCATTTAGAAAATGGACATAATAATACCTACCTTATAGGAATGTTATAACAATTAAATGAGATTATATTTGGAAAATAACTGGCCTAGTGCCTGGGTCGTAATAAGCATCCTGCAAGTGGTTGTGGCTGTACCTAAACAATCAAGTAGAAAACTTTGACACTCATATTAAAATCACAGAGGCCAGGGAGGTGACATTTTCAAATAATTATAGCCCATGAGTAGGAAAAGGAGAAACCTAGCTAAGTACTTGGCAGCACTGGGAAGAAGTGGGAGAAAAGGTGACTGTCAGAATTGGCACATATAAACACAAAAAGGGTTTGACAACAACCAATTTGCTATGTAAAACAAATAAAGACAGCCCACTTACAGTTTGGCCATAAATAAACTTCTGCCTGAATGTTTCACTTAGAAAAAAAAAAATGCATTGAAGAGAAAATTTTCATTGGCTTAGGAGAAACAAAAAATGAGGAGATCCAGAATTTATATGGGTTAGCCATAAAAATAAGCATTAGCCCATGTGCCTGTTGCCTAACAGTAACTCTATAATTACTAACGGAAATTATCCATTGGAAATTTTTAAAAAATGGAAAAGATAATTAATTGTCTATTTTGTGACTGTTTAGTAATAATGGAAATCCGCCTTCAAGAAAAAAAATGAATATATCTACTTTATTTTTATGGCTTATTAGACTCAGGGACAGTGCACTGCAGCCTATGACCAAATATAGCCCACTGTCTGTTTTGGTAAAGTCTCATTGAAACACAGCTTTATTCACTTTTTAATATACTGTCTATGGCTGCCTTTGCACCACAATGATAGAGCTGAGTAATTGTAGAAGACTCTATGACCCACAAAGCCTAAAATATTTACCATAGGGCCCTTTATAGCAAAAGGTACCAAGCCCTTTCTTAGCGATATGAGGTAAGTGCTTTGTCTTAGGCAGCTCAGGCTGCCATAATAAAATACCACAGACTGAGTGGCTTAACTAATAGACATTCATTTTGTCACAGTTCTGGAGGCTGGAAGTCAGGGCGCAAGCATGGTAGGTTTCCGGTAAGAATTCTCTTCCTGGCTTATAAGAGGATGACATTTCATTGTGTGATCACATGACTGGTGGGGAGGAGGAGTGAACAGTAACATTCTGATGACTTTTAATGACACTAATCCTATCCAAACAGGTCCCCACCTTATTACTTTATTTAACCTTAATTACCTCCTTTGGGGCCCTACCTCTAAATACAGCTACACTGCAGGTTAAGGCTTGAACGAATTTGGGAGAGATGCAATTCAGTCTATAGCATATTTCAAGCCTATAAAATCTGATTTAGTCTGAAATATTCATGGTCTTTCATTCCCCATGTACCTTTCTATAGGCCTTCCTAAACACATCTGAAAAACAGGTTGAAAACAAAGTACAGGGCAAATCTTTCCAGCTGACTATGAATAAAGAGACTATCCAGAAATCTTACCCTAAATATTACTCTCAGCAAAGTATTTGAGCTTGGAGAAAAAACAGAGATGAAATGATTTGTAGAAAGCAGAACAAACTCCTCCATTCAGAAACTGAAAGACTCCTACTAATCTATTCCCCAAATGGCAGTTTCCATCATGAGGATGCCCTTTTATCTTCTGAGTGAATGTACTCAGGGATAATCTGTGACCAAATGGGGTTAAAAGATTCAAATAAGCTTTGATGGGTCAAAGTCAAGTTGTAGGCCACATCATTCTTACACTATTTGCAAAGAGGATATAACTCTATTTCTCCAACAACCGCAGAGTATTTTAAGAAACACTACCTCATTCATCTTCTGAGTGCCCTTTGAAGTAAGTGTCCCATATTTTATTTCTATTTTCTAAGTGGAAAAACTAGGGCAGGGAGCAGTTATATGCCTCTCCCTAGAGTGAATCGATCACTAGAAGAACTAAAGATAGAACAATTTTAAGTACCTTCTTCTTTATGCATTCAACTACAAATTACTGTATTAAAGACCTCTCCACAAATAAAAAGTGCTCCATGCTCATTGGACAGGCATTAATCACACCATGAGCCTGATGTGTTCTTTCCTGCCATGCAAATATGGTGGCTGACTCTCTCACTTTGGTGCTTCTGAGGATTCCCTTTTCAATTATAAGTAGGGAAACATGAACAACAGGAAAGAAATGTTAAACCAAAATAGATCATGGCCAAATCACCAAGAGTAATATTGGATTGAGATCCTGGCACCATACTGCTTCATGACCTAGAAATAGGTTCTAGCACCATCTAGTGGAAGACCAAAATAATTTATGGATTATTTAGAGGGGTGTTTGTCATCTTGAGGGTTTTTCATCAAGAGGTTGGATTATTTCCAGATTAGAGCTTCCCTGGGTTTATTCCTAAATAAGCAAGTGTAACTTTCATGAAAGTCCTTGTAGATATATACCCAGGGATGGGCTTGGATACCTATTATCATTTCTTTCCCAATAACACAAAATAAAAAGGTCAAGGGCTAGATGCAGGAAAGACAGGAATTTAAGTCAATACCACCACCAGCTCTTTGGTTTTATACAAACTACTCGATCTCTTCAAGTGCCCATTTCTTCATCCACATGATGAAGTTAGTGCCCATCTAAAGAGTAGTTGCTATGGATTAAGGAAGATCTTTAGTGTATTTGTATTTCTTTAGCCGGTGATTCTCAAAAAATAATCTTTCTCTTTCTCTAAAATATTCCTGTGATATTTCCACATAGTATTGTATTCATTTGTTATGGCCACTGTAGCAAAGCACTATAGACTGCCTTAAAAAAATAGAAATTTATTTTCTCACAGCTCTGGAGTTCAGGAAGTCTGAGATTAAGATGTCCACACAGCACTGGTTCCTTCTTTGGACATGAAAGAAAGCACTGTCCCAGGCCTCTCTGGCTGCCTTATTGATAGTCACCTTTTCCCTGTGTCTCCTCATCTTCCCTGGGTGTGTGCCTATGGCCAAATTTCCTCTTCTTATAAGGATATAAGTTATATTGGATTAGAGACCACCCTAATGATCTCATTTCAGTTGAATTATCTCTTTAATGACCCTATTTCCAAATACAGTTACATCCTGAGGCACCAGGTTCGAGGAATTTCAACATATGTTTTTGCGTGTTGAGAAGAGGAGTACAAGGGTACACAATTTAGCCCATAGCAAGCACAGTAAGCAGACAGCTACACAGCAAATAAATAGTAAAGGCAGGATAAATCCCAGCCCTACCCTAGTGTGACATAGCCATGCTGTCTCCAGAGATAGGTACCTAGGAAAATACAATTTTATAGATCGTGAAAGATTACACTTATTTTTGTTTAAGGAAAACTGAGATTTTTTTCCTCCAGGATCATAAGTTTCTGAGATAAAGAGGACTCTACAAATACAATGATGTTTTATTAATTACAGCAAGCCTCTCAGGTACCCCAGGCAAAAAAGAAGGTGGAAGGAATCAAAACATTTGTTCTATCCCATAAATGGATTAAATCAACGATTCCTGAGTAATGATGTTACCCACCAGTGCTAAACCAACTTCGGGAAACTTCATTTCAGTACTTAGCTGACTCAGGAAGGGCTTTTTGTAGTTTCTAGCTAATCTATAGTACAATTCAAAATCTTCAGCTGCTAAAAAAAACTGCACTCTCCAGTTTTTATTCTATAGAAAAACTGTGTCTGCCAGCATTTTCAAAATGTATTTTGTGAGGTGCACATATGTTAATATACGCCTAGCAAAGACTGTCCACCTCGTTGCTCTCCTATTAAGCAGATTTCCCTTTACAATCTCCCACATAGCTAGCCTCTGCAATTCAGGTTTAGAGAGAACAGAATTGCAATGCTCTCCCTGCCTGCTGTACCGTGACTTTTACACTGTTCTCTCCTTCCAATCTCTCTACCACAGCTAATCGAGTGCTTGGTATCCGGTCTTTCTCTGCCTCGGACAAAATAAAAAGTCATAATAATAAAACACAAACAGGAGCTTCAGTATCCCAAACAATTGCACTCTCTAGTTATCATTATCATTATTACCTCCATTTATATTTCAAGTGACTATTTGAGTTGACTTCATAAAAAGAAAACTCAGTGCCAAAGTAGCAAAATCAAGCAGTACTCGGTTTTGAGAATCCAAACAAAGGTGGGTCTGAAAGGTCAGCTACGAATTTTTCTGGTAGAATGGCATATCATAGTCAATTTAAAGGTGGCTTGTTATAGATTTACCTCAGGGTATCATCATCAATTTTAAGTACTTGTGTTAAACCATCATGCATATTGATGTACAGAGCTTCACATGGGTACCCGGTAGGTGCCATGCTGTGTCTTAAACCATCATGCATATTGATGTACAGAGCTTCACATGGGTACCCGGTAGGTGCCAGCTTTAACCGAGCAGTCAATCCAATCTTCAACAGTTACTTAACCCACTCCCTCAGTTCTTCTCTCTTCTTTATTCCACTTAACAGCTGATACCTCTCTTTCTCTGAAGCTAACTAATTCCCAATGTGCACACTTTACTGCTTTTACACCCAATACCTAGATTGTGGTTTCTAACACTATTCACTAACAAAGAAAGTGGGGCTGATCCCGGTCTGGGACAGGGAGTATACAAATCTGAGCCTGGATCATCTTGTAGTGCCAGAAAGTAAGAAATGACTCAAAGAAAAAAAATGCTTTTAATTTATAGAAAGAATAAAGTCAAAGGAACAAAGGAACCAATCTGAAAGAGCTCTGGTGGCCAAATCTGGGACAATTTGAGCAACAACAACAACAACAAACATTAAATTGGGTTATAAGACACATTATAAAAAAAAAAAAAAACACGAGTCCATATTGATATAGATAAATGACTGAATAAATACATCGAGGAGAAGAGACAATTTTTTTTGCTATGCTCATGGCATGTGGAAGCTCCTTGGCCAGAAATCAAACTTGTGCCATGGCAGTGACCCAAAGCCACTGCAGTGACAACACTGATCCTTAACCTGCTGCATCACAAGAGAACTCCAAGAGACAAATTTCTCATACAGAAAAATCACAAATATGTATAAAGGTACTCTCCTACTTTTTATGGACTAAATGTTTCTATCCTCCCAAAACTCATACGTTGAAATCTTAGCCCTCAGTGTGATGGTAATAGGAGGTGGGGCTTTGGGGATGCAATTAGCTGGAGCCTCCACAAGTGGGATAGTGCCCTTATGAAAGAGATTCCAGAGAGATCTCCCTGCTCTCTGCATACAGTAGGGAAATAGCTGTCTATGAGGAATCAGGCTCTCACTAGACTGCTGCCAGCACTTTGATCTTGGATTTCACAGCCTCCGAACTGTGAGAAATAAACCTCTGTTGTTCATAAGCCACTGGGACTATGTGATAGCAGCCTGACCAGACTAAGACACCCTTCCCAAAGGTAGAACTTAATCTCCCCACACCCTATTCTGAATGTGAGCTGGACTGATGATTCACTTTCAAAGAAGAGAGTATGGAAAGGTAAATTTACAGGGGAGAAACCTGTCAAACACTAATTTAAACAATGATCAAGGTTATTATCCCCAGTGCTAAGTCATATTGGTGCCATGTACTCCCCCCACATGGTATAATGAGAAAGGTCTTACCTCTGTGATATTCATCCCCAAATTACACAATGACAATCTAATCATAAAAAAATATCAGACAAACCTAAGCTGAGCAACACTTTATAACATACCTGAACAATTCTCTTCAAAACTGCAAGGTCATGGAAACCAAGGAAAGAATGAGATGGTCACAAATCAGAGGAGACTAAAGAGATGTGATGACTAAATGCAAACTGGTATCCCAGTAGAGAGAAAAGCCATCAGTGGGGGGGGGGCATGTAAAATCTTAATAAAGTCTAAAGTTTAACAGTAATATGTTGGAGTTCCTGTTGTGGCTTAGTGGTAAAGAACTTTACTAGTATCCATTAGGATATGAGTTCGATCCCTGGCCTCCCTCAGTGTGTTAACGATCTGACATTGCCATGAGCTGTAGTGTAGGTTGCTGATGAGGCTCAGATTTGGCGTTGCAGTGGCTGTGGCTGTGGCCAGCAGCTACAGCTCCGATTTGACCCCTCCTATTTCACCTGGGCCATATGCTGCAGGTGTGGCCCTAAAAAGACAAAAAAAAAAAAAGGTAATATGTCAATGTTAATTTCTTAGTTTTCTATCTCGGTCCCATTGTTGTGTAAGATGTTAACATTAGGGGAAATTGTGAGTAAAGGACATACAGGATGTCTCTGTATTATGTTTTCAACTTTTCTGTAAATCTAAAATTTCTCTAAACTTATCTTCAAAAGTCAAAAGGAAAAATAACTCCCAGCTTTTAGCATTTTGCTCATCTATGACTTTAGTTTACTGCTACAGAAACTTCCTTTTAGGAAAAAATATTGAAAGGTAGACAAACAACTAAAGTAAAGATAGCAATAACTTTGGGGTATGGATACATGCTCACCTCTATATATTGAGACATAACTCACACACCATAAAATAACACTTTGTACAATTCATACATTTTTAGTATAGTCACAGAGTTGTGCAACTATAACCACTATCCAATTCCATAAAATTCTTTTAAGTTCACACAAATTTACATCTGTTTTCTTTTAAGACTCTTAAAATTTTAGCTCTTACAATAAGGTCTCTGATTCATTTTAAGTGTATTTTGTATATGGTGTGAGGTAGGGGTCCTCTACAATATGTTTTATTTCAAAATCAAAGACAAATATCATATGATATCACTTATGTGTGGAATCTAAAAATGATACAAATGAACTTATTTACAAAACAGAAATAGACTTGCAGGCATTGAAAACAAACACATGGTTACAAAAGTGGAAGGGCTGCATTACAGGGTTAAGGATTTGGAGCTTGGGATGGCATATGCACACTATGGTATATGGGATGATGGTCAACGGGAATCTGCTGTATAGCACAGGGAAATCTCAATATTCGCTGATAACCCAAATGGGAATGGATATGTATATATGTGTAACTGAATCATTTTTTTCTGTACAGCAGGAATGAATACAACATTGTAATCAAATTCAGTTCAATAAATTTTTCTTAAATAAGCAACTTTACTTCAGTAGCTCATAAACTCATCACTAATCATAGCTTACTATTTAGCCCTGCTATACCTTATGTCCTATATTTTGGTTCATGGTCTTTTCTCTTCTACCCTGATACAGGTTCCATCTTATACACTGACAACCCGTTTGTCTCTATGTAAACTGATATTCCAAAAAAAGTAAGAAGGAATAATGTGAAAGTTCAGAGAATCACCCAGAAAATATTTAACTGATACTAAATGCTAATTAAGAAATTTAGGATAGGTTCAAAGTTGTACTAGTTTAATGCCCATTCTAGTCTTGAGTGCAAAGTGATATATAAAGCAGAAAATGTCTGACCATCCTTTTGCAGAATTTATAAATTTTACCATCATCTCGCTTGGAAAAAGGCCTAAAATATACTGAGTCAGTGGAGACTCTAACTTGTTATTGGTTTAGATATCATTAGGAGGCCAAAGAAAGATATGATTCTCAGATCCCTCCAACTTGTTATTGGTTTAGATATCATTAGGAGGCCAAAGAAAGATATGATTCTCAGATCCCTCCAGACAATGCATTTAAATATGGGATTCCTTCTTTAATTTCTCTAGCCCAGTCAAGGCTGGAGTCATGTTTACTAAATCTCCATTATTTAGCTAGTGCCCATACCTGTTGCCAAGATCCCACTTTGCTGCTTGCTGGACCACGTTGACACCGACTGGCACCTAAATAGTCAGGTGCTATAAATAGCACGTTCTCTTACTTGGCTGGGCATCTTCTGCATCTGCTTAGAATAGTTCTAAAATACCAACTCCCTACCTGTCCATCCATTCCCCTGAGAGGCTGGGGCTTTGGAAGTGAATTCATTTTCCTGGTGTCTAACCCTTCTGGTCTGGGTGTCTCTGGAACTCAAATAGTCTTTCTCAAATACAACCCACACCTACAAACACAGGCAGAAACTCAGACGGGATTACCAATCCAAACTCAAGAATCCCTTAAATAAACTCAATTACTGATGCTTTAGAAAATTAGTATTACCTATATAAATGGGTATTAGAATTTTCCACTAATTTGACACAGAGGTAATGACTATAGTGTAATTACTTCACTGGATTAAATTTAAGCATTTGAACATGCAAAAATAGGATTTTAGTCAATAAATGTTATAGTACTTAAAAGAGGCATTATGCCTAAATTTTGGCTGTGAAGAAAGAACTTCAAGTAATAATTCAATAGCAGTGGCCTTATCAATAAAAGATAGGGTATTTGAGGTCACGGTAGAGGTATTTTGGCAGCAAATGGCATGTACATGGGTCCACAGATCACAGTCTCCCCGATGATGATAGAGTCACTCTGGATAGAATATCAAAAGGGTGGGGATGGGGTCAGTACCTAATCATGGCTCTAGATGAGCTAATCAGCTTCATCACAGCACCACTGTGTCTTTGTAGTAAACAGGAAAGATCGGCTCATCTTCCGAAAGATGGTAAGATGGGAACTTCTCCAGAATCCAAACATTTGTTAGAAATGTTTTGTCTTTCTGTTACCTTCTCCATTCAATTTCCCTTTCCCCTTCATAGTTTTGCAAACAGCAACAAGCAGTGTCCCTTCCCCATAGTAAAGCAACAAATGTAGTACTGCCACAGAGAGAACAGGCAGAGACCGCAAGACTAACTACACAAGGGTCTGCCAAAGTAACCACTTGAGAATCACCAAGTGTCATCTGAGACCAACTGAGTCAGTCAGAATTCGGAGGATGGGATCAGGGTGGCTTCAGCAAAGTGGGCTTCTGGAAGTTAACCTTGCTGTCTCTTATGATACTAAAGTCTGAAAAGTATTAACAGTAGACATTTTGGCAGGGTCAGAAGTGAGCCTATATTAGTAGAAAGTAACTGACCTTGGCGTATGTCATCTTCTTTGGTCATGAAAAGGGGTCTTTCCTCACACATAGTTCAGAGCCTGAAAAGTAATGCAAAAATTGCTAGACACATCACCCTTGACTTAGAGCAAGACTCTTACCGTGAAAGTCACTAGAGGAGGTGTGGGCTGGGAGAGAGTATTACAGGGCATATGGAAACAAGTAAGAGAAAGAAGGGAAATCTGAGAAATAAGATGAATAAAGCAAATAGTTAAGGAGTGAGTGTGTATTGGGGTTTTTTGTGACATCAACGCAAAAAGCCACACAGAAGAAATTCTTCAATAAGAAAGCAAGCATAACAAAGAGAATCTGCTCCAGGCAAGACAAAAGCCAGGTAGAATGACTTTGTTCAGTAGTCACACTGACTAAAATTAAGGATCTCCTCTTTGTTTTGAAAGCAGAAACTACAGCAAAGAAGTGCATGTTTCTACAATGATACTGCTTATCATACAGACAAGGTGAATCTATATGAGCAGTTTAATTTTTCAGTGTGTATTAATAATTAACCTACTCATTAGGTTTATTAGATAGGAATAGTCCCTAATTGGAGCAGAGCAACTGCAGGCAAATTATTAAAATAACAGATGGAACTTTCTTTCTGACTTTAAAAGATAAAAGTTTGGCAGCTCCAGATGTTTATATGTCTAGTATGAGAAAAGAATGGAGAAATTTTGGTCTTGAAGAACTGGAAAGTGTAACTGCTTTGAAGCATTCAAGGAAAGACTGGACACTTTGTGTACTAAAGTAGGATTAAATATAGATGCTTCGAAGAAAGAATATTTTAAAAATAGGTGTATTTCTCTGGCTGGGGATACTGATAACGAATGAGACTCTGAATGTGTGGGGTCAGGGCATATGAGAAATTTCTGCACATTCCTCAGTTCTGCTGAGAACTAAAACTGCTCTGAAAAAATTAAGCCTTTTTGAGAATAGATATGTCTCTGTGTGTTGACACAGAAAGTCCTCTACCCAGCACGTGAGGCCACCAAGTCACTGGTCACTACTGATGCCAACATCTGGTAAGAAGAACCACAGTAGTTCATGGGTATAGGAATATATTTATGTAAATTAATTTTTAAAAACTATATTTGACATGGTTTCGGTCTCTTGAGGTCTTTCAGATTTAATAAATACATGAAGGTATCTTTTAAAAAATCCACCCTTGAAATTTTAAACTAGGATATTGAGGAAGAACAAAGTTTGCCAAACATAAAAAAATAAGTTATAATAAAGATGATCACATCTAATATTTTATCTTGCCTTTTTATGTCATGCCAAAATATTACAATACTTTTAAAGCATGATGAATTATGGCCCAGTTCTTTTTAGATTCTGGGATATCTTTGCTGATTTATACCCTACAATATTACAGATTTAAAAAAAATAAAAATAACTATGAAAAATGCCTGGCTCCATTGATTTTGTGGAGAGGCTCTTGCTTGGCTGAATTTAATTTAAATGTAGTTCTTTGTTATTGCTTCAAGAGGACGACAGTCATTTCTAACAAGCAGAAATTATTCAGAGCATGACCCTAAATGCTGTATTTCAAATAGCAAAAGAAAACAAGCTATCCACTAACCTACTTCGCATTGCAGGAAGAGAAATTGTGTGAAAAGAGCTGCAAAAGGACAACCTGACCCAGAGAGATTCGCCCTCACCGGGGCCCTCCTCCCAGCTTTAGTAGGTCCCTAGATGGGCCAGTTGCACAAATACAAGAAGATCAGGCCAGCATCCTGGAAGGGGGAGGGGGCTTGGTATCACCCTCCTCGGATTGCTGTTTGCCAAGTTCTAGTTAACCCAGTTACAGTAAAGCCATTGTGGACTCTTTAGTGGAGCAAGCCTCAAATCTACATGGCATTCACGATTTTTGATGGCCATGGCCATCGCCAGTAACTGCAATTTAGTGGCTTACACATTATCATGAAAGGGGGCGGGCAAAGGCTCAAGAGCAGTGGGTTTTACAGCAATAGGAAATAGGACACATTTTGTGCAGTGGCCAACTCCTTTGCATTTCTGAGGATGAAATGCCCCCTAGATCAAAGTGACAAAGTGGTTAGGATATTCACGGGACAGAAGACAAAAGGAGTTCATTCACTGCCAAAAAACAGCCTTCTGTTAAGTATTTAGAAGTTTAATAACAGTACTTACATGCGAAGCAGAATGCAATGGGTAACTTGAAAGTGTGCAGTTTAACAGAAACTGGTGGTTCTTCACTAAAGCAGGCAATCCGGGAGGCTTACCCGCCTTTGCTCATTCATTCAGTACACATATTGAGCACCTACTAGATGGGGCCTGAGCCAGGTATTATAAGGAATACAGAAATGCCTAACAAAAGCCGTTACCTTTAAGGAGCTTACAGGTTTATATGATAATATATAATAACAGAATACATATTTATATAAAATAAATATGTACAAGTTAGGGTGTTAGACCACTTTACAGTACACTGAAATTCTTAGTGCATAAACTTATAAATGTCACGTGGTTATTACCCAGTCCAGACAGATGTTTCAGGCAAAGGACCATGGGGTTGTCTACAGAGTCTGTATCAAACTTAATTTTGTCCTCTGCGGGGTTCCCCTTCCAATCTTAGCCCAACCCCCTTCTCAAAAGAATAAAAGGATTGTGGTTAAAGAGGAAAGGGGAGAAAGATGATTCCTTTGGAGCATTTGTTGGAATTTTATGCATTTCCCTCTCCACATGCCTGTACTCTATCAATGGAGCATGGTACTCCCTCCCTACTTCAAATCAAATTTAAGCCATTTCAAGAGAACCACCTGGGGAGTTTAGTCACTATCCCTTTAGAGTATCGGAGGTACAGGGTTTGATGCAAAATTCACACTCGAAAAATTCTCCAGGCAAGAAGCTGACTAAAGCTGCTTTGGGTATGATTTGAGGTCTGTACTGAGAGCAAACTGTGCTTCCACTGATGGCAGAGACAAGGACACATGAAAGTTTCCCAAGTACTGCATATGGTGTGTTGGAAAGATCTGTCTTTGAGTTGTTTAAGGTCCTCTGCAAAAGAGGGGTACATAGAAACAATGGATTTAAAGGAATGACGATGCAGTTGGAAAATCTGACAGAAATCTGTAAACCAGCTATAATGCAAAAAAAAAAAATATATATATATATAAAAAAAAATAAATAAAGGAATGACGAGAATTCAGGAAAATAAAGATACATTCTATCTGCAACTGATGGAGATTAGCACACTTTATTTAGTACTTGAAATACATTAAGGTAGAAAGTCTACATCTCATTACGATATTGAAGATAAAGTGTTAAGGGAAAAGATTTTTTAAGTCCATTGAGACTTATTATACACCACTAACATGTCACTGAATAAAGGGTGGATCTAAAAAGTTTATATCTATAGACCCAAGTAGTCAAATAAAAAGGGAAATTTGAAGTTATTTTCCAGATATTTAGCTTGCAAACTTCACAGTTTGGAAACATACAGAGTTTGGAAGTTTGGGAAACTATCATTTTTATCTACATGTCTAACATATGAAAATACAACATGAATAAAAAATGCAGACTCAGACTCCATCTAAGTGTATTTGGTCCTTCAACATAAAAAGCCCTTAGAACGATGCCTTTTAAGAGTAATCATATAGGGAATTACAGAGGGCCTGCATCCATTTTCCTGAAGTGACTGAGATGGAGTAGAAAAAGATAAGCAAAGCCAGCTTTTCTAGTCTTCGCCCTACTGCCTAGAAAGGGGAAGGTTAGGACATTCATAGAGCAAAGGACAATCCCTGCCTTCTTACCTCAGCTTCTCTCCTTCTTTACCACCTTCCAAAGTCCTGCTCACCACTGCCTTGCATCTCAACCCCTGAACGATTTGCCAAACAGGCCATGCCTTAGTAGTCATCCCAAGGGCAAGGCCATGGTTTGCTGCAGTCCATGGACAGTTAAAGTATAATCTGGAGGTCATGAGTCTATACCTCTCTGTTCTAAGATTCAGAGGAGTTAAGTGGCCTAAACACCACAGAATACTGGTCAGTGGCACTGACAGGAGGATCCTGATCTTCTGTTTCTCGAGTGGGGCTCTTTTGACTACACTCCTTAAATAGAAGGGGTGTAGGAAGGAGTGCGGGGTCACATGAAGACACACACACAATAAGTAAACACCGCCCTGCCCCCATCTCATAGTAGTTAGGGACTGCAGTTTCAAGCAATTCTATTTGCAGCAACCAAAAAAGTAATTTGGAAACTTGAAAGAAATTTATAGGACTATTCCATGTGCTATGAAATTGTACTGTGTGTCATGAATCAAAAAACCAATTAAATAAACTAAGAATGTCATGAAAGTTCCATTAGTGCCCATGTTATCTTGGCCTAGAAAAATCACTAGATTAAGTAAATTATGGGGGGAAAAATTTCTATAATCTCCAGTCACCTCAATTCTTAGTGTATAAGGATATAAATCTTATGTCATTGTTGCCCAGTCCAGACAGATGTTTCAGGCACAGGGCTGTGGGGTTGCCTGCAGAGTATGCGTCAGACTTAATTTTGTTCTCTGCAGGGTTCCCATTCCTGTGATGGCTCATGGGTCCATGATTTCCAGGAACCATTCCTAGATAAGAGTCAAGATCAGATCAGCCAAGTCCTCATGCTGCAATGTTCCAGCCTCACATCAGTGCTGCAGCCCTTCGCAGAGAATCCTTGCTCTAAAAGCAAAAGGCTGAATGCACAGAACCAACTGCTAAAAGAATCTCCTATACATGGGGCATATTCCTTTATTTGATCAAAGAGATAAAATCAAATAGCTCAAACAAAATACCTAGGTCTCCCCCCACCAACCCTTCTTTCAATGTCAAAAAAAAAAAAAAGCCATTGTTTTCCCATAACACAAAATAAAAACAAACAAAAAAATGTACTAATGAGATTTACGCAATATTGGGGGAAAAAAGGATTACGAATATGTAGTTACAATTTTTGGAGATTTACGGATTTCAACCAGCTAAGCCTCAGGGTATGATTATCTCATTAGTCCTGTGCATTTAGAATAAAATAGAGAAGAGGTTGGGTGTGACCAGTGAACGTCACTTTTTGCCAAAAACTTGTAAAGAACAAGCTGTGGATTCAGAAGGGTAAGTACCAAGTGTTACCTAAGTGGATTTCATGCTTATGAAAGGCAACGAGCACCTGGCAGTGCCAGCTCTCCACATTCAAAGCCATTCATCTATCTGCCACGTTGCCAGGCTCCCAAACAAACCACTTGGTCTAGGCCTCCACCTCTCAAAGTACTTCAAGTTCTTTGGAAACCATGCTGGAACTACTGACCTACCTCTCCCTTGGGTCATCTCTGTAGTCTGTTCCTTCAGCTCTCCCTGGGAATGTATTTCTTTTCATCCCCTCATACTCCCAGGGGGCATAGGGGCACTGTGAGCCCTGATAACTCCTAGAAGTTCAAACCTACTGTATGGGCTTCAACTGGATCCTACCCTAAAATTGTACTCATAAAAAGGGAGAGCTAGGAAGGGCACAGGAGTTCAGCCTGACAAAAGTACTCATTAAGCAAAAAGACTGAAAAAAGAAGTAGCCACTGGTCATGTGAACTCCTCCATCAATACCAGCATTAAATGACCCCCTATCACGTGCCAGACACTATTCTATGAGCTTTAGCTGAAAAGTTATTCAGTTCTCTCAACAATGTCATGAGATAAATGTTTCAGCATTCCTCATTTGCATGCAGAGGAGGCAATGCAAGTACAGAGAAAGCCAATGGTTCAAGAGTAGAATGTTGGAGCCATACCATCCTGATCAATAATCATAATAAACTTAATTTAACCTTCAATTGATTACATTAGTGTTAGTTATATGCCAGACATTATGCTATTTGAGTTATATGTATTATCATATGGAATCCCTATAAGGAGGTACAATTATGGTCTTCGCTCATACACTCTCCTTATTTTACATCCAAAGTTGAGAAATGTCAAACAAGGGAGCTAGACCCAAACAAAGGTTAGAATAAAGAAAAACAAACGTGGCAATTTTGCTTTTCATTATTGCCTCTACAAAGTTATACCCAGCTGGTCCCTGGAGAGAGTGGGTGGGATGCTTAAGAAGACATGGATTGCCCTACTAGGTGGTGGTCAAGGAGGGGCAAGACGTTTACCCAAGTGGGGAAGCCTTTTAAAGTCATTTCCATATCTCCACATTTTAGAGGTATAGGCTTAGATTCATTCACATTTTTTACCAAATCTTGTGTCCTTTTCTTACCAGGTTTCTCATTACTCACCTTGTGGTTGCACACTGCCTTTTCTTTTTCATTTTGATTTTCTCATGGTATCTGGGTGGCATGCTCAATAATTCTTGCTGCTGCTAGTGGCAGCTGAGAGGTTTGGGATTATGGAAGACCTTGAAAAACAAGTCTGAATTGTCTTCTTATAAAACAGACATTTCCTTGCTGTGTGTTTTCTGCACAAAGCAAGGATCACATTGTTCAGACTTGTAATGGACTGGCTGCTCCTAAGACAGCAGCACCACCACGCCCATGCTTTAGTTCAGGGAGGCTGGCTTTATCTTCAGATCTGGATCTATATGATGTTAGGTTCTTGTATGCTTAGAACTTTGTGACCAGTCACAGGTTAAGGAGAAAAGTGCTCCACAGTCACTAGGTTCTGATTCCATTATTGTAATGGAGTCGGTTTCCCCAAAAGGGAGGACATTTTAACAAGCATAACAATGACAATTACTTAATACTTAAGCACTTATTGTGTGCCCCTCTACTGAGAGCTTTACACCTATTATCTCATTTAATCCTCACATGCAAAAGGAAATCGAAATGGTTCTGAGATCCGTCACAGGTTGCAGGTAAGGAAACTGAGACTCTGGAACATTAAGTAACTATTCTAGGGTCACACTGTGGTAGGAAATGGAAGAGGTATTTTTTTTCTTTTGTCTTTTGCCTTTTTGGGGCCGCACCCACAGCACATGGAAGTTCCCAGGCTAGGGGTCGAATTGGAGCTCTAGCTGCCAACCTATGCCACAGCCACAGAAACACAGGATCTGAGCCACGTCTGCAACCAACCTACACCACAGCTTGTGGCAAAACCAGATCCTTAACCCTCTGAGCAAGGCCAGAGAACGAAACATATGTGCTCGTGGATACTAGTCAGGTTCGCTAACCACTGAGTCACGATGGGAACTCCTGGAAGTAGTATTTTAAAACAACTGCTGCCCTTGGGGAAGCCTAACCACTATCCAGCATGGCTTCCACCATCCCAATAGGACTGATTAACTCAGCATCACAAAGCTATACCAACACAAAAGCGTATGGATGCTGCTTACTAGAACTTCAACGGGGGCCTTCAGGGTGGAAGTAAGTTCTTCCTTGAGCTACACTCCTGCCACACTGATTGCTAGTCCAAACAGCCTTGACAAAACTAGTCACCTATTGGGTAAGGCTCTTACTCTAATTTTAAATGCCATGAAATCCATATACTGTGGATTTAAATTCACAAAATATGGTTTGAAGCCCATCTTCCACAGGGTGATATGTGGCACTGATACCCTAAAACCATGGAAGTGAAGGAAAGTTTAAAATATTATACATAAAAGGACAAGCACCAATTAGATGGAGGTTTAAACTAAATATATAAAAAATGGAATTCACTTGTAGTGGGTTAAGGATCCTGCATCGTCATAGTAGTGGCTTTGGTCACTGCTGTGGCACAGGTTCACTCCCTGGCCTGGGAACTTCCACATGCCACAGACATAGCCAAAAAAATTTTTTTAATTTTTTTAAAATTAAAAAAAAACAAAACAAAACATGAAGACCATGTAGTCAGACCCAGCAAAGTAAAAACATAGGGAATCTAGACTCTAGATTTGTTCAAAATGACAATATTATGGAATCTGTATACCAAAACTTCCTGAGAAATGCGCTATGCCATCACCCCCACTACCAGGTGAGAAAAAATAGGGTCCCATGTATTAAGGAAAGTTGTTCAGGATCCCATAGTTAGTCAGGACCAGACACAGGAACACATTTTGTAACTCTATTTCAGGCTTGTCACTTACACTCCCTCATCACTTGCAAAATTTTTTTTGTTTCCTATTTCATTTTATCCCTAACCTTCTTTTCTCATTTTCTTCACAAAATGATACTTTTCATTAAAGAGCATTTTGGCCCATTTGGCAAGAGGTTTACATTTAAGACTCACCCCTGCCACTAACTCATTGTGGGACAAACCATGTGCCCTGGTGCTGGGCCCTTGCTGTAACAACGCTCAGCTGCCTCTCTCTCTGGTTCAACCTAGAACAAGGACTATGACTCCACTGCTGAGGGACGGACGTACCCTAGAGCACAGGCTGCATCAACAGGGACAACTAACTCGCTGTGAATTTTATGACTTGGGAAGCCCTTGTATCTCAGCCAGTTCCTTTTTTAAGCACCTGGAAGCTACAACGAGTGATGTAACATGTTCTCTTGATAACAAGCCAGAGACAAGATTAAATATTGGTCTTTCTCATGGACATTCATCCAGAAGTCAAACATTACCTCCCTCCTTTACTATGGTGAAGTAAAATATTTGTGCCTAATGGTTACAGTGTATTTCATCACCCTAGATTTGATTTTTTTTTTTTTTTTTTTGGCATAGGAACTCTTCCGTCAGAATAGATCAATGCTGTTTATGAACAGATACCAGGGTTCTCCATAGCCAATACCAGAGACTGCCCTAGAAGCTTCTCTTGCCCTCGTCACACCCCTGGGGCAGTAGTGGAGATTGCTTCCCAAGTGACAGTGAGGAGGAAAGGAGGTTTTGTACTTTCTGTAGACATCAGAAATCTTCTCATACTGTCTCAGGCATTGTCTCTAACTACCATTGGAGTGGTACTCAGAGGGGTGCCAGCTGGCAAACCATCTGCTGGCTGGCTCTCCAAAACAGATTCAACTAGTTAAGTCAGCATTAATTGCCAAGCCAAAATTATTCTGACCCTGCACTGGAAAAGGTCAGAGCACTGTCACTGAAAGGAGGTGTCAGGGAGCATGGGGAGGTGCTTCTGGGAGCAAAGATTCTGGCTGAGCAGATGCATCTTTGTTCAATAGCTATATATTACTGGATTGTGTCGTGGCTGAATTGCGTCCACCCAAAATCCGTATGTTAAAGTTCTAACACCCAGTACCTCAGAAAGTGATCTTCTTTAGAACAGGGATGTTAACAGACATAAGCAGCTCCGATGAGGTTATACTGGAATAAGATGGGCCCCAATCCAATATGACTGGTGTCATATACACAAGGAGAACACCGTGTGAATATGAACAGACATAAGGGTAACGCTTCTATAAGCCAAAGAATGTCAAAGATGGTCAGGAGCCATCAGAAGCTCGGAGAGAGCATGGAAGAGATTTCTCCCTCATAGCCGTCCGAAGGAACCGACCATGTGAACACCTTGATCTCAGACCTCTAGGCTCTAAACAGTCCAGTTCTGTTGTTTAAGTCACCCAGTTTGCAATATTTTGTTATGGCAACCCTAGAAAAACTGATAGAGACCATATTTCCAAAGTTTTAAGAAACTGAATATAAAGCTTTTATAATCTGTACATTCCAATAACTAGATTCTAAAGTAAAAGATTTGCAGAATTCATAATTAGTATTTCTTCTTATTGAGATACATTTTTGTTTGCATATTTCTACTCAATTAATATCATTACCTGAATGTCTCAAAATAAATTAATATCATCACCTGAATGTCTCAAAATAAGTTAAAAAAACAAACTCATGAATAAATCTTAGGTCTCTCTGCACAATTCTTCCGAAAGCATAGTCAAGACCAGGTAAGGACTTCCCACTGTCTCAACTAGTATATTTGATATATATATTCATTCCTGTTCCACAATAAATACTCTGAATCTGCTATATGCCAGTCACTACGAAAAGCATAAGAGACCCAATGGTGTGGTCAAAACAGGTAGCCATTGTCCTTACGTTAGCCTATGTTCAGTGAGGAGACAGGTATCAGTCAATCAACCAGAGGTATATAGCAATTAATCATGACAAGTACACTGAAGGAGAGGCAACACCATACTTTGTAGGCAGCTATTTTCCCTGAGCCAGTGGGCAGGCGGAGCGAGATATACTCCGTATTCCATGTGAAGGCTGAAATATTACGAGTTTTCTCTCACGAAAAGAAAACACTGAATATGACATTCAGGGAGCTCAAACCACCTGCCCAAAATAATCATCTTAATAAAACACAGACCCAAGATGAAGGAGGGGATAGATGCTAAAAACGGTAAAGAGAAGCAAAGTGGCAAATGCAACATGGAGAGAATTAAAGAAATAGGAAACTTAGGAGAAAACACTGGCCATCAAGTCCCCCTAACCCCCAGGATTCAAGAATAAGAGAATGAGGACACATGCTCAGCACTTGAGCATGACAGTGGTGAATGGCATGTGGTCAGACACAAGATTTTGTGCAGTTGAAAGGATATTATCCAAAATAAAAGCCTACCTTTTGTTTGCAGCTCTGTCTTTTTAAACTGGAACATCCTTGTTCAGCATGCTCCTTGCTCTGTGCTGTTTTGAGCACTTGAGCTTGCTGCCAAACGATGTAGCTGGTCACCAAAGAAGCTGCCGAATGCTGCCGAAGAAAAGGAAGAAAATCCATTGAATTAGTCCTGAACATTGCAAAAGCGGCTGCCTCTCTCAATTACTTTGTCAAGACCCATTATAATTGTAGCTCTGATCACATGCAAGGTTTTCCCACGGGTGGGGATAGAGCCAGGATTCTCAAAAGTTCTGGCATGTCCTCCTCCACTCCCCAGGCCACTATGGACAGGTCTGTAGCTGCTGTGTCACTTGCCCTTGGTGGAATTTAACAAGATAAACTGCTTCCTTGGCATTTACATCACACTTAGAATGGGTGATATTTATACCTCTTGCCTCTTGGTGATGACCAACTTGGATGATCTGCTTTGAGATCTCCCAAGCAACCTAGGCATAACTGATTTGAAAATACCCTTAAAACCGTAAATTCAGGGAGTTCTCATTATGGCACAGTGGAAAAGAATCCGACTAATATCCATGAGGATTCAGGTTCAATCCCTGACCTTGCTCAATGGATCCAGGGTCTGGAATTGCTGTGAGCTGTGATGTGGGTCACAGATGTGGCTCGATCTCATGTTGCTATGGTTGTTGCATAAGCTGGCCGCTGTAGCTCTAATTTGACCCCTAGCCTGGGAACTTCCTTATGCCACAGGTGTGGCTCTAAAAAGCAAAAAATAAAATAAAATAAAATAAAATAAAATAAAATAAAATAAAATAAAAACAAAAAAAAAAACAAATAATAAATTCATCACTGTGTGAAAACATAAACTCTTCTGTCTTCCAAAATAAGTATTTGGGGAACACCTCTACTGATAGATGGGGGCTGGGTTAATGAGCAAATACCAAGTGAGGCAAAGAACTCCATCACAGAACAGAAATAAGTTTGCAGCCCAACACAGAATTCTACTATGACCCTTGAATCATCCTTATCTGTTTGAGTTTGCATCATTCAAAATCATGGTTGTGATAGGCGATGATGTCAAACCATCTTTAGGTAACTATGCTGCCCAGGTGAACAATGTGAAGGGAAAACTATTTTGAATGCTATTATGTTAGATGGTAAAGCTTAAGTCTGTTTGGCACATTTAGCATCAAACTTGAAAAGGAGTGGAGAAAATGGTCTCAAAGAAGATAAAGAGAAGAGAAATATACTGTCTACAAATGAAAAAAAAGTGGAATGTTCTGGAAATGGTAATGGGTGATTAGAGCAATGGTTCTCAAAGTGTGGCCCTGGGACCAGCAAGATCAGCAACACCTGGGAACACAAATATGCAGGCCCCACCCAAGACCTGCTGAGTTAGAAACTGTGTGCGTGCGCGTGTGTGTGGTGGAGGCGGGGGTGGGGGAGATGTCAATAATCCACAGTTTACAACCCATAGTTTATAAACCAGTGATTCTTTTTTTTTTTTAGGGTGCCCCAACAGCATATGGAAGTTCCCAGGCTAGGAGTCAAATCAGAGCTGCAACCGCCGGCCTACACCACAGCCACAGCAACTGGGGATCTGAGTGCATCTGCAACCTACACCACAGCTCACCGCAATGCCAGATCCTTAACCCACTGAGGGGGGCCAGGGATTGAATCTGCATCCTCATGAATACTAGTTCGGTTTGTTACCTTTGAGCCACAACAGGAACTCCAAGCCAGTGATTGTGATGCATACTCACATCTGAGAATCACAGAGTTAGGGCTTGAGGATCAAAGCACAATGAAGAGAAAAGACAGATAGTCCCGTAAGCAGGATTGCAGTATCATCAGGGCAGAATTCAATGTCTCCAGGGAAAGAAACTCTAATCCTGGGGTCTGTAAATTATTAGGGGGGGTCTAACAATCTAAACAATCATGATATAGAGATGAAAAAGTCATTCAAGTAGACAGATGGTTAAACGGTTCTTCAACAGAATGAGTGACAGACTTGATCCCTGCCCTTGTGACACTGCAGAATTTCTACAAGTTCATTACAAACAGTGTTTTCATCCCCAAATTCCTTAGTGACTGAAATCAGCCTTAAGCCCAGGCAGCTGAAGTTTTTGTGGTCTGGCAAGTATTTAGTATGATTCCCTTCACCTGAATCTGAGTATTTTCCTTCTGAATCGTTCACTGAGTGAGAAGAATTTGAAAAGGAATTAATAAAACACATTCTTTGAGGTTGGAAAAATACAATCTCCTAATCATGAAATAGCGAGGCCAGTACAAGTAAATGACATACAGATAAGAAACACACAAGACTTCTACATTGTACAGCCTTCCCAACTATTATATACACCTGGGAAAGTCCCTCGCAGTGGTCGCTGGTCAGAAGAAATGTTGAAGGAATTGAAAATCTAGGAAGAAAAAAATGTTATAATAAAATTGTAGAGTTAATGTGGTTTGTCCAGCTGAGAGCTGAATTCTAGAGGTATTTCTCCACCCTCCTCACCTCCCCCAAACTTACAAGCAACTGTTAGCTCTGGTATGTTGATGATTAAAAGTTTTATGTGAATGGAAGTTTCTTTTTCTTTTAAACTCTTTCATTTAGCATACACAAAAAGACACTTGTGTACTTTAAAGTGACATCCATTTGTTAGTTCAGTTCCCCCTGGCTAGGAAAGTAAATGGATGTTTTGGCAAAAAGTCTTAACTAGCACTCAAAGTTGGATGCTTGAGAATATTTATTCAATATTCCTCCATAATGGAAGGTGGTGCAAAATTAATTTTGAAAAGACTGGAAATACTCTAATGAAACTTATTTTTTGATATGCCTAACATTTTCCCAAATATTATTGTGAACCACATAGCTGTACCACAAATAGACATTTCAAAGGATCCTTTAAAATGATCACCCAAAGGTGTTAGCTTCAGAGTCATCCAATTTAATTCCAGCTTATAGAAATAATTTCACTGAAAAACTAACACTTGCTTCACCAGTCCCAAGGCAATGAGTTGAGATCCTGATTTCGCTCCCAAATTCATCTTTTTTTTTTTTTTTGCACATTAAGAGCAGAAGCTTACAGTCATTTCTCTGCCAAAACTTTTGAAGGCACTAGAAAGAAAAGTTAAAGACCAGTAATTTAATAGTTTCCACCTGTAGATATAACTCGCCTTTAGTATTTATTGTTCTCATACTTCCAAGACTCATAAGATGCTTTTTTGACGCATGTGCCTTTTTAATGTTCCCTACCATCTTTTACATACTGCCAAGAATACACTAAATTGTTCATCTCTTGTCTTAAGACAATGAAATTTTAGTCTAGGATGTCATATCAACTCTATAGGTCATCAACCAAAGCTCTAGTCTAGCTCTTTCACCAGTGGTTTTCAAAGCTAAGATGGGAAGGGAATTACAGATTGGGTACTACAGACCTCATGATGGTTACTGATGGGAAAAGCCCCTCTAAGAAGCACCAGGCCAGAGAGTTGCTCAAAGGAATTCATAAGCTTGGCCTGGCTAAATATCCTTCGGGATATATAAAGCTGACAAGTTCTTTGAGCTGATACATAGCCAGTTTTCCCTAGACTCCCTAGGCAACTAGCTTTACATGATATTAAGGAAACTAAAAATCTCAAAGAAGGGAGGCTTCAGATACCCAATGAATAAAAACTAATTCCCTCTCCCTACCCCCCCCCCCGCATCCCCCCTCAACACACACACAGTCTAAGAACTCTAATTCCAGTGGCAGGGTGTTTCTTAACCACAGAGCACTGCTCTTTTGTTTTGTTCCCTCTAATCAAGTCATTGGAGCCAGGTGGATTGGTGTGCCTCAGGTGCCGTCAGTTGTACTTGCTTTCCTTTCTTCACTTCCCTCTAAATTTGCACTAATACGATGGACACGGTATATGTCAAATCTCATTGCAAAAGAAATCTTTGAAAGACAGACATCCAAAACCTCTCAACCACAAGACGAGTTAGTTTGAAAGAAATCACTAACACGAAGTAAACACATATAATTTGAGAAATTAAGAAACCAAGTCTTGCCATTAAGGAAGACTCATATTCTTTATAAAATTCACTAAGTTATGATTATTATTTATTTACTTTAGATACAATATACATGAATATTTCATGGATATATCACTTTGCCCTCTGTATTATCTCCTGATTCCATTACTAGTTTATATAAATGATTCTGTCTCCCTTGTGTAAAAGGAGGCTGTTGGCCTACATAGTCACCAAATTCCTTTCTAAGCCGTAAAAGCTCTGATTCTCCCCTAAGAGGCTCAAAGATTCACATTCTTCAGGATATTCATTAAACTCTCCCTACCAGTTTACTCCATTTAACTCAATTTAAGTCAATTCATTCACTTAATTATTTAACAAATATACATTGTGCATCTACCTATGTTCCAGACATTTAGCTAGACACTGCTCTTAAGAAACTCATAACCTAGAATTTTATATATTGACACATATTTTATAATTTTATATTTGACACATATTTAGTTATTCTTTTTTTTTTTTAATGCCATATCCGCGGCATTTGGAAGTTCCCAGGTTAGGGGTCAAACAGGAGCTACAGCTGCCAGCCTACACCACAGCCACAGCAACTCGGGGTCCGTGCTGCATCTGCGACCTACACCACAGCTCATGGCAATGCCAGATCCCCAACCCACTGAATGATGCCAGAGATCGAACCCGCATTCTCATGAATACTAGTTGGATTCTTTTCAACTGTGCCACAACAGGAACTCCCTGATACACATTTATTTTTAAAGAGGATGTATACATTCTTATGTAACACGTCGTTCATTTTGTTTATGTGTGTTAGTTGCAAACACGCCCAATTTGGTCTAGCACCTTTAGAACTACAGATATCTTCAAGTTCAGGAGAGTATTTTATGAATTTTGGCCCCATCACACAGGTTAAGAAACAATTTATACATTTAGTATATAAAAACAAACCATTAACAGATAGTTTATTCAAGCAAATTAAGGGAATATTATAGACATTTTTCTTAAAATTTCTGGGTAAGATCAAAATCAATAATTAAAATCCCTGATTGTGAATACAATTGGAATGAAATTCAAATGAGATTTGAGTATATTTGCCAACAGGTTATTTCTCATTAATCCTTAATCACTACCAATTATTACTTAAATTTGTGCAGAAATCCAGTATTAAGTTTAGATCAATTAAGCAAACAAATTCAGATTTCATTCTAACATTTTTTATGAAATGCTAGTCTTTCTTAGAGTCCCTTATTTGAATTTAACATTCTAGTCCAAGTGATCTGAAACCTTATAAAGTGAACTTAAGAATTAACTTATGCCAGAATATTATCCAATTTATTGTTCTCCACCCTGTGTCCTAGGAAATAGAGTTGCTCATAGATATAGACATTTTAACTGCATCAGATTTAAGAAACACTAGACAAACCCTCATGTGTCTGTCTCTGCCACTGACAGAAAATCACCTGAATTTCTCTGTGAAATTTGCCTTCTTTGAGTTTCAGACACTGACTCATCAAGGGTAGCCTGATTACAATAATGATGCTCACCCACTGAGTGCCTGGTCTGTTCCAGACACTGTGATGACTGCTTTACATACTTATTCCCCAAAAACATCCCTGTAAAATAAGTACTATTCTTTTCCCAGACAAAAGAAGTGATATTAGAGTGGTCACCTCGCTAGTAAGTAGTGAAGCCAGTATTTTAGCTCCTATGCTCTTCCACTGTGTCACCTTGGGTCACTGTATTAAGTCATTGTCATTTTTGGTATTCTATTATAAATAATTTTATTACTCTTTGAGATAGCTGAAACTTGTGAGAGAAATTTTTACTGAAGCAGAGTTGATTTACAATGGGTTAGTTTCTGGTGTAAAGTGTATGTGTGATATATATAAATAACGTATATATATATTATATATATAAATACTTTTCCATTATAGGTCATTACAGGATAATGAATGTAGCTCTTAGTGCTATACAGTAGGACATTTTTCATCTATGTGAGAAATGTTTTTAATAGCAGAAAAAAAATCAAGTGATTTATCTGGGAATGGGCATTTATCAGGGTGATAATAATAGAACTCATCTGTTTCAGTAAGAATGGTAGAAAAACATGTATACAAACCTGCACAATTTGGAGGAAATCAATATAACAATTATTATTATAGAAAGCCTTCATTGAGGGTGTATAATGTACATTCACTGTCCTAAGGATCAGACATAATCTTATTTCAACTCCCAAGATCAGAGAAATGCCTCAAATTTGGAGAAATCTTAAGGAATCATGGTGACAGAGAAAATAAGACTTGCCAAACAAACTGTCTGCTTCAAAGACATTCCTTTGCATAGACAGCTTCCTTGAAAAGCCACCTTCTGATTATCTGGACAAACACACTTTTCTAATCTAGGACCTATAACCTTTAAAAAAACGCTTTACAATAACCATTCTAACAAACATGAAGTGACATCTCATTGTGGTTTTGATTTGCATTTCCCTAATAATTAATGCTGCTAAACATTTTTCCATGTGCCTCTTGGCCATCTGTAGGTCTTGCTTGGAAAAACGTCTCTTTAGTTCCTCTGCCCATTTGGTAATTGGGTTGTTTTTTTGTTACTATTTTGAGCTGAATAAGTTCTTTATATACTATTTTGAAGGGTATTAACACTAACTGAAATAATTCAGAGTAACACAAATACTATATGATTTCATATATTTTAACATGTGAAATATTGAATATGAAAACACAACAGGGATTATCAGAGAGAAAGGGATGGGGGAAGGGCAAGATGGGTAAAGGAAAAACAATATGGTGATGGATAGAAATGAAACTTGTGGTGATGAGAAGTCAAAATACAGAACACAGAAGTCAAATAAAATATTGTACAGATGAAACATACATAATATTATAAACCAATTTAAAAATACTTATAAAATAAGCCGGGACAGATCCAGGTTTGTTAGGCCTCAAAGTTATGCAATTTGGGGATCCTTCTTAAAAAAAATTGAAAATTATAAATATGAAATTGGATGTGAAAGCACACAGTGGTTATAACTAACTGTCATATTTTCATATTTTACAAAAACATGTGATCATGTGGATGCATCTCAAAAGCTCTCGCCAGAGAGACTTGCAAGGGCCTCAGGTGAGGGGTCTTAGAGATGGAGTTCCACTGGGTTCACTGCCACTCACAATGAACAAGAGTGATGTGAGTACTTTGAGCAGGATGCTGAAAAGGTACTCATCAAGGAAGTTGCAAGTGGAGGATAGCCTTCAGATTAACCACTCACAGTCCAACTATTTAACGAAACGAACTTTATAACGGCTACATCTCAGAAGCTGAGATAAATGTCCCAACCGATCATCCAGCTAGAGACTGAGGTACATGTAATCAGGTTCAAAAGTGAGGCTAAAGGTACTTGACTGGCAGAATGACAGATGGCATATTGTTACACTCCTTAAACCCCTTCTGGGAAGCAGTAACCACCTCTCCCGCCTGAATGTGTCAAAACACATCAGAGAGTTAGACAAACAACTCAGACGCTTACCACATTTCCATTCTTGTATATTGACCCAAGGGATAGGGAGGGGCCAGGCTTGGTGAGGCAGTGAGCATCCTGTTACACATAATCCACCCAACAGTACAGAATTCACTTCTTGAATTGCTATCACACCCTGGGCCCTTTTGTTCTCAATAATAGATGGAATTATTTTCCCCTCCACCTTGTAAAATCCACTTACAAGAATTTAATGCAGTAGCATTAAAAAAATTCCTTAGTGGGACCACCCATTAATAATGTTACGCTAGAAGAGATAAAGAGAAATGAAGTATAGATACAAGAATCAAAGACATCAGGTGAATCAGATCTTAATGGCCTTCATAGAGAATGACCTAATGAAATGCACTGGCATGGTTTTCCTTTCAAAAGCAATCTTGAAACAAAAGAAAAATATCTTAGTCAGGCTATACATTTTTAGATGATGGACACAGACTGACTTCCTTATTTGCACCCTTAGATTTTTCGGAAGGCCAGAGAGATTGAACCCTTCCCTGCTGTTTGTTTGATTTGGTCTGAGTTGAAGCCAAGAGATGTGGTGATGGAAGTTTGGAAAAACAATTAAAAAGAAATGTATGCTGTGGCTTTTCTGGGATCCTAGTTAACTGGCCCATTTCTAGGTAACATTAGGGAAGTTGTGGGCAGTGATTATTATCTCTTTAAAGTCCTAATTAAAATGTCAAACTGTAAGGTAGAATGTCTTCAAAGCTGCATGTAATTTGATTGTGTTGGCTTATTGGAAAAATGGCCTTGGAAATACAAATAAACCAGCCACTAAAAAGATCCCAGAAGTCCAGGCTTTATTCCAGAAGTATAATCTGTGGAACCAATAGCATTTCATAACTAACCACTCACCAAGCGGTAGACATCCAAATGTCAAAGCCAGTTTCATAACACGGTAACACATAACACGCTGCCCAAGAATGACTTGCAATAACAGCATACTTGGGTTTAAAAAGGGAGTATGGGGTTAGTTCACCTACAAATGCTTATCATCCAGCTTTAAATGTTCTTGTTCGATGAGTTTCAGAAATGGCTGGCACCCTCTCCACTTTTCTAAATTAGTTTGCTAGAACTTTGGAGCTTTAAAAGAATTCCTGCCTGCGATGGCAGACTTCAGTTACTCTCGAGCATTAAGACCTCTGGCAGACTGGAATCCTAAACATCTGTGCAGAACCTTTAGTAAAGCTGTCCTTCACTTAAGAAGGTGATGCAACTGTGGCACTTTGGGAGGCAGATAACAAAGTCAATCCAAAAAAATGGCTTCAATAATAAAGACTCCTGTCATATAACAAGTAGAGCAGTTGATTCATACAGCATCTCAATGACATCAACAATGATCCACTTTATTTCCATTTTTCCACACTGCCCTCTCAGTATGCCAGCAGCTCCCCTCACTCTCACCCTTTGTTTGCATGAGCTCTAGCATCACCCCTCATATAACCACATCCAAAGGGAGAAAAACAGGAATGTTGTCATTCATGTATATCCTTTTATCCTGGACACCCCTCAGCAGACCTGCCATAACATTTCTTTGCCTGTAATTGCATCATATGTCCATGCCTAAACCAGACACTATCAAAGGGAATACCTATGACTGGATTAGCTTAATCAAGACTCATCTCCTGCCCACACAGCTGATGTATGTCATATTGATATTGCAAAATCATAATTCTCTTTGTGACAGAAAAAAATGGAACAGTGTCCCACCCCAGGAGGTGGCATGTCTATTGTACCACTATCAGTAGGGTTGAACACTCAGTTGCTTTTCCAGTGGTGGGAAGATTTACACTGATATGCTCACTTACACTCTTTCTTCGATCTCCACTCCAGATCTTTGGTCATGAATAAGAGAAAAAGCTTGGAATTCCACCTTGGAATTCATCTATTCATTCACTTGTTCATTCACAAACATAGCTTGAGCATCTAACAGGTGATGGGCCCTGTGTTAAGAGATATAAGAAGGACAAGCCCAATACAGTCTCTAATTTAGAAAACTTAAAGTCTAGTGGGGAGAATACATAAATGCAAACAGACAGTATATTATCATGATCTTTGATGGGGAAAACACAGTAAAGTACTTGAATACTATAGTATCAAAGGTGCTTCAATAGCAAAAGTCCTGGTCACTATATAAATGCACTAGAATATGTAATTCACCCAGTCTCCTCAAGGAAGAGATTCCTGAAGTAAAAAATAAAAAAAATGGTATGAGGATAGGTTGTAAGTAGAAACAGTTAAAAGGAGACTAAATGAACCCTACGGCCTTGGCCCTCAACTAATTAATACTGAATAATTAATTCAAAACTTCTCAAGGATATATATACCACTAACTTCTCAAGGGTACCTATACCACTAAACAAGGATTCTTAATGAGGTACAAAGATGTGATTCAGAAGATTAGTGAACTTGGAGAAGAAAAAAAATACATCTTAATTTTCATTAATCTCTAACTGAAACTTAGCATTTCCTTCAATAATAAACACAAGCAAAAAAGCCCCACAGTACTATCATCATTAACCATGACTTTGGCAGCAGTTGAAATCATAGATATTTCATAATACTTTACGGATGATGCAGACATATCAAAAAAGTGTTCAAAATTATGGCACTTAAAGACCTATTGCTAGATGTTCTTTAAAGCATTTATTTTGAAGAACATGGGTGTATTTTTAACATTTTAACTTCAATATAATCATTTTCCTTTTTGATTCTCTGTATTTTATTTGATGCATCTAAAAGCAATAGTGAGAGGAGTTCCCGACGTGGTGCAGCGGTTAACGAATCTGAGTAGGAACCATGAGGTTGCGGGTTTGATCCCCAACCTCGCGCAGTGGGTTAAGGATCCGGCGTTGCCCTGAGCTGTGGTGTAGGTTGCAGATGCGGCTTGGATCCTGTGTTGCTGTGGCTGTGGCGCAGGCCAGCAGCTACAGCTCTGATTAGACCCCTAACCTGGGAATCTCCATATGCCCCGGGTGCGGCCCTAAAATGACGAGCCAAAATAAATAAATAAATAAATAAATAAAACAAAAAATAAATAAAAGCAATAGTGAGAAAGCGTTCATAGATTTTACTAGACTAATAGATGTGGCTTTCTTCATAGGTCAGATTTAGTACTTGTACATGAAAGACTTGCAAAAGCTATGAATTTAACTTCTGTTGTAAGTGTGCATTCTGACCAATTATATTTTGTATTTGGTTCTCAGCAATGATAGCCCTGTGGCTATAAAAAACATTATTTGGGGGCTATAATAAAGCTCTCTGAATCTCCAGGTTTGTCATTTTCTTTCTGTAAGAACTTCAAAACAATCACAGTATCCATCCCCAAATCTTTGTAGTCATCATTACTATCATAATGATCAATCAAGTTCAGTATCTTCTTAGGCACATGTTTTAGTAGGCATTTCACCACAATCAACAACTATGATAACTTTATTTAATGAGATGCTACTATGCACCACGATTACTAGCACCTAATTTCAGCATTGTGTTCAAGTACCAAAACATGACTAACAAACCACCAAATCCCCATTTGGACTGTCCAATTCCTGTGATCACTTGTGAAACCAATATTTGTATCATTCAGGGTCTAAGCAGGATGCAGAAGCCATATCAGTTATATGAACAGAGAGTAGTTACCATAATTTTTTTTTTAAATTCCAGTGTAAACTTAACTAAAAAGGCAAGACTAGAACACTGTGGCAAGTTTCAGTAAACTTTCTGTACAAAGGGCCAGGTAGTAACCATTTTCAGTCATAGGGTCTCCCTTGCAAGTAGCTGACTCTTCTCTTATAAAGCAGCCATAAATACATACACATACTTGCCTGCCGCTGCATTAAGGCATCATGGAAATATCAGCTGCAGAAGTCAGAGATTTGCCTAGCAGAACAAAGAACAGAGGTTGGAATTTTTTAAACCCTGAGTCCAGAGGGAAGTCCCAGAGGAGATGAAATTCAGACTTCTGAGAAGGTGCTAACTGATGCTGATGTCCCTGAGGTGGTGCCATAACCCATCTCTACAGATGTTGGAAAATCTGCAATAATGAATTCAGCTATTGTTAGGGGAAGACAACGCTGCTACCAAGGTGAAGAATATTGCACAGTCATTGGAAACAAACAGGAAATAGAAAATCCCTTCTCCCTACCCAGCCTTGTCATCTCCCCAGTGGCCTCCATTGGTATAGCCTAGCAGGGAGCCAAGTGGCCATGTGGAAAGGTGGTGTGCGAAGTCTTGGCCTCACCATCACAAATAGAAGAGTGAGCCTGATGCTCAGAAACGATAGCTTTATAACTGGCACAGAAGTTGGTTTATAAGCTTCAGAGACTACTAAAGAATATTCAGTATATGAAAACAAGTTAGGAATAAACTAGTTTAGGAGTTTCTGCTGTGGTGTAGTGGATGAAGGATCTAGCACTGTCTCTGCAGTGGCTCAGGTTACTGCTAAGGCCTGGGTTTGATCCCTGGCTGGGTCAGTGGGTGAAGGATCCGTCAGCTGCCACAGCTGTGGCATAGGTCACAACTGTGGATCGGATTTGATCCCTGGCCCTGGAACCTTCCATATGCCATGGGTGGGGCCAAAAAAAATTTTTAAAAGAATGAACTGGTTTAACCTTTTCACAAACTCTGATTATTGAATAAGTCTATTAAGTACTCTACCTCGACTGTTTACTTCAGTAAACACTGATTTTTGCAAAAGAGTATTGAGAAGTACTATCTCCCTTGTTACCAATTTGGAAGGACAGAAACAACTATAACTAATCGGTAAAGGCAATGACTCCATTCAGGTCACTTTTGAAAAACAAAAGGGCACCAAAGCTGAGGTTGGTTCTCCTGCTATTGTAATTACCACTTCTGGGCATACAGAGATGGTAGGTACTATAATCTCCTAAAAACCTACTGGGAAATTACAAAGAATACCAAATTAATTTAGTATTTTTAATAAAATAGCAATGTGTTTTGGTGGAGTCTTTCATTGCTATGGGTGGCAGAAATGGACTAGAGACAGAGAGATGATATTTAGTTAGGTATTTTCTTTATGGAAACTAGTGTCTGGTCAAAAGGACCACACATTTTTTGCCCTTGGATAATATCCACTATTAATAATCACTGGGATTCTGAGGAATAAGAGAAAATAAAGCACACTCCAGGTGGACCTGCCGCAGTTGCAGGATCCCATCAAATATTCCAGATTCCAATTTTCCCAAGGATGTTTGCAGCAAACAACACAGTGAACTGTGTAATTATTTGGAATTTTTTTTCTATCTCTCCCATTATGTATCTTTTAAGAAAGAAGGAAAAAAAAAAAAAAACCCTGCAAAATTATATTACCTTCTTAAAACTGACTAGTATCATTCAAGTCTTGCTAACTTCCCTATCCTTTACATCACTGTGACATTTTTCTCACTGCATATAGCTTCCTCGGTCAACAAGCAGATCCTGTGTTAACTTCTCTGTGCCCAGCGCTAGCTGTATACTATAGGATTCTCAGAATGGCTCCCACTGTCAAAATGTTTACCATCTGGTTTGGAGAGCAGAATAGAAATATATGTCTATTGCCTAGGGTTTCAAGTTAAAAGTACAATTTAGACTGGGCTTTGAAGAATGAATAGAGTATATAACCAAGAGAAGCAGAGCTGAAGAAATAGCTGAGGAGAAGCACAGAAGCCAAAATTAAAATTCTGACTTAAGTGAGGCAAGGGTTAAAGATCTGAGAAAAGAACTGTGTGAAAGAAGCTTGGTAACAGTTCAAGGAAGTTATTGAAAATGACTGGTAAAGTATGAACTTAAAGCAGGAACTGCAAGTAGGCAGGATCAGACATGCAGAAAGTGGAGTTTTGAAAAGACTGATCATCAGTATAAAGAATAGTTAAGCAAGAAGAGGGCAGGCCTTGTAAGGGATGTCAAACAGGAGTCTACTACAGTGGCTCAGGCATAGTTAGGTAATTATCTAGAGTAGTTAGCCATGAAAGTAAAGACGAAGGCTCTTAGAATCCAGAAACTGAGGTCACAGTGGGAACTACACACCAGTAACTGGGTACTTCAATAACATCTTTCTCAGCACCCTGGATCCCATTCTAGTCCATCACTTAATATGTCCCTTCCCAGCCTTGCATGTGGATTGCTTCAGAACCCAAGGACAACATCATGCCCCTGGAGGAGGAGGATAAGCTCTTAGAGGGTCATGCCAATCATGCTGATGGATTTTAATGTTTAAATGTTTTAAATGTTTAAAAGAATGATTATCCTTCCTTCTCTAGGATTTGAAGGAAAACAAAGGGGGCAACGGAGATCATTTCTGACTACTCCATGCTTTCCTCTCCAGCCCCCACCTCATATAGAATATGTGGCTCTTTGCACAACCAGATATATTCTTGTTTCACCTGACTTATCTAGTCACTACCCTCATAGCACCTCAAAAGCACCTCCACATGTTATATAGGAACTCAATGTTTTGGTGTGCTCTTAGACTTAAGCAGTTTAGTTATATAAGGCTGCATGATACATTTTAATACTATATCATTATGCATTTGTTTTTTTCTATTTTTATTTCACTACTTGGAACCTAAAATCTCCAAGCACAAGGTCCTTGTGCTGCCTAGGTCCAGGACAGTATTGTTATTTTGTGTCTCAATAAATTTTAGTAAACAAGCTGATAATTTTCATCTTAATAAATGTTAGTAAAAAACCTGATATTTTGCATGTTTACAATTCTTTCTAAGGTGCCAGAGCTGCAGATGTATATGTGTTGATAAGGAACTCTAGAATATCTAAACTTTAAAAGGCATGAACTTTGCTAACAGGTGAGTAAAATTTCTAAGAGCATCTTTCTTTTTCATATATGCTAAGAGATAAACTGTATATAGACACGGACCCTCGGGATTTGAAATGTCATATTTTGAAAAGGCTCCTACAGTATTCCTAGGAAGACACCTTTAAAGTAAAATAGAATCCAGTCCGAAGACTGTTTCTCTCTTTATTAAAACAAACGCCCTCTGTTCTTTAGCACAGCAATCTCAAAACAGTAATTTATAATATTGTACACTCTAGTAGCATAAAGGCTCAGACTATTCACAGTTAATAATCATTATATTTTCTTTTTTGCTTCACCAGGCACAGATTTTTATGAATTTTCTTTGGTCCCTTTCCTACTCTTTCAGATGGCTCCTCCCCTCTCATTCTTTAAGCCAGTTTGCTCTTCACAGTATTCTACACCTGCAAACTATCTACTGAACACACCTAGTTTCTCTACTTGTGTGCATGTAGTTACAACATCTTATTGTTACTACCTGTGATGATTGTTTAGACAAGTTAAAGATATTAATTCAATAAAGCTATAAACTTACAAGAAACTAAATTTTTTTACCAATTACATTTGCTTGCCAACCCTGCACTATTTATTCAAACAATGTATTCTTAAGAGCCAAGTTCCTGACATTCACTTCTCTGCCTAGAATAAATAGGAAAAAAAAAGGGATGGCTTGAAATATTTTTGATAATTAGAGTGCATGGAAGTAATAAGCATAGGATAAAGTTGGATAAAGAGAATACACAAAAAAATGTTAATGTTATCAAAATTTATATGTGTAGTATTTAATGTAATGAAGGCTTATAAAAGGAAAACAATTGAAACAACTTAGATGTAACAGGGAGGTTTAAGAATAAATAATTTAGGAGTTCCCGTCATGGCTCAGTGGTTAACGAATCCGACTAAGAACCATGAGGCTGCAGGTTCGATCCCTGGCCTCGCTCAGTGGGTTAAGGATCCGGCGTTGCCATGAGCTGTGGTGTAGGTCGCAGATGCAGCTCGGATCCCGCGTTGCTGTGGCTGTGGCGAAGGCTGGTGGCTACAGCTCCTGTTAGACCCCTAGCCTGGGAACCTCCATATGCCGCGGGTGCGGCCCTAGATAAACGCAAAAAGACAAAAAAAAAAAAAAAAAGAAGAAATAATTTGTTGCAAAGAGATATCCAGTCATTTCAACATTTTCTCCAAGCACTTTCATGTGAATGGCCCTGTTGTAGGTATCCTGGGTAGCCTATGGAAAAACCCAGAAGTAAAAGCCAAATTCTGCTGTAAAAGACAATTGACAGAAAAGTCTGTGATATGTCAGGTGGGAAAATCAAGTTAAAAATTACCAAAATCGGTATAACCTTCCTGGTGTGAAAAATATATAAAAGGTCATCTACATAAAACCTACAACTACCATCACAGTTAAAGTTGTTAATGAAAATTAGAAACTAGACAAGGGTGTTTACTCTTGCCACTTCTATGCAACATTGCAGTGGAGGTCCTAGCCAAGGTGATTAGGCAAGAAAATTAAATAAAAGGCTCCAGATTGAAAAGGAAGAAATACAGCTATTTCTATTTGCCAATGACATAATTTGATATAAATAAAACCCTCTAGGAATCCACTAAACTATTAGAACTAATCAATGAGTTCAGCAAGGTGGTAAGATATAACAAAATATGAATACTAACTGTATTTTTATACACTAGAAATGATCAAATCAAAAAGGAAGTCAAGAAAATAATTCCAGGAGTTCCCATCGTGGCTCAGTGGTTAACAAATCCGACTAGGAACCATGAGGTTACTGGTTCGATCCCTGGCCTCCATCAGTGGGTTAAGGAGCTGGCATTGCTGTGAGCTGTGGTGTAGGCTGCAGACGCGGCTTGGATCCTGCATCGCTGTGGCTGCGGCGCAGGCCAGTGGCTAACAGCTCCAATTAGACCCTTAGCCTGGGAACCTCCATATGCCACAGGTGTGGCTCTAGAAAAAGCGGGTAGGTGGTAACTCCTAACTTATCAGTATTCTCCAGGGCAGGTGGTTTTCAATTCACCTTTTTCCCTAAAAAGATAAGGCATTAGCTTAGCATTGGCAGCAGCTGAGAAAGGAATACTAGCCAGTGAGTGAATACAGGACAGCAATGGCATCTTCTACAGCCTTTTTCACATGTATTTCTCAACCTTGCGGTTATCTATTTGGTGTCTTCACTGCTACAAAGGGAAATTTCTGAGCACAAGGACTATAATTGTTTTATCTGGATCTTATTTGCAAATGTGCTGTCTGGTAAACTGATGAATGAATGAATTACAGATAATGTAGCCCCTCAAGGAAATCCTAGTGGGGAGACATACAGACAAAGAAATACTTATAAAAGTGCATAGTAAAATAGAAATGCAAAAGAGTGACTTACTCAGTCTTGGGTTCCAAGAGAGGAGAAGCCTCATGAGAGCAGGGTTTCTGTTAGGCTTATTCGCCAGTGTATCCCAAGCCTAACAGAATGACTAGCTTTTAATCGACAATGTATACATGTGATTAAAGAAAAAAATTCCTGTGGTCTGAATTCTTGAAATCAAGTGCTGATTAAAATTAGTTACAATTAATTCCTACTACCTTGTACACATCAGAAGTCAGCAACTTCTACAATAATTCCCAAAGTTAGGTCCTAGCATAAGCATCACCGGGATGCTTGTTAGAAATGCAAATTATGGAGTTCCACCCTAGACCTAGAGTTAGAAACTCTAGGGGTGGTGCCCATTCATATCTTTATTAGCAAGTTCTCTAGGTGGTTTGCATGTATGATAAAGCTTGAAAATAACTGTTTTAATGTTTGCAATGGTTTGCAAATTTGGCAGCAAATTAGAATCACCTGGGTGGGTGGGTGTGTATGTGTGTGCGTGCGCGTTGTTTGTGTGTGTGGGTGTGTGTTATAGACTAAATTTTGTATCTTCACAAAATTCATAGCCGAAGCCCTAGCCTCCAATATGATATTTGGAGAGGAGTCTGAAATCTTTGGGAGATAATTTGGTTTAGATGAAATCATGAAGTGGAGCCCATCCTTATGATGGCATTGGTGTCCCTATAAGAGACAATAAATGCTATTGTCCCTATAAGAGACAATAAATGCTAGAGAAGGTGTGGAGAAAAGGCAATGTTCCTGCACTGCTGGTGGGAATTTAAATTAGTACAACCACGACAGAAAACAGTATGGAGCTTCCTTAAGAAGCTAAATATAGAATTACCATGTGATCCAGAAATTCCACTCCTGGGCATATATCCAGAGAAAACCATAATTTGAAAAGATACATGCACCCCAATGTTCATTGCGGCACTCTTTACAATAGACAACACATCAAGAAATTGGAAAGATGGGAATAACATATACACACTACTATATAAAATAGATGATTAACAAGAACCTATGGTATAGCTCAGGGAAATCTACTCAATAGTTTGCAATAACCTATATGGGAAAAAAAGAATGGATATATATATATATATATATATATGCATATGCATATATATATATACACACAGAACTGATTTAATTTGCTGTACACCTGAAACTAATACAATATTGTAAGTCAACTATACTCCAATAAATTTTTTTTGTCTTTTTAGGGCCACACCCAAAGCACATGAGGTTCCCAGGCTAGGGGTTGAATTGGAGCTGTAGCTGCTGGCCTATGCCACAGCCACAGGAACGTGGGATCCGAGCCGTGTCTGCGACCTACACCACAGCTCACGGCAATGCTGGATCCTTAATCCACAGAGCAAGGCCCTAGGACTGAACCTGCATCCTCGTGGATGCTAGTCAGATTCATTTCCACTGAGCCAAGACAGGAACTCCTTCTCCAATTAAAAAAAAAAAAAAAAAAAAAAGGATAAAGAAGATGTGGTATATATGTACAATGGAATACTACTAAAAAATAAAATTTTGCCATTTGCAACAACAAAAAAGAGACTAAAAGACTAGAGCACTCTCTCTCTGGTCCCCTCTCTCCCCCTTCCCCCTTCCCTCCCTCTCCCACTTTCTCTCCTTCTCTTCATCCCTCCACTCCCCTTCCCCTCTACTTTTCCATAACCCCACATACACAGCAGGTAAGAACATAGAGAGAAGGTGACTATCTGCAAAGCCAGGTAAAGAGGGTCCTCCCTTGAACCCGACCATTCTGGCATCTTTGACTTCCATCCTCCAGAACTAAGAAAAACAGTGTCTGTTGTTTAAGCCACCCAGTCAGTGGTATTTTGATATCGCAGCCTGAGCAGACTAATACTGCGTGTGTACATATACACACAAATACATGTATATATATATATATATATATATATATATATATATACACACATACACACACATATATGTAAATATACCAATCCTTGGCCTATCCTCAAGGAGCCTGATTTAATTTGTGCTGCACAAGTACTGATATTTCTTGGTACTCAGAATGCTTGGAACTATCACAGAACTCCCAGGTTTTCTCTAAGAAGCAATATGTGTTCTGTAGCTTATAGATTTTCTTCTCACCTCCTCACCCTTCACTTCCTTATTTTTGGAGTCAATATGTGCTGGGATAAAAAAAAATGTGGACTTTGAAGCCAGAGACACAGATTTTGTTTATATTCCAGCTCTACCACTTAATGGCTTTGTGAGCTGGAGCAAGTCACTTAACCTTTCTTAACCTCACTTTCTCATCCAAAAAAAAAAAAGTTGGGGGGTAGAATTGGGTAATAGGATGATTCCTACTTTCTGAAGAGTGTCAAGATTAAATTAAGATAATGTATTTAAAATTCTAGTATAGCACATAATGCTAAACAAATGCCAGTTATCTTTTGAAATAAGCTTTCCTCTCAAAGATTATATTATAAATTTAAAGGCTTCCCCAAATTTCATAATCATAACAAAAAAGTAAAACAAGTGTGTTTTTGTCATTTCTGAAATGTGCATATTGAAGCAACAGAACACAGAACATTTTTTTCTTTTGGAGATTGTTTTCCTCAGTGACATAAAACACAGAATATCCACATATTAATAAATTGTACCAACTCTGACATTTGTTACTAAAATATCAAGTGAAAAAAAGCTTTAAATATTTTAATAAGGGATTTTAATAGAGAACCTGAGACATGTTCCAAAAACTTTCAAGAGTCTTTAAGATAGCCTTACTCCATTGCTGAATGAACACAAGGAAAAAAAGTTATAGTTAACGCTCCTCTGAGCTAAGGGAAATTTTGAGTTTCACCCTCTTTCATTTTTTTCTCACTCTGCCCCCTCAGAAACTGACCAGAGGCATTAGGTGACATAGCTAGTGAAAGGGTAAATTACTCCTACTTTCATGAAAGACAATTTAGGTTTTGGTTTTTTTTTTTTGTCTTTTTGCCTTTTCTAGGGCCACATTCACGGTATATGGAGGTTCCCAGGCTAGGCGTCTAACTGGAGCTGTAGCCGTCAGCCTACGCCACAGCCTACGCCACAGCAAAGCGGGATCCGAGCTGCGTCTGCAAACTACACCACAGCTCATGGAAACACCAGATCCTTAACCCACTGAGCAAGGCCAGGGATAGAACCTGCAACCTCATGGTTCCTAGTCGGATTCGTTAACCACTGAGCCACGATGGGAACTCCCAGGTTTTGTTTTTGTGTGTGTGTATGTGTTTTGTTTTTTGTGTGGTTTTTTTTTGTAAATCTTATAAAATTTAGCTAAGGTATAATTTGCATACAATAGCATTCACCAATCTTAAATAAGCAATTTGATGAGATTGGATAAATGTACCCAGTTATATAAATACCACACAATCATGATAGAGAATATTACAATAATACCAAAAAGTTCTTTTTCCTTTTGCAGTTACTCCTCCTCACAAACTCCATACCTTAAAAACAAAGAGTCTGCTTTATATCACTGAAATTTTCTAGAGTTTCATATAAATGGAATCATACAGTCTTCTGTATTGGACTTCTTTTTATTCAGCATTCTGCTTTTGAGGACATTTGATTTCGGTAGGCATATAGACCTTTTACTTTTACATATGTGCACAAAGTGAGAGGGATGAAAAAGTAACATCTTCTACCACACTTTTGTCTGTATTGGATGTATGCTGTTTTTAAGAATTTAGTCTTCATATTGTCCTCATAGGGATTTTTTTTTTCCTGCACCCACTGCATGTGGAAGTTCCCAGGTCAAGGATCAAATCTGTGCCACAGCAATGACAATGCCAGATCCTTAATTACTAGGTTACCAGAGAATTCCCCTTATAAGGATTTTCTATGCTATAGAAAACTATATGCTGGAGTTCCCATCGCGATGCAGCGGTTAACAAATCTGACTAGGAACCATGAGGTTGCGGGTTCGATCCCTGGCCTTGCTCAGTGGGTTAGGGATCCGCTGTTGCTGTGAGCTGTGGCTTAGGTCGCAGACGCGGCTCGTATCTGGCATTGCTATGGCTGTGGCGTAGGCTGGCGGCTAGCCTGGGAACCTCCATATGCCACGTGTGCGTAGAAAGAAAGAGAGAGAGAGAGAGAGAGAAAAGAGATAAAGAAAAAAAGAAAGAAAGAAAACCATTTGCTATAGTTTGAAGTACAGTCTGATCGCACAAGAAAGAGCCCCGAAGTACTGCAAACTGTTTGTTGTAGGATTCCCATTTGCTTCCTACCAGTTCTTATTCCTGTAAGCATCTGCCTACCAGCACTTTTCACCATGAAAGCAGGAGTTCTTTTCAGAAACAGAGGAAGTTAAAAATCCAGTTTTTAATTTTTCCAAAACTGGTAGAACTATTCTCATCACCTACCTCCTCCACCCTCAATGCCCCCCAACACAAAAATATATCTTTACCAGCCAAACAAGCCACCCACTTTGTCATCTGAACTTTCAGCACCACAGGCACTTCCTTCTTCCAGCTTCTGGGGTTCAAAATTTCCAACCCTTCCCCCTTGCTGCTCACCCCCAGCCCTAACAGTAGTGGCTGCTTCCTTCAACTGCTACCTTGTGACGCCTTCATGTTTTCTTTCCCTCTCTTGCTCTTACTTTTTTGGTTTTTCTATTACATAAAATATAACTTTAGACATAGTTAATAAATCATTAAATTAAATCACTTCTTTTCAAAAACTGATAAGCTTTGTTTTTGAGGGACCTGACTGATAAAAAGATTGGCACTAGGAATAGTCTCATGAATCAGACCATCAAACATAGTACATCAGGGTTAATTTTGTCATTTTGTGGGCTTGCGTGAGAGTTAAACTACTTGTTAATGGGAAATGGGTTGTTAGTGATCCATGACATGAACAGGCACATGATTAATCAAAGCATCACCTGTGACTGACTGTGGTGAAATGCCTACTGAAGCTGGTCCCTGGAAAACTAAATGGTTACTGTCTTTCAGCACTGTGGCAATAAAGAAAACAAGGAGTATGGTGACAGATAGATTCTGAGTACATTGCAACATTTACAAAGAGAAAATGAGGACTGAAAGGGGTTTGACCAAGGAGGATGGAACAGAATTCTAGAAAAGACCAAGCTTACTGATGCTGATGGATTTATGAGTATTTCTGGATTGAATGTGTTAACTGGAAGCAGTTCTAACAGTTCATTTGGATTGAGTGATGGTTGACTCTTTGATAGCCTGCATTTAATGAGATGGAAATGCCAGAACATCCCTGGGTAAAAGTAGAAAAGCAGATCCAAAAGGCCTGGGATGAAAAGAATGTTAGAGAGATTTATCACCTGTGACCTACATTCTCACCCCTCCACCACCACTCTTAACCCACACTGTCACATTCACTGAGAGGGTTCCAAGGACAGTCCATTTACATTGGGGAGGGGAGAACATAAATCTTGGGAAAGCTGGTCACTGTCATTGATAGGTGCAAAAGTGGGAGATGCTAAAAAGTGGATCACTGAAAAGCAGTCTCTGATTTTCAGTAGGAAACCGCATTTGCAGAGGCTTACTTGACACTTAACCAAGTGTTAGTGCTTAAATGACAAAGACAATGTAGATGCATTTACCATAGTGGGCAGAAGGAATAAACTGGTAAATCAGTACATTTTGACTTGCAGATAACTTTGGCAATGGAAAAATGATTACATTGTCTCTAGGGATGAAACATATAAACAGGTTACTAAAGTGTTATTTGACCTATAAAATAAGAACAAATCTCTGAAAGAAACTAAGCATAAATTGACACAATGCAGTGTCATACCCTCTTACTCCATTTCTATATATATCTAGAACCCCTGGATTGAAGGGAAGAGGCTAAGTTCATTTAAAGGTAGAACCTGCTACCCTGCCATACAAATATACATATAAATCTTCCATCAAGCCTTTTCCAAAGGAAATTGTAGGCATTAATTAACATGATTTGCTATAGGAAAAAGAAACACCCAGATATTTTGGGAAGTGTGAGACACTGGTTTTGAATGGGCTCTACTTCTAGGAAACTTAAATTGACATTTAGAGAATTCCTACTGTGAATAAGCAGGTTGCAAACTCAAACTAGTATCCATGAGAATGCAGGTTTGATCCCTGGCCTCACTCAGTGGGTTAAGGATCCAATATTACCACAACTGTGGTGTAGGTTGTGGATGCGGCTCGGATCTGGCATTGCTGTGGCTGTAATGAAGGCTGGCAGTTGCAGCTCTGATTCAACCCCTAGCCCAGGAGAGTCCATGTGTGTGCCGCAGGTACAGCCCTAAAAAAAAAAAAAAAATTATATATATATAATATAGTGTGTGTGTGTGTGTGTGTGTGTGTATATATATATAAAATATAATATATAGTAGTAGTAGTATATCTGAATATTTAGAGCCATGATATAGGATGGCATCACCAAACAGTGACATAGATAGGGGAAAGAAGTCCAATGACTAAGCCATGAGATACTTCAAATTTTGGATATTGATAATACGAGAAGAAATTAGCAACAGTAATAAAATTTATAAATATTTAGAAATGTACAAGACCCCATAAAGAAAATTGTAAAGTTCCTGAAAGACGTTAAAGAACTAAATAAGAGATATACCATATTCATGGTTCATAATACTCAATATCATAGAACTATATTTTATTCCAAAACTAATGAAGAGTTTCAGTGCTGTCCATCAAAATCTTAATGTGTGTGTGTGTGTGTGTGTGTGTGTGTGTGTGCATGCGCGCGCATGCGCGCACACACTGGGGAATGGGGAGGTACAACCATGCATGTGTAAGTGGGTAAATAAACCTGATAGCTAATTCTAACTTCAATATAGAAGTTCATGTTTATAAGAAAATTGAAATTTCTCTTAGATAATAAGAATTAGTAATAAATTTGAAGTAACAAATTATAAAAGTTACAGTTTATAAAGAGAATTATCTAAAGTATCCAGTGAAATTTCTAAGAGATTTTTTGAGCTGTAGCTGAAGTACAATAAACAGCACATGTTTAAAGTGTACAAATTAATAAGCTTTGTCACATATAATACACCTGTGAAATCATCACCCTCCAAAAGTTTCTTTATGTTCTTTTGCAATGGTTCCCTCTACATTCCCATCCCACTTCCAGGCCACCAGTGATATATTTTCTGTCACTACAGAGTATTTCCTTTCTCCAGAATTTTAGGTAAGTAGAATCATACCAAATGTCCTTTTTTCTGGACTCTTTCACTGGACATAATTATTTTAAAACTCATTCACATGGCAGCACGGATGAATAGGTCCTTCCTTTTTGTTGCTGAGTGGTATTCCTAAGTGAGATTTAAAATGGCACCTTCAGGAGTTCCCGTCGTGGTACAGCGGTTAACAAATCCGACTAGGAACCATGAGGTTGCGGATTCGATCCCTGGCCTTGCTCAGTGGGTTAATGATCCAGTGTTGCCGTGAGCTGTAGTGTAGGTTGCAGACGTGGCTCGGGTCTGGTGTTGCTGTGGCTGTGGCGCAGGCCGGCAGCTGTAGCTCTAATTCGACCCCTAGCCTGGGAACCTACATATGCCACAGGTGCAGCCCTAAAACATACATACATACATACATACATAAATAAATAAAATGGCACCTTCAACCCTCCTGCACTGTGGGTGGGAATGTAAGCTGGTACAACCACTATGGAAAGCAGTATGGAGTTACCTTAGAAAACTACACATAGAACTACCCTATGACCCAGCAATCCCATATCTTGGGCATATATCTGGACAAAACTTTCCTTGAAAAAGACACTTGGACACACATGTTCATTGCAGCACTGTTCACAATAGCCAAGACATGGAAACAACCCAAATGTCCACGGACAGATGATTGGATTAGGAAGATGTGGTATAAATACACGATGGAATACTACTCGGCCATAAAAAAGAATAAAAAATAATGCCATTTGCAGCAACATGGATGGAACTAGAGACCCTCATACTGAGTGAAGTAAGTCAGAAGAAGAAAGACAAATACTATATGATATCACTTATATCTGGAATCTAATATACTGCACAAATGAACCTTTCTACAGAAAAGAAAATCATGGACTTAGAGAACAGACTTGTGGTTGCCAAAAGGGTTGGGGAGGGAGTGGGATGGTATGAGAGTCTGGGGTTAACAGTTGTATACTATTGCCTTTGGGTGGTAAAAGCAAGGAGATCCTGCTGTATAGCACCAGGAACTATGTCTAATCACTTGTGATGAATATATGTATGTGTAAGCAGATCACCACGCTGTACAGTTGGAAAACTGACAGAAAACTGTAAACTAGCTATAATGGAAAAAAAAAAAAGTAAAATGGCACCTTCCTGAAAAGATGGGAAAATGAAGACTAGGTAGATGAACTTACATCATAGAAATCCTCCTACCAATGCATCATCACAAATTTTCTTAAGTTGGCCCTGATTTTACTGCCCCACTTTAGAAAGCTGTGGTTTTAAGGAACCAAATTCTTCTCAAAGATACTGTTTCTGAACACCATCTTTCCTTTTCACAGACTTCACTTAGCTGAATACAATACATTGTTACAAATTTATAACTATGAATGCGGTTTCCTTTTGAGCCATTTAGGCTTGTCTTTATTCAGTTTCAATAAATTGTGGCCCCGTGCACCAGCTGGCTGATGTTGGATTTTGATCCGAAGAAAGAGTTAATGGATAGGTCAGCTCAAGATGCCGTAAGAAAAGCAGTTCAAAGAGCAAGCTGACTGATAATCAGGATAGACGATAACACAAAGCAAGACTTCTAATGGATACATCATTTATTCTAGTGTTCCCATTCAACTAGCATTTACTTGATTACTTTCTATGTACTTGGCATTGTTATCAGAGTTTTTACGTATATTGTCTGATTTAATCCTTAAATCTCAATGGAGTTATACAATTACTTTATACAGAGGAAACTGAGGCATGCATACCATAGTCACAGAGGAAATGGCAGAATACAACTGAATATAAGAGTCTAGAGACAGATATATCCTGGTGTAAATCCTAGCTCTGATATTTTAGTAGTGCCTGGCTTCCCTGCAGGTTAAATACACTTCTGCAAAATAAATACCATAAAACAACAGTACCAGCTCACAGAGTTGCTGTGTGGCTTAAATGATAACAATGCTTGCAAAATGCTTAGCAGAATGCCTGGCACCAAGTAATAAACTGTAGCCATAATAATAATTTTTATCATTATTATTACTACCATGATCAACAGTAACACTTTTAACTATTATTACTATGAGTCAATTATTTGCAAGGAAAGTGTTTCCAAACCTCCTAAAGTGACATTGTGTCACTTCTATATACTGGATATTTAAGAAGCATGGGAGATTAATATTAATTAAAATGCATTTTGATTTTCCACAAAAAACGCTGATTTATATACCCTGTCACTAATCCTGTTTCCTTATATTTTAAGACAACTATTTTTTTAAAAACTCATACAGAGAGAAACACACCTAATATTCTAACCCTGTGACAAATGTGTTTGCCACATGGTTATTATCTGAGAGTTAGCAATTTGACTCCTTGATCAACAATCCCTGTTTTACTTAATTTCAGCCAACTCCCATTTCTTTTACTTTTCTCAGCACATAATGTGGTAAATGTTCTCACTGCAATGTGATTCACAGGGTAGTGTGAGGTTGCCAAGGCACAGACACAAAAAGTCTCACCAGGAGGAGATGAGGAGGGTAATATACCAAGGCTAACATGTCATTCTGGAATTCTTTATGGCTTGGGAAAGCATGAAGGCTTGCGCTCGAATACAGTTAATCTCATGCTAATTTTTAGTGTGTTTCCTCCCCCATACATGGGATCACAACCAAGGATTATGGGTTCTCAGCATAGTTAAGGTGGAGACCACCAGCTTGTCACATGCCTTTGCATGCCACATGACAAAATTAGCCTTGCCAGTTGCATCTCTCTCTACCCCCATTCCAGTTCAGGATTAGTGCAATGACCTTTTCTAATTGGATGACACGAATTCTTGTCTGGAGTCTTACTCTGAATTGTAGTTACCAATCATATGACTGTAATAAAATACTCCAAGCTGTTAGCACCAGGCAGCTGGAGGAGGAAACCAACGTAGGAACCCTTGTTCTACAAAGCTGACCTTGGCTCTTTCTTTATTACAGACCAGAACTGGAAACACTGTCTACTCTTGTGGGAAAATAAAGACTACCATTTGGTTATTGTCACTCATAACCATCAAGTTCTTTTCTAACTTTAGCCTCTTCTTGGAAACAAGAAAGATTTGGAAGGGACCTTAGTCTAAACCCACTACCTCTCCATTCTAGGTTTACTTCCCAGTCATCTACATTTAGGGTTCATTACATTACATGTCCATCTCTGCCTCAGTAATAACCCCTCTTACACACCCAACCACCAAGCCTTCAATATCTTCTAGCAATATCGTGATGTCTTGTTGACCCACTCTTCCCATTTGTCATAAGTACTGCGCCCAACTCTCATTTCTCCTTAAATACCCACCCACCCCCACTTGCCCATTCCCTTTCAGCAAGAAAACAAAAACAACAGCAAACAGCAAACCTAAAAATGTATGAGCATCAATATATCTTGCATCCTTCCATAATGAGGGATGAATGATCTCTTTATTGAAGAAGATAATCCCTCTACATGTACTATGGATCCCCCAAGAGTCCTGCCTTCTTAAGAACCTAATGCTATGAATTACCCCACTTCATTAATTTATCTTCATCCTTCTCTGTGTGGCCTCTTTTCTAATATTTTATTGACCCCGATATATACAAAATGTTATTTTAACATATAATCAATACAGCAAATGAGTAATATTATATTTTATATTCTTTTTTGAAGCAAGTCTTTGAAACCTAGTGCATACATTTTTAACCACCTTGTTCTTTTTTTCTTTCGTTTATATATTTTTTATTGAGGTATATTTGATTTCCTCTCTATAGCCTCTTTGCCATCAACATGTAAACATTTTCAAGTTTCTCTTCTCCCAAAAAGGAAAAAAAAAAAAACTTCAACTGTATCTCACCCACCAAATTTTTGTGGGTGAAAAAAATAGTTCTCTAATTTTCGCTCACCTCTAATTTTTATTCATAGTCACTATGTCTATTTTAGTCCCTTTCTCTGTTATATTAGCATTTCAGAATTTTGTCCTGCATCCTACCACAAATCCACTGAAACATTTCTTCCCAAGGTCACCAAAGACCTTGATGTCATCAAATTTAATTGGTTTACCTGACTTCTCTGTGGTATCTGACACACTCCTTCCTATTTGACCCATTCTCTAGTCTTGATTTCAGGACACAAAAAACTTCTGTTTCCTCTTTTGCCTGACATCTCTATCTTTTCTCAGCTTCCCCAGCTCACCATGCCCTGCCTCTCCAGTAAGTAATGCAATTTCCCAAAACTTAGTTCTAGGCTCTCTACTCACGTAAAACTATAAACTCTGCCTCGATGATTCCAACTGCTCTGAACATTTACCATTAATATGCTAATTAAGCCAAATTAACTTAGCTGCTAGACTTCTATGCAGTCCATATCTATACACTTAACTATATATTCACCCTTGTTTACACATGTGAAAGGCATCTTAAAGCTAACTTGTCTAAAACCAATCTCAATATATTCTCCCAAAAGTAGTTCTTCTGACTCTTCCTCCAACTAATAGTACTGCTATGTATTCAATTGCTCACACAACAAACTGGGGGATTATTATTGATATTTTCTTCTCTTTTACTGTCAGATCTAGTCAGTTATCATGTTCTAATACAGAGAATACCTACTTCTCTCTAGTTATGTCACCTAAAAGGAAACTTTTGGTCCTAGGAAAGAATTATGTTGAGATAACACTTCCAGTTTTCTTTCTATCCCTCCCCACTTCCCTCTTTTCTCATCAGAGGAGAAGAAATAAGTTGCCTTATTGGTGTGTTTAGGAGAAGCCGCCAGGCCATTCTGCATTCTCCTTTTTTGGCTTTTCGTACTACAATAGTGGGTGCATTTTAATATATGTAGAAATAAACTTGACCAAAACAGGTGCAATACTTGCACACTGTCAACTACAAACCATTGCTTTTTTTTTTTTTTTTTGCCTTCTGTCATTTTAGGGCCGCACCCGCGGCATGTGGAGGTTCCCAGGCTAGGGGTCTAATCGGAGCTGTAGCCACTGGCCTACGCCACAGCCATAGGAACGCGGGATCTGAGACGCGTCTGTGACCTACACCACAGCTCACGGCAACGCCAGATCATTGACCCACTGGGCAAGGCCAGGGATCGAACCCGCAACCTCATGGTTCCTAGTCGGATTCGTTAACCACTGTGCCACGACAGGAACTCCAACTACAAACCATTGTTGAAGAAATTAAAGAAGATCTAAATAAACAGAAAGACATCTCATGCTCAAGGACCAGAAGATTTAATATTATTAACATCTGCCCCCAAGTGATCTACAAGTTTCCCACAAACCCCTGTCTATATCCTGGCTGGCTTCTTAACAGAAACTGACAAGCTGATACTAAAATTCACATGAAGGAGTTCCCCTCCTGGCTCAGCGGAAACGAATCTGACTAGCATCCATGAGGATGCAGGTTTGATCCATGGCCTCGCTCATTGGGTTGAGGCTCTGGTGTTGCCATGAGCTGTGGTGGAGGTCACAGATGTGGCTCAGATCTGGCATTGCTGTGGCTGTGTCACAGGTCGGCAGCTACAGTTCTGATTTGACCCCTAGCCTGGGAACCTCCATATGCCATGGGTGCAGCCCAAAAATGAAATAAAATAAATAAAAATAAAATCCATATGAAAATGCAGAGACAGAATAATCAAAACATTTTTGAGAAAGACAAACAAAGTTGGAAGACTCAGGCTTCCCAATTTCAAAACTTATTAAACCTCTACAGTAATCAGAACAGGGTGGTATTAGGAGAAATACAGACAAATAAATCAACAGAATACATTAATTCTAATTAAGAATTCATAAATAAAACCTGACATTCATGGTCAAAACTGATTTTCAACAAAAATGCCAAAACAATTCAACAGAAGAATAGTCTTTCTGACAAACAGTTCTGGGACAATTGGATATCTGCATGCAAAAGAATGAAGTTGAATACCTACATTACATTATGATAAAAATTAGTTCAGAGTGGATTAGAGGCCTAAATATAATACATAACCTAAAATAGGTTTTAAAGACTATAGCATTCTTAGAAGAAAACAAAGGAATACATGTCTAAGATCCAGTTCAGCAATGATTTTATTAGACATTATTCCAAAGGCATAAGCAATAAAAAAAAAAAAGGATAAATTGGACTTCACAATCAAAAACTCTTGTCCTTCAAAGGACACTATTGAGAAAGTAAAAAGACAACCCACAGAATGAGGGGAAGTATTTGTAAATCATACGTACTCAAGGGACTTTCATCTTGAAAATATAAAGACAATCTCTTAACAACTCAACGATGAAAAGATAAATAATTCAATTTAAAAATAAGCTAAGAATAAAGTATTCAAATAGCCAATAAGCACATGAAAAGATGCTAAACATCACTGGTTATCAGGGAAACACAAATCAAAATCACAATGTGATACTACTTCACATCCACCAAGATCAATAAAATTTAAAAAGACAGACAAGTGATGGTGAGGATGTGGAAAAATTCAAGCCCTGTTATATTGCTGGTAGAAATATGAAAGAGTGCATCCACTTTGGAAAACTACCTGGAATCTCCTAAAATGTTAAACAGAGTTACCGCATGATCCAGAAATTTCACTTCTAGTTATATCCAAGAGAAACAAGAACCTACGTCCACACTAAAACCTGTACATGAATAGCCACAGCAGTATTCAAAATAGCCCAAAAGTAGAAATAATCCAAATGCTCATAAATTGATTAATACATAAGCAAAATGCAGTATACCCATACAGTAGAATACTATTCAGCAATAAAAAAGAATACAGTACTACTAAAACATGTTACAGCATGGATGACCCTGAAAAACAATAGATTATGTGACACATAAAGTCACATCATAGTCACAAAAGACTACATATTATATGAATTAATTTATATTAAAAGTCCAGAACAAGCAAATCTATTGGGACACAATTACAGCATGCTAAAAACCACTGAATTTTTCACTATAAACACATGACTTTTAAAGTATATATAATACTTCTCTATCCATCTTCAAGGTTAAGAAAGTCACATCTCTCTGACCCTTAACACACTGTCAAATCTTTCATTATAACTCAGCTGGTAACCCAGATTTCTAGCAAGAGTTTTTTTAAATTTAATAAATGTTCACCCAGGGAGTTTCCATCGTAGCGTAGGAACCATGAGATTGCAGGTTCAATCCCTGGCCTCACTCAGTGGGTTAAGGATCTGGCATTGCCATGAGCTGTGGTGTCAGTCACAGAGGTGGCTCGGATCTTATGTTGCTGTGGCTGTGGCATAAGCCTGCAGCCGTAGCTCCGATTTGACCCCTAGCTTGGGAACTTCCATATGCCGTGGGTACAGCCCCAAAAAGCAAAAATAAATAAATAAATAAATAAATAAATAAATAAATAAATAAATAAATAAATATTTTTCAGTTGCATGGGAAAACTCTAGCTAGGATATTTCAGTCTACTTGCCTTTAAAGTGGGGGGTTGATTTTTTAAATTTATTTTATTTCTTAAATAATTTTTACCTTTTTAATGATTGAAAACCCTAAAGAAAAATAATATTTTGTGATACAGGAAAATACATGAAACTAAAACTCCAAGGCCCATAAATGACGTTTTATTGGAATACAGCCAATACAGCCATACAGTCATATAGTATGACTATATACTGTTCATGGTTTATTTTACACAACTGTAAAGTTCAATGGATGTGAAAGAAACATTGCGGTTCACAGAGCCTAAAACATTATATACGGTAGAGGCAAAACATTAATATGTTAAGAGTGAAGTATTATCTTTGAGATAATAGTATTTGGCCCATGACAGATACTCAATATTTTATGAATGAATGAATGTGTATATGAATACTAATGGATACAGAATGGTTCCCATGGAATAAATGTTCTTGAGAAGTCCTACATCAGTTTGTCTCTTACTATTACCTACAGAGAAGTAGCCACTCAATAAAGAAGTCAACAATTACTTGAAGGGGTCTTTGGGTTCCTTACTGTCAAAGGGTGTCCCAGCTTAAGAACATTTAGAGTCATGGGGGAGTTCCCGTCGTGGCGCAGTGGTTAACGAATCCGACTAGGAACCATGAGGTTGCGGGTTCGATCCCTGCCCTTGCTCAGTGGGTTAACGATCTGGCATTGCCGTGAGCTGTGGTGTAGGTTGCAGATGCGGCTCGGATCCTGCGTTGCTGTGGCTGCGGCGCAGGCCAGTGGCCACAGCTCTGATTAGACCCCTAGCCTGGGAACCTCCACATGCCACGGGTGCGGCCATAAAAAAAACCCGCGGCCATAAAAAATGACAAAAAAGGCAAAAAAAAAAAAACATTTAGAGTCATGAGATAATGGGGAAAAATCTTTTCCCATTGAAGGCTGATTTCTGAGAAGGCTCTCAAGACCTTACTGAGTTCAACAAGCTAGCATGGCCATAGGAATTAACCCTGCTTGGGCAAGAGGCAATGAAATAGGAACTTCTGGTATATTAACTGGTCCCTAGTCCTAGGCCACGAGCACCATGTGGCTATTTAAATTCATATACAAAACAACTAAATTATATAAGATAATATTTTAGTTCCTCAGTCACACTAGACACATTTCAATTGCTCATTCACTGCTAGTAACTTTTGCTTTAGATTGTTTAGAATGGAACAGTCCCATCATCATGGAAAGTACTATTGAACAGTGATGCTCTAGACAATGCGACAACTCTTTCATGCAATTGATAGGATCAGGTGGAGATGAGCACTTTTGCTTTAAGTCATCTGTGTAAATTAAGCTAAGTTTCTGGTCCAAGTATTTTCCATGATGACATGATGACACGATGACACACATCTAAATGTAAAAATCACTGGGAGAGGAGATTTGCCTCCAAGGTCTGTGGATGCACACTGGCAATCATTCCTTCCCTTTCTGTACTTCCCCATGATGTGTTTAAATCTTTGTGGAATATAAATCAAGAAACTGTTGAATGCATACTGACTTGCAACTTAACACTTTTCTCTGCTCCCAAGGCCTTTTATACAAACCTCTGAGAATACTTGGTATTTCTGTATTTACTAGAACATCTCATTCTCCTGGGTGGGTGACAGGGATTAAAATCTGCTCACCAAGAGAAAGGGAACTAAAAGGTCATTGTGTAACACTGATCATTCTAAGAACTGAATCCACTAAACCAAAAGTAACTGACTCAGTGCAAATGGCGATGATTTGAGCTCTAAGAAACATTCCTCATCCAGAACTTCTTTATAGGCATTTCTTAATTTCTAGGATTATTTTATGCATCTGTGGAAAAGGGCAACCGTTTTCTTTTGTTTCTTTTTAGTAACTGTAAAAGTAATGAATACTCATTTTTTTTAATTTAGCAAGCATACAGTATAACAGAGAAAAAATACAAAAATCAGTTAATTCACTTTTTCATTCATGAAATATTTATTAAATACTTATTACATGCCACATACCTTTTTACTTAGACACAACTTTCCACTTTACCTCTTGGTGTTTTTCTTTTTATATAGATCTGAGAAATAACATGGTATAACAGAAAGACCATGATCTTTAGCATCAGACCAATGTGTATCCAAATCCTGGCTCTGACACTTACTGTGTAAAGCTGGGTAAGTCATTTAAACTCTCTGAGTTCCATTTCCTTGTACACAAAATCAGAGTATTAATACAGCCATGTAGGCTTTCTAAGGATATGAAAAATTTCTGCTCTGTTAGGCAGTATCTAGGCAGTTTGGGACATAAGCCTATTAGCCCCACCCAGATCTTTGTTCTCCACTGACATAGAGCAACACAATTAGGAAGGATTTTTTTAATCATAAAATGATGGTTGGAGTAGGGAATCAAGAGATATGAGCCATTAGGATAGTGGCCAAGTTTTTCCAAGATTCACAGAGGAAAGACAGATTTTTCCCCCCTTGGCCAGGACTGCAAATTCCCAAGTGTATCACTGGCTACAAAGCACTCCATGTTAACACGCCATTCAGGGCAATGATTGTTAGGTTCTCAAGCAAAGTTGTAGACTCAACACAGAAGAGGATGTATGCAGGGCAAGTAGGGCTGTGTAATCTTAAATTATAGTGAGTTAAATGGGAGCCTTTGAGAAATGATTAGGTTTATCCATAGTATTTGCAGGTCTCTCTTGCCAGCTCACATACTGCTGCCACAATAGGAATGAAGGAATCATGGAACCTTCCATACAGCCTTGCCAATTCTCTTTTTTAGTAGGAAGCTGATTATTCAGTTTGGAAATTAACCCAGATTCCTTGTTTCTCTTTCTGCCTACTTTCCTCCACTGCCTTTTTTTTTTTTTCCCCTGATCAGTTCACTTATTAGAAGCTCTGCCAGGGGGTAGAAAGGAACACGTTCCGGAAGCACTGAGTCAATGTTTCACTGTTTTCTGGTAACACAGATAAAAGTTATTTGGAGACTATACGCTTAAGATTGTCTTTTACTACTGATTATGCAAATGACAGATCAATCAAAGCTCGGGTAGAATTATCTTGTTTTCTGCACCAATACTTCATTCTTTAGAACTGGACTTTCAGGGGCTACCATCTCCTTTCCTCTCATTACCATGGACAAATTAAAATCTGGGTATACCAAAACTCAGAGTTTTTATATTTATTTTTAGCTCTACACATTGATCCAAAACTAATTTAGAAAAAAACAAAGTGAATTTCATCTTTGAACTGATGAGAACAATTTGCAACATACTGAATAACTTAGTTTCCAATGTATAATAAGCCAACAATTGATATCATTTAGTTTCCTGCGTTACAATCTGATTTTATAAAAATACAGCTAGCTGTTCAGAAAATTTTAAAGAACGTTATTTTCTAACCACCTTGCTACAATGCAATATTTATTGTTCTTGCAGATCCCCCCCCCCCCCCGCTTGGCCCCAGCTTGAGATCATTTTATGCCCTAAAGCACATCACAGTATGCCCTGGAGCATATCCTGGGAATCAGAAGTGAATCTTTAAATCACCTAATTTCACATCTCAGCAGCTATAGTTTGGTGAATATCTGTGCAGATATTTAACCTCTGCACCGAGGCAGAGGTTAAAAACACAAAGACAAAAATCCCATACTGAGTGGAATAACTAACTTGCCTTCAAATGGAAAGAGTCTGTATTTTTATTGACTTAGTTTTCATAATACACATTTCAAAAAAGATTAACACCTCCACATCCACAAAACAACCCTCCCACCAAAATATTTTTGAAATAATTAGACACTGTCTTTATTACATGTGAATTGTCAAACAGAAATATGACTCTGGGATCTGCTTCTAAGTGATATATAACTTCTGATCCTTCTTTGCTCAATTTGAAGATTACTGCTTTTCATACTGCCTATGAGCCCTTGGGAGCTAAAATGAGATACAGCTATCAAGACCTAGGCAAGCTCTCTATTCAGAATCCTTTAAAAAAAAAAAAGGCTCAAGTATGCAGATTCAACTGTAGCCATGAATATACCATTATTTTACTCTTTTAAAAATTTTTATTTACTCTTAAAACTATAGAAGAATGAACATGGGCTTTGGAAAATGGCAAAAACTGCTGTGTGATCTTCATAAATTTAATTAGACCCAGGTTTTTGTTCTACAAAGTGGATTCAGAAATACTTACTTCCTAAGATGTTTATAGAGTCTATAGTTCTCATCTATAAACGTCCCAGGGTACTAACCATCATATAAGAGATATCCAAATATCCATTCTCTTTATAAGCAAATTTCAAAAGCGAGCTGAATATGTTATTCTGTCACAGGTGGGGTAACACAATTTGGGAAAAGAAATATATCCGGGGGAATATCATTTTTTGGTTTTTTATTTTTTTCTAAAGTGTCCAAAGAAGGAGCGTTGTTTTATTTGTTTGGTTTTATTTTATTTTTATTTGAGGTCCTGGTATCTGCTGCACATTAGGCTATTAGGTATTTATTTCTCTCTGGACTACAACAGCAGGGGCTGACTCCTTATTATATAATCCATTCCCCAAAATATAAGCCCAAGTAAATACTAATAATTCTGTCAGGAATGGGTTCAGGAGAAACCAATTCTGGTCAAAGAGGTACGGGACAGATTTAGAAGAGAGTATGCTTGCTAAGAGATTGTCACAGGATATAATAATTTCTCTCCTATCTCTGGACTTGGTGATCTGAGGGCATAACTCTCAGAGTCATAGCAGCTATTTTGTGACTAGCATGAGGATGAAACAAAATCCAGGGTGGCAGAGGGCGCTCATTGATGACATCATGGAGTTGCTGAAGCAACCAACCCTTAAGTCCACCCTGCTACTGGACTTCTTACATACGAAATGATACATGTCTTTGTGTAAGTCAGTCTGGGTCACTTGGATTTAACAAATCAAAACACCATTCATTCTAACTAAAAAAGAGTAACCTCCAACTGATCCCCTTGCTTCTACTATTTCCCCTCAAATCTTGAAGTTTATTCTCAACACACTAGACACTTCTCATTCCCTGGCCTAAAATCATCTGGTGGTCCTTAGAATAAAGTCCAAAATCAGTACCAAGGCTGCTATAAGTTGCCTTCTATAAGCAACTCTACAGGGACCTCCAATAAGATGGACGATAGTGTCCAGTATGATCTGACCTCTTTCCACTTCTCCAACCTCGGCTCCTGTCATCTTATTTTCTTTAGCTCTGCTACAGCCACAGTAGCCTCCATTCTATTCCTTGAATAGCTCTTTCTCACGTCAAAGCCTTCATTCCTATTCCCTCTGTGCAGAACACCCTTTTCCCAGTTCTTATGTCTTTCTCTTCTCTGTTCAAAGTCACCTTTTCAGAGAGGCCTTACTCATCCTATTAAAAATAATAGCTCTCTGCTTCACAATGCTACCTTATTTTCTTCACAGCATATGTCATTATCTGAAATCATATTATTCATTTATTTGTCTTCCACACTACAATGAAAACCCCATGAGAACAGAGACCCTTTCTAGGTTTGCTCCTGCATCTCCAAGACTTTGGTCATGCTCAGCAATATAGGAGGCACTCAATAAATATCTGTTGAATAAATCAAAGGCAGAACTATTACATGGATAGGAGTAACCCAGTCAGAGATGAACAGACAAAATTCTAGAAAGAGGAGACAACGGAGATAGGGGAGGAGGTCCCTGGTGGCTCAGAAGGTTGAGAATCCTGCATTGTCACTGCAGTGGCTGTCACTGGTGTGGCAGGTTCAGTCCCTGACCTAGGAACTTCAACATGCCATGGGAGTGGCCAAAACAAAGGGGTGTGGGGTGAAATAGTTAAAAGAAGTCTTGATTGAGTGATTAAAATGTAAAAAGCACAGATAGAAACATGTAATATAAAAGAAATAGCTATAAATATCAATGGCTAGAAACTCAGCTCTGGGGGAGAAAGAAAAAAAAAAAAAAAGCATGTTGCTTTTGTACAACAACTCTGAATATGAAGGGGAAGACAGGGTGCCCAGATTCCAGAGGGAGGTTCCAAGGAGGTAAGCCCCACTGGCCCAGGAAGTCAAAAGGACCTGAAATTTAAAGTGGAAGTCTCAACAAATGTAAATTTTAGTGTAACTGATCAAAAACAAAAAGTTTGGAGTGGCATATTCCCTCTCTTCTTCCTGGGGCAGGGGGAGGGGGAAGAATTCAAAGATTAGAAAAAGATATGAGCTCTGTCTCTAGGAAACTGCTGAAAATTTAAGAAGTATGTAAAAATAGCAGGGGACTATTTTAAAGATACCTCTTTAAATAGTATTGGGGGACACGCTTTTTGAAATAAACATACCAAAAGTTAGTGAATTAGGAGATACAAGGAAAGAGATAAGGAGCATGATAAAATGTTAATGTCTCTATTCGCACAATGGTAGTCAAAATCGGTCTCCCAAAGCTGAGAAATTAGTCAGTTATACAACAAAAATGAAAAGTGTTAGGTCTATCAGGAAGTACTTAAAAGAATTAAGAGAGGAGAAACATACAAGAACTTTGGAACAGATATTAAAAATATCTATGAAAAAGGTGTCAATGAAAAGGTGAACCCAAAAGCTTTAAAACACTGAGAGATTCCCATCCACATATGTGGTTGGAAAGAGAGATAAAAAAAGCAAAATTCTCATAATTCCCACGGAAAAACTGAAGCTGGTTTAAGAACATGTACAATGGTCTTTCTGAATAGTTGGGCCTCAATCAGAGCTCATCACCTAGGATTTTATAGTTATGTAAGTTAGCCATTAAGTCAAGGACAGCAATGTGATTATAAACAGATCAAGAAAAAAAATGTATTAAGAACAGTAGTCTTCAAAAACAAATGAATAAAAACCTTAGAAAAATGATGTTCACCTAGCAGAAAAAAAGAAGAGAGGAAAATGGTAAAATCATCTGTGCTGACCAAAGGCTCATTAACTCAGTCACTTAGAATAAAGATCTTGGTTTTCCCGGTTATCCATAGCCTGGATCCCGAATTGTGAGAGAATAAGGGAAACACTGCCAAAGCTTGTGCAGTCTTAAAAATTCTCATGTCTTTCTACCACATAAGACACTTGAGGTCATTTTCCCTAAAATAATAGTAACAGCTAATATTTTTGAGTACTTACTGGCTGCCAGATACAGTTTAAGCATTTTATATGGAGTATCTTATCTGTAATCACAACACAAGGAAGGCTAGTAAGAGATAGGAAAATAAGGAAGAAAAGAGGAAGGAGATGGGAGAGATGCTGAAACAACTGGTAATAACAAAGATCAAACAACATTAAGACAAACCAAAAGACTATTAAGGAAGGAGATAAAGGTCTACAGATCTCAGGAGGGTCCTTCAGAAAGACAACAAAATGGTAACAAGAATAATTGCGTAAAATGCACTGGAACTCTCTAGTGGTTGTAACAATGTCTAATATGCCAGTAAGGATACAAAAACACACAAGTCTAACTATTTGAGGGTTTGCTGCATATACCGTAGGCATAGTTCAGACAAACAAGAAAAGTATTTCAGTCTACCAGAGAAAATGGAAATTTTTTCTGTCAAGGTAAATAAAATTTTTAAAAAGAAAAAGATGTGCATGTGGCGGGGGTGGAGGTTGGAAAGAAAGGAAGGAAGGAAAGAAGGAGGGAAGGAAGGGAAGGAGAGAGCGGTTGGCTGGAGGCGGTGGAGGAAGAAAGACTAACAAACTTAACCGTATTTACGTTGCCTATTGGGATCTGGATATTCCACAGTACCCAGTTCCAACCTGAAGGAATTGCCAAAAATAAAGGTAAAGCTAAACATATTGAAGCATACTTTTCCCTACTAAAAGAAATTTGTATGAAAATCAACAAGAAATATAGCCTATTTCATGCATGCCTTTTCTGGGGGAAAAAAAGGGGGTCACCACACTCACTGGGATTTTGGTCTAAGAAGGAACTTCATTGCAGAGCTAGGAAGGCTGAAATGTAGGGATATCCCCCAGTGGTGGACAAAAGGACAGCAAAAAGTATACCATAAACTTCCACACTGTGCTAAAAGGTGAGAAGAGTCAGGGAGCAATTGAAGGATCATAACTCTGAGAACTTGGTAATGATCTGAAAAGACAGTGTTTAAGACCACGATGAAAGAAAATACTTAGAACAGTATAAAGACAATGAGATATATTCAGAAGGTTGTCAGAGAATGGCACAGTGATGCCTACTTCTCCATGCATAAGTGTGATCCACCTGAAACTGAACTGGTCTGTGTCTGATGTGGGGTAGTGAAAACAGACCATCTTACATTCAAGATGTCTATTATCTAGTACCATTTCTATTACCAACTAGTTGTATGACTTATGGTCATTTATATAGCCTCTTTGGATTCAATTTTCTCATCCATACAAGGCAGGAATTTTTTTGGTTGTTCAGAGATATTCCTTCCAATTCAGAAAGTAATTCTATAGGAACTTCTGGGAAGAACTGGAAGAGTAACCATTGAAAGGAAGAATGAAGCAGCAAACAGGGCAAGTCCCAATGAAAAAAGTCAACCTGCTGTGAAGACAAACAACTTCAATATAAAAAAATATTTTTTGTAAAAAAGAACTTTAAAAAGAAATTCATTATGAGTTTCAGAAATATGAGATGAATATCATGGTCATAATTCTGAGTGCCAGTGGACTTTTAAGTTTTTATCAATATCTAGAATTATCCTCCAATCCCTAGAAGAGTTTTCCTTTAAACTTAGGTTACAACAATAATATAGTGGTATGAGATACAATTTCTTCTTACAGCAATAACATGACTTAGTTTTAACTGTTTCGACACCAACTACTGGGTTGATCTTGAGTTGTATGTAAAGGCATGACATGGAGCCCATCAACGCCAATCAGCTACGTGGATGGGAGAAGCATTATGAAGAAGAAAGCTTTCATGGGCAGACATTGATTTGTTTTCCCCAGCATCCCTTCATTGCAGAACCATTTATCCTTCATGACATGAGGTCCTAGAGCAGCTACAGAGGCAGAAATCTGCTTCCTTGACTTCAAATAGATATTTTTCTTCTTGGGAATCTGAATTTTGATCAGAAACATATAGTCACAAATCCAGTTGAAAGGAATCACCCAACAGAGGAACCCTGGAAGGAATGAACACAAATTCCTTTGGTTTTTCAGCTCTTCCATGATTCTGTGAGCTACTCTATACCTAAGTTAACCAGGATCAGTTTCAGTTGCTTGTAACCAAAAATCTTGATGCCAAAATAAAATAATGCTAGTCTTCCTAATCAAGATTTCTTAAAGGTAAATGAGAATATAAATGTTGAATTCCATAATCATCTGCTAAAGGAAAGAAAAGTGTGGCTCAGATCTGAAAGAACTGAAATCATCTGATTTTATTTTACTGTTGAGAAAAGCGAATTCTAAAGAGACTGATCTGAGATCAATTAGTAATTGATAGACCCAGATTCAAAACACCTGAGCCTTAAGTCTAGGCCTTTTCTCCAAACACCACTAATCTTAATGGATAATCCACAAACGAGTATCTAGTAATTAAGCATAAACTCAATTTCTAATGAAAATAGAAAGGTACCTAAAAGTGATAACTTTGTTTAAATCATTTAATAGGAAATACATTCACACAGTTCAAAAAACATGTAAAAAGATAATCAGGGAAAGGTATTTCTCCTACACTTGCCTCACTACCCTTATCCATTCTTAGGTAACCATGTTTATTGACTCATTTGAATGCTTCTTGTGTATACAGATATAAACTTTTTTTTCCTTCTTTCTTACACAAAAGGTAGCATACTCCAATAATTTTATGTATATTGCTTTTTTTCTTAACAAGATATTTGACAGATTTCCCACCTTGTTACTTCTAGAACTTATTTTTTTACAGGTGCATAATATTCCATTATATGGATATACTATAATTTAACCCCTCCTCAACTGACTGACATTTAGTTTATTTCTTTTGCTGTTCAAGCAATAACTTTTAAAATAACATCAGTTGGTAGCTAAGAAACATTTAGGGGGAATAAGTTCCCAAAAATGTGCCTGCTGGTTCAAAGGCGATATATACATTTGAAAATAGGACAGATATTGACAAAATGCCCTTCATAGGGGTTCATGTAAGTTTGTATGATACATCCATGAATATCAATACCTGTTACCAAAGAAACACTGTCCAGATCAGCTATTTGAGGGAAAGTAACTCAGAATAGTTAATTTTTAAGTATCAAAAAAACAAATTTATTGCAGTTTCACCTGAAGGCTTTCAACTCTAAATGTACAACAAAGGAGTATAATAGAGAACTTGAATCCATGGTTTTAAATAGTCACACCGTGAAAGCTATCCTCTGAAATCATTTTTGTTGCATGAGAATTCTTTCTTTTCACCAGTCATTGTTGCAATTCTTTAAATCAGTGAATCTCCAAGGATTCAGGCTCCAAATGATTTGGATCACTTCCACCTACCTGGTAACCAGACTTCTGGCCAGCAGGGCCATCCAACCTAAAAGTGTTACAGGCTTCCAATAAACCCCTGTTCCCAAACTAAGCTACCTGATTAACTTTCATACCTCAGGGCAAAACAACGGCCTAGGATTCTGGGTGAAACTGATTTGAATTAACTTCACAAGCTCAGTTATCTGATTTTTCCATTACGGGGTGACCCCCCTACTTCTCTGAAAATTCACCAGTAACACCAGCTGCCAGGGGATTGGGGTTTTAATTAAGACTCTACCACAAATCAATTCTGTGACCTTAAGCAAATTTTCTAGCGTCTGTTGGCTTCTGCTTTCTAATGTATAAAATGATGGGATTGAATGGGTCCTTTTTCATTCTAAAATTTTCTTGTCCTCAAACCATTTCTCTGCCTCCACCATATCCTTCTATTACTCAAATGTGTTAACCTCCAGACTCTTCCCCCAACATTCTCTTCCTCTGATAGTCCACCCAACCTTACAGTTTCAACAATCAATTCCAGCAGATAAAGGTCAGTATTATAGATCTTACCTCTCTGTTGGCAGATTACATAGTAGTCGAGAATGCTGGCTCTGAGTTGTTGGCCTGAGGAAAACTCTGTAGCCACTCTACCACCTATTAATCATACCATAGACAGGTGAGAAAAGATCTGCTCTTGATGACTGGAGGATCCCTGTAGAAAGAGGAGGCTGACATTCTTATCCACTGTTTGGATGGCTGCCTAGGCAGCTGACTTGTTGGTTTATTTCATGCTTTCTTAAATAAAAGACTTGGTGACAGAGTTGGATTGGAGAAAGAGGTGACAGAGGAGCTCCTGGAATCCTATATTACGATGTATCAAGGAGGCACGAGTTTTCTCCGGGGCATCTATCTGGACTGGAGATACTTGTGGAGATAAAGACCTGGGCAAGAGCTTTTCTTGCTAATTATCTCAGCTAAGGAGGCCAGGATCAAGAAGCTCCATGGTGTGATATTGGGGGTGGGAGCTACGGCGGGCAAGGTAGAGCCAGAGCTGGCACTCCTAACTCAGTTTAATATGATACAGAGAGTCCTACCTCCAAGACTATCTCTAAATAATGTATACATGTGACTACAGAATCAGCATTTGGACACCTATTATACAGATAGCAGAGCAGGCCAGCTGTGTTGGTCACAGAAGCAAAGACAATCTATAGAAAGAGAACAATGACCTGGGCCATTGAGTCAAGAGACATCTGCCATTCCTCCACTGTTTCTCCTAACCATCCCTCAACACCAGGGGTCACAAACCTTGAAAAGAGAATGAGAGAACCAGATCACGACCCTAATTTCCAACCCCAATACACCCACACATATAACACAGTGCCAGGCACAGGAGTGGGAGAGGAGTGAGAGGAAATCACTTTTTCCTTTCAGGCCCGTTGAGCCCTAGAGGAAGATGTTGATCAGAGAGGGAAAGATGTGAACTAGAGATAAGACTGGAGGTGTAAATTGGATAGTCTTTTAACACCGAAAGTAATTGGGAAGTTAAATATCTGCCCAAGATGTGGTTAAGGAATTGACTACCAGGAAAGGAATGGGGATGCAAGGTAGGACACTGAGGCAAGTGTTTAAACAAAAATAATTCCTGTTTCATGTTTGAGCTGGCCTAGTTGAAGCTGTTCAAATAACTTGAATTTTCAAATTCTGGCCTGTCCCCTTCCAGCTATTGACCATAGGTGAGTTACTTAACTTACCTTTGCCTTATCTATGAAATGGGAATGCATGAGATAAGACAAATAAAAGCACTTAGAAAAAGGACTAATAATATGTTCAACCCACACCAACTTTCATCATTATAATTCACATTATTGCATATTCACCTTATAATAAGCCTGGAAATAAATGTTGATGGGATAAATAGGGGACATAAACTCAAATGCATTCTAAGCTACAGAGTGTGAAAAAGGGGGGTGGGAAGGAGAGGTAAGGAAGGTAAGAAACTGGAGACTTGATGACCAACCAATACATTCAAATTCAAATTTTTAAAAACTACATAGGTCAAATAAAACTACTCTACAGACAAATTCTGTCTTGGAGACAGAATTTCCAATTTCATTTTCCAACATAATTTCACGATATCATTCAACTTTAACTGGTCTATTTTAACTTCCCTGTTTTAGCCAATGATACCATCATTCAACCTGGACCTGACCACCCAGTCAGCTTTTACCTCTTCTTCCTCATTGCCTCTTTATCCTGTTAATTCCCACATCCTATTCATGCCTCCATTTAATGAATCCTTAGCCTCCTCTCAAAAATAAGTTATGAACACTTGCTCTCTTTGCCCATTTCCACACTTGTATTGGTCAGTCATTCCTCCATACCTAGGGTCTTAAAACAGTAAAGTTATCTTTTCCTTAGTCACTGCTTTGATGTCAGCAGAGGCAGATCTGCTTCAGTTTATAGTTGGCTGAGCTCCAGGCTCAGGATCAAGAGCACGTTTACATCACATATCTCTCATCATTCTTACAGAGCAGCTATTTGAGGCATGAATTTCCTATGGCAAAGGGCAGGAGCACAAGAGGGTGAAGAGGACAAGCACGATCTCTCTTGAGGTCTTAGCTCAAAACTGGTATACCATGACTTCTGCCCATATTCCATTGGCCAAAGCAAACCACATGGCCAATCCTGGCATCAATGACCTTGGGAAATACATTCCATTTGCTCTAGTGGGAATTATTGCAAAATAATATGATGAAGAGTGTAAATGTGTAAGCCTAACAAAGGGAGGTTATGGATCGTTGTGAACAATGAGTAAATCAACTAACAAAATTGCACCCTTTGGTCAAAATTATCCATGTCCCTCTCACACCTGAATTATACTTAAACCCTCCCCAAGTAACACCACTAGGATGGAGACATATGGGACAGAGCTGAACCCAACCACAGCCTCAGCCAATTACAAGGCACCCTGCAGTTGAAAACAGAGCAATGTGGCTAAAATCAGCCTAAATCAGCAGACTTATAAATGTGAAAATAAGCTCTGATATAAGACACTGAGTTTTGGGGTAGTTTTATTAGGCAGTATTATGTGGCACTCACTGATTAATTTAATGCACTTTCTCATAATTTCTCTATGTCCTTGACATGACTTCAAACTTTCTCAATCTTCTTAAATCCTTCCTAGGTCTCGGATTGACCCAAATCTTCTTTCAGTTCTTACATCTTCATCTCATCTCCAATAATGTCTAAAGAAGCTATGCTATTTATTTTGTACTTTTAAAAAAGTCACTTTGTGTATTTTTGAAAACCTGTTACTCACTCCTATTTCAACAAAGGTTTTTGAACCCCTACTATGTGAATGATGACAAAAGCTGGGAATACATGGATGAAAACATGATCCATCTTTTCGGACTTTACAGTCTAATAGGAAAAAGACAGTAACAATTAGTTACATAGTACATAAGTGCTCTAATGCCAACATATCAGTTTTAGGCACTTCATTAAATTTTTAAGCTAGGGCAAGGATTATTTTATTCTTTCTTGATCCCCTCATAGTACCAAGCACCAGAGCTTTTCTAGAGTAAGTTTCGTTTTGCTGCACCTACAGCATGTGGAAGTTCCTGGGCCAGGGACTGAACCCTTGACATAGGAACCTGTGCCATAGCTGCAATAACACTGGCTTTTTAACCTGCCTCACCACATGGGAACTTCCTAGAGTAAATTTTCAATAAGCAGTTGATTGTTTTGTTGTTAAATGGCCACTGCATCACAACTACCTTTGTGCTATATCTAGCAGCTGAGTCTCTCACCCACTGTTCCCAAACATTCTCTTAATGATTATTATGTGCCAGGCATTGTGCAAGGCCCAGGTGGTCCCGGCTGTCAAGGAGAGTATAGTCTGGATGAGACACATAATTATGCTAGCACTTAAGATACACAGAGTACTACAAGAGCAAAGAAGAGTGACCAAGTTCATTTGGGAATGTAACTTTAATTGGACCTTTAATGTGTAAAACATTTTCCGGCAGGAAAAAAATGGTAAAGGCTACTCTAGGTCACAAGAACATCATGTACAGAAGTACTTAAGCCTAAAAAAGCAGATGGGTTTGGAGATTAGCAAAGTATTAAGTATGGATAGAATTTAGGTTGGGTGGGAGCTGAGTGATGAGAGAGAGGCCACAGCTGAGCTGAGAAGAGCTTTATATGCCAAAGGAATGAACTGAGATATTTTTCTATGGAGATCAAGCAACAAATGGAATGTCTTAAGAATGAAAGAATTGTGATTAGATACTTGTATTTATTTGAGGTTGACTACCTCATGACAATGTGGAAACTGGAGTAAATAAAGATAACTTGATTATAGAAAGACTAGTTACTGGCTCAGAATAATAAAGGCCTTGGTAAGTCAGAGGGTGGCCTGGAGAGGTGTTTCTGCCAAGTCAGTAGATGGGAAATACAGAGAAGAGGGTGGTAAAGCAGATCTGCTTTGTGTCTAAGCTGGCATCTGAATGGGACTCTTAGGACTTCATAAAATCGGAGGAAAGGAAGGTCCTGAGTAGAAAGAGCAGTCTAGACTTAAACCTTGTCCTACCCATTGCTCTGCAGTGTATATAAGCTATTTCACTTTGCTGAACCACAGCTGCATCACCTATAAAATGGAAAAATAATACCTACTCTATGGGATTGTCATGAGGTTAAATAGGAGTAAAACAGAAACACTGAGCTTAATGCATGAACATGGGAGATGCTTGATAAATATTTGTTGGATGAAGAAAACTGTCAGAAGTAGAATGAATAAAAGACCAGGGTTTTAAACCAGGCTTGATTATGTGACCTTGAGCATGTAACCTAACCTAACTGACACTCAGTTTCCTCACATAAGAAACAGGGGAAATATGTCCTACTCCAATGGCTTGTTCCCAAGACTGTCTGATACCCTATGCAGACCCTGAAGTAGTCACTGGCACATAATTGGTGCTGAATAAATATGCACTTAATGAAGATATCAATTATTTTAACTGTGTTCATTATACCTGGTATAAGCAGATAGAGAACCTCCTCGGTTTACTAACATTACAATCACACGTGGGTACACAGACACAAAAGAGAATCTCGTGTTTGTTTGACATTAAACTTAAAATGCTGTTTCCATTAATTGGAAAGTTAACTTAGAAAAGCACGTCTTTCAATAATGTTCAAAAATTGGCATGCTTCTCTAATACACTTGTGTTATACAACACAAGTATAAACTATAAAACTAGAAACCACCTTCACATCTTCTCATTAAAAACAAAGCCAGGTATACAGTTAAATCTTTGTGCAGAGTATAGGTGACCCTGCATAACTTTTACCCCAAAGAAGTAGTGCTAGACTGAGAAAACTTAAGAACCACTGTTTTTAAATGACCTAAGCACTACCAGTATTAATTCGTTTTTTAATTGCTTGAATACCTTTGACGACTCATTCTGGATACTATTTCTGCTTTAAATAAATTCATTTAACTTGTATATTGTGGCTGTGACAGATACTGGTAGATATTCCTCAGTATCTTTTCTTCTCCACTTTCTTTTAATATGTGAACCTACTCTTTCACTCTTCCCCTTCCACCCTATTTTCTAGAAATATGGTCTCCCAGCTATAGACTACATTTCCCAGAATCCCTTGAAGCTAAGTAAGTTCATGTGCTAAAGTTCTGGGCAAGAAGAGAGTAGTAGAATTGATATCTTTCATTCTGGGTCATCTCCTTAAAAGACACCCGCTCTGGACTCCCTCCTATTCCCTTCTTCTACAGGCTGTAGCACAGACATGACAGAAACCCAGGCTTGGTAATATTGACGAGCACATCAAGGAATGGTAATGCAGCAGAAAGGAAGCTACTTGTGCCCTTCAATGATCTTCACCATCTGGACTGGCGGGGCCTGTAATGTGAGAAATACATTTCTATCTATGTAAGCCACTACATTTGGGTTTTGTTTGCTTTTTAATTTGTTGTTGTTGTTGTTGTTGTTGTTGTTGTTGTTAGAGCATCTTAACCTCTATCCCATGGAATGCAGGGTTTGACCTTGTTTCATAGGAAAAAAATTGTTTCAGTTTTGAAAATTGCCCTGAAGGCTATTCGACAAATAGATTTTTAAAAACACGAGCCTGGTATGTCAGGCTGAACTTTCTGAATACTATCAGACCAAGGTTATTACAAGGACTTTTCTATTGCTCCTTATTTGGTAATAGTATTCTGAGTTCTAACGGAGAATACTTAATTATCAACCTGGTTGGTTTTGATTATGAGTATGCTGTTGTTTTTAATGAAGAAGCAGTTTCCCATTTCTCTTACTAACCCTGTCAGTGAGTGCTGGTTGAATAAATTAAAGATGTTTCGTTTGTCCTATCTCTATTAAGTTAACTGTAAATTAGCTAAAGGAATGGGAATCTCAAAAGAGAATGTATAAAAATGGTTCATCAAATTTTAATCTGGAGACAATAGTGCCAATTTTGTATACCATAATTACTGACTTCCATTAAAACAAACAAAGAAACTTTTGTTGACCAAAGGACAGTCAGTATTGGAAATAGCATTTTATTGAATGATTTGAGACTCTCATTTTGTTTGCCTTCAGTAATAGGGGATCTTCTATCAGTATTTTTTTTATTAATGTAATCAATAGCTATTAGGTAGCTTATCTGTCAAAAATAATGTCAATAAAAAAGTTAACATAAAAGACTGGAGCACCAGGTGATGGTGGAATATAGCATAATATAGACAGAAGACAACAAAGTTATCATACATGGCCATTTCCATAACTTAACTCAATTACACGTAGGACTGTCTTAGATCAACTGACTGAAAAATAACTGCACTGCCGATATTTCAGTCACTATCAATAATTCTCGACTTCAGAGAATTTAAATCAGTTTCCTGCCCTCGCTTTCCCAATAACTAGTGACAGCTGTTGTAGTGGAAAGAACTCTTGGCTAAGAATCAGGAAACTTCATTGCTAGTCCTGGCTTTCCTACTTACTAAGTGTGAATTTGGGCAGGTCATTTAACCTTTGTGCAGGGTAAGTATGAAGTTCAGAAAAAAGATCATGAGAATAATTTTGGAAAATAAAAATTTTCATACAAACACACACACATATATATACACACACATGTGTGTGTGATGTAAGAAATCATTAACAATATAAATCCACTCATAAATGTATTAAGTTACATATATATATGAATATGTGTATTTATAATATGTGAGACATTAGCTAAATTAATAGCTTTTACTATTTAGGATTTATTTCCTGGCTGCTTCTAAAAGGAGTCAAAGCAGTTACAGATTAACACATAAAGCAAAGTGTCGATGAGAAGCTTTCAAACAAAAAGTCCATGCAGATGATATTTAAGAAGTATTTTTTAGCAGAGCCTTCCTGCTCTTCATTGATGGCTGAAAGCAAAGCAGATAAGAGGACTTTTCTAATAATTATAATAGATTAGAATAGTTTATTGAAGACATATGAACTGCCCACCACAAATAAAAGTTAGAATGTTAACAATGACCTACATCTAGCTGTACAGTGTCACCAGTACTCAACTCCTCTGTCACTCTCTCCTTAGGTGATAAAATTAATAAGCCGGTCCTGCAGGTGTTTTCTGGAAATAATATCCGAGAGGTGTCATGTTTTCATAGTGGAATATAAGGCACACAGTAGGCTTGTACCCTAAATTCGGCAGTTCTGTTATTGTGACATTCTTTTCAACTTTACTCTTAATGATTATCTTTAATCATGAGATTAAGGAATCATGTGATGATAAGGATGAGAATCTTCCCTCTTCCTGGCCCACACCACCTGATGGTTTTAAATGACCTACATTCCTTTATATACAGGTAAATAGTAATTAACTTCACTGTGAGATATAGGATAATACAAATACCTTTGGCTCATTAGCTCAAAGAATACCATTCTATTTGAAAACATCCATCAATTCCCTTTGGTCTTTATTTTAAAACAACCAAAAATAAAGCACTGTATTTTATGGCCTTAGTCCTTAACACAAACATTAAATATATTCAACTGTATTTTTATTGGACAGATTAGTATTAACAGTCATCTATTTCAAACTGAAACTCTCAGAGTAAAACCACTGGATTAACGCTGGGATGAGCAAAGAATGGCATTGGAGATTCTACCCCATGCCCTCATCTTTTAAGAAATGATAACATATAACAAGGATTAGAAATCTCTGCACTGATGGCATGGACACAAAAAAGCCAGAGCTGATCATTGAACATCATTTTCATACTCTTGTTCTACTAGTGTGCTTGGGCTCATCACTTAACCAAAGCATCACTCCAGAAGGGTCTCTAGGCATTTAAAAATGCTCACAACTGAGACCCAGGTCTTTCAGAAGTTGCAATTTCTTCTCCAGGCTATTATTTCTATTTTCTAAGACTTACAACGAAATAGTTCCTAAAGAAGAATTCTGCAACAATATATTCTAAGTTTGCCACCTTAGAATCAAACCATCAGCCTTCCACAGGAGGCTTCCAAATGCAGTCTCATTTACTATCACAGGGTACCTGCCAAATAGTCTGAAGAGAGCACCAGCCCCATCTGACAAATGGAAGGCTGAGTGTCATTCCAGCCTCTCGCTCTTCAGAAAGAACAAGGGGAAACAGCGACGGCCACATACTCTACTCGTTTCTTGAATATGCATTCATGAGCTCACATGCGGACTCTTTTAGAGGGTTCAGAGTAAATCAACAAAATACACTGGGAATGCTGGTCCTTGTGATTCAAATTTAATCAGTCTTGAAGAAAAACTGCAAATGTATGCAAGTAAGCTTAGATCTAGTTGATCTTGGACTCACCGCACTACTCTCCTCTTGTCTTCCTGAAGTTGGAAATAGCTGCCCAGACTGGAAGGTGTCGGATAGAACAGAGACAGTGGAGAGAGAGGCGCCCCAAACCCTTAGTCTTTATATGCTCCCTCTCTCTCTATTCAAACATCCTCTTCACTCTGATTGGCTTCTGGTTCTCTCACTGCCCTAGCCTTTGAAGTGTTCTCCCCTTAGCAGCACTCAAGGTTAATGTTTCCAACCTTCCCAAATCATCTACGCATGTCCTAGGCATGCATGTGTATTTCCAGTGACCCAAGATGACGGGGGAAGTAGCTTCTTTTAACTTCTTTTCCTGGAGCTTGTCTTGGCTTTTCTAAAAGGCTAAGGGAGGTTATCTATTCTTTCCCCCCACAAGTTATAAACTACCACATGGTTCTGTTTTAGAAAGATGATTAGAATGGCTGGCATATCACTACCAAAAAGAAAATTCAGGGTCTGTATTTGAACCCCTACCTCATCTTCTAAATTGAGCACCTCCAAAAAATTATGAACCCATTACTGCCTTTCTTTTTTCTACCTTCTTGCTCCACAGATTAACAATATTTTCCTTTCCAAATCTGATTTTTCGCTTCTCTTCTTTACAAAACTTTCTTTATAGTTTCTTCTGACACAGTTGAAGCTATGGACTATTTTTCTAAAAGCAAAAATAAGAAAATATATTTATTCCTAGCTTCTCACACCGTGTTGTAGAATGAACACATGTGATTTCCAGAGAGCAATAACTGGAATAATTTCTTTTGTCATTCCATCTTCATTTCTTGACTGCAAAGATGAATATTCACCTCAAATTCTGTTGTAATGGGACAAGAGAGCTTCCAAGTTCTTTTCTTGCGGTGAAATTTTATTATACTCATTATTGAGTGAAAGCAAAAGAGAAGCTTAGGAATCATTCAGCTATGCATTGTTTTTACTCTTATAATGGTATTTGCTGAAATGGCAGATATCCACTATACCATTTTTGAATTTCATTGTAACCATTTCTGATAACCAGAATGTGACAGCACAATTACCTATATGTAATTGAATTTTACAGCTTTGGTCTACACAGTGACTGCAAAAAACATTTTTTAAAAATCGTGGATAATTGAATTTAACTAATATCTGCCAAACAGATAAATATCAGCTTTCCCTGAAGTCTTTATTTCAGTGAAATTCAATTAGTAATGAGATTTAACATTTGCAACAATACATTTATAACATACTAAATTTAATCTCTTGAAATCTTAAAAACAAACCAGCGCATCTCTCTCTCCCAATTACTGTAGATGGAGATGCACTGAATGTCCTCTCAGAATTCTCAAACGTTGAGTTATTTTTGATTCAGAACATTTCCACTGGTTGCCCTTGAGTGGACATGCCATATTATCACATTACCTTTGGAATCTTTTTAGCCTATGACCGACATTCTCAGCAAGGCAACTAGATATGAACACCTTGTCCATCGACTTTTTAAAAAATGACATCTCCTTTGAGTGGTGACTTTGCAAAGTCTCATTCCATTGACTTGAGTACCTGTGTTACATATTCCAGTGAACCACAGGAATTATTTTTTGCTCAACTTGGAAGTAACGAGAACTCCATTAATACCTCCCCATGTATCTGATCTGTGAAGTTTACAATATTGTCCTAAAGAATTACATTCCCCACTATCTCTTGTACTTTCCTTCTTCCCATCCTGCACCCAATTATACATATACAAGTTGGCTTTATGCAACTTTGCTTTTACAAGACCTACATTAGTACCTATTTCCTCTAACAGAAAGAAATTCATATACGAGTTTTTACTTTAATGAAGAAAGGTACTTAATTGTTTCCTTACTTTATGTCATTTCAGCTTATTAAAGATTTCAAAGGAACGCTTTATATTCAGGTAGTGAGAGAAATGTGTGCGTGTGTGCTCATACATATATAGTTAAAAAAAAGGTAAGTTCTAGGTCAAGCCCCATCTAATTCACAGATTTAGACTTTGATAAAAGAAAAAATTTTGAAAATTTTAGAAAGGTACAAAATTACACTTATAAAATAAATAAGTTACAGGAATGTAATCTATAGCATATTAACTATAGGTAATAATCCTGTATTGCATATTTGAAAGTTGCTAAAAGAGTAGATCTTAAGAGTTCTTACGGCAAGGAAGACAATCTTTGTAACTATGTATGGGTAATAATTTGTCACCTTGCAAGATTAGATATTAGATGGGGACAGAGGTGGTGGGAGATAGACTTATTAAGATGATCATTTCTCAATATATACAAATACGGAATTATGTTGTATACCTGAAATGAATATAAAATCATGGCATTTATACCTTATAAAAATAGTTTTTAAAAAAGAGAAAACTTTCATTAAGCAAACTCTTAATGTTGTTCTCTGTGGATACAGGCCAGGGTATGCTATCTTTTATAACAATCTTTTTCATATAGTCAGTCTGAAAAAAAAAAAAAATCTGTTCAGTCATTGTCTCCTGGCCTTCACCTCCCCATTCCTGGTGCCCAATCCAGTTTTCAGGACTGGGTTTAGCTAACAAAGACTTCAAATGTTTCTGTCTACTCCCAAGATATCTTTGTTTTAATTAAAAATCAGTCTTGGTGAATTTCTCCAGACACCTTTGATGGGGGTAAAGGGAACTGGGCTGGAAACATTGCCAGTGCTCTGAAAGAAAGGGAGAAAAAGAAAAGTGGCAAATGCCTAACTTGCTATTTTAAGGAGCCAGATTGTACTGTCTAATAATTGTGTTTTGATACATTATTTCTAATCTTCACCCTGCAGAGTGGGCATTATCATTAGCCTCATGTTTATAAGTAAAGAAGCTGAAGCTCCCAGTTGTTATATGATTTGCCTAGGGTCAGAGAGCAATGAAGTGGCACAGCCAGGACTCACACCAGGTTTCTGGATGCCTATACCCACCCACCTGTGCCTGCACATCTTTACTAGACTCTGTCAGAAGGCTTTGAGGAAGACAAGTGAGTGCTCGAAATCTCCAAGTATCAGCTCCAAGAAAGAAAAAATTTATATGGCATTCCCATCATGGCTCAGTGGTTAACTAATCTGACTAGCGTCCACCGGGACACAAGTTCAATCCCTGCCCTTGCTTAGTGGGTTAAGGATCCGGCGTTGCCACGAGCTGTGTGTAGGTCACAGACATGACTTGGATCCTGCGTTGCTGTGTCTGTGATATAAGCCAATAGCTACAGCTCCTATTCAACCGCTAGCCTGGGAACATCTATGTGCCACTGTCTATAAACAAAAAACAAACAAACAAAAAAAGAATTTGTATAGAAAGAGAGGTTGGACCAGAAAATATATATGGAGAACATAAAAATGCCCCTCCCTCCATCTTTTAAAAAGACCCAAGGAAAGTACTGGAGTCAAACAGAATAAACATGGACTGAGAAGTTAAAAAGCACTGGGTCAGATTCAGTTTCTGCCAGTTATACTGGCTCTAAAAATTGCTTACTTTTTTAGTGCCAAGTTCTCATATAAAAAATGAATACAACAGGGGTACTCTGAGGATTAAATGAAATAACTTCTAAGAAAGTTTCAAGATGACTGCCCCACTCATAATGTGATTTCAGTAAATGGTCCTTCCTAATCCTTTCACCCATTGTTATAGTTTATTTACAACCTTTAAATACATGCAAAGGAAGAATTTTTTAAATCCACAACATATTCTTAAGAGCACTGGACCACAGCTGTAACATGATGCCTAAGAACATGAATTCTAAATTCTATCTTCTGGTTCAAATCCTGGCTCTGCTCTTTAAAAGTTGTGTAATCTTACACATTTGCTCAACATTTCTGTGCCTTGATTTCCTTATCTGTAAAACAGAGTTAATGATGGCACTTACGATATTTTGTAGGATTTGAATTCATTAATGCAAGTAAAGTGCTTATTACAGCGACTGGCGTTTAATAAGTGCTCTACAGATGCTAACTACTATTATTAACCAAGCAATCAACACAGTTAAAACACTAATTCTCAATTGAGGGTGATTTTGTACCCCAGGGAACATCGGGTATGTGTGAAGGCATTTTTGGTTGTTACAACTCAGAAAAGAAATGACATCTAGAGGGTAGATGGCACAGATGCTGTTAAACATTATAATATACACAGGACAACCCCCATGATAATGAATTATCCAGGCTAAGAAATACTGAGCTGGGAAACATCACCCTGGTCAATAGCAATCTTGAAATATTTTCCCCACAGGACATAAGAGATCACTTAACAAAATATTGCTACAACCAAATATTTGCTAAAACCAAATATCCATACAGAAAACTACACCCCTTTTAATATACAGTGAGCAATATTAGAAAAAGTAAAAATAATTATTAAGCATATAGGACTATAACAGTATGTCTTAGTTACGTTAAAATGCTCTTTTAAAAGAGAAAATTTCTCATTAGAATCACTATTCGAAAATTCACTGAATAAGAATTCTGAGAGTGGATCAGCAAAGATGCATAAGGGCTTTAGAGGCCGCAGGTACTGTAAAAATTAATGCTTGAGAATTTAGTTGGATTCCTTCTCCCAGGGACCAGCAAGTGAAAATGGTCTGCCTACAATGCATACTGGATAGGAAAGAAAGTGGGCTTGAATTTTTATGTTCCTTATTTATATTTGCACCCTCCCTCATCCTCACCCTCTGTGGGTGATGGGACTATTTAAAGAAAGCTAAAATGTGAAGAGCTCAAAGCATCCCTTTCCTCACAGTCTCAATGTCTCAGGTGAATTTAGCAGGATCTCTAGCTGGGAGGATTCCTTATCAATTCTGTGTGCTTCTCTGTATCTCCTCCAGTTTGCTTGAAAAGAGTATGTTGGCAGCTTGAACCTAAAACTAGTAAGCCCAGGAAAGGCTTTTCCTTACCAAAAATGTAGGCTTCAAAGTCTGAAGAGGAAAAAGGGAATAAGGAATACACCCTTGGTCCTGACCTTCATTATTTGGGACTTAAAGCTTGGAACTAAGTGACCCGAAAATTACAATGAGGCCCCTTTTCCTTCTTCAGTCACTAGTAGGGAGGTATTGCTCAAAGAATACTGGTCCAGTGAACACAGGACATATGAAAAAGTATGACTCCTTTCTCATGCTTGCGAGATCCACCAGAAGGGCTCATGTGTGTTGTCTGCCATATGTAAAGGAGGAGTCATGTGTGTTGTCTGCCATATGTAAAGGAGGACTCTAATATTCTGATTTCAGTGGGTTGAATAATGGTACCCCAATATATTAGGCCCTAATCTCTGGAACCTGTAAATATTATCTTATTTGGAAAAAGGGTTTTTACAGGTGTGATTAAGTTAAGGATCTTGCCATGGAGAGATTATCTTGGATTATCAGAATGGTCCTTAAATGTAATCATGAGTATCATTTTATTTTCTAAAGTACAGTGATTTACAATATTACATTAGTTTCAGGTTACCAACATAGTGATTTACTATTTTTTATAGATTATACTCTATTTAAATTTATTATAAAATAGCTGTATCCCCCAGTCCTGTACAACATATCCTTGTTGCTTATCTATTTTATACATAGATACTCTTATCTTGCCCTCTCCCTTCCCTTCTTTCCTACTGGTAATCAATAGTTTGTTTTCTATATCTGTGAGTCTGTTTCTGTTTTGTTTTATACATTTTTTTTACTTTTTAGATTCCACATATAAGCGATAACAGAGTGTTTGTGTATTTGTCTGACTTATTTCCCTAAGCATAATACTCTCTAGGTCTATCCACATTGTTAAAAATGGCAGAATTTCATTCTTTTTATGGTTGAATAATATTCTGTTGTATTTATGTATACCAAATCTCCTTTATCCACTCATCTGTTGCTGAATAATTAGGTTGCTTCCATATCTTGGCTATGGTAAATTACGCTGTTCTGAACACTAAGATACGTGTATCCTTTCAAACCAGTGTTTTTATTTTCATAGATAAGTGCTTTTATAAGAAAGAGGCAGAGGAAGACCTGATATACAGAGAAGAGCAGGTCATGTGATCATGAGACAGCTTGCAGGGATGTGGCCACAAGCCAAGGGATGCTGGCAGCCTCCAGCACTTGGGCGGGTCAAAGAATGGATTCTCCTAGAGTCTCTGAAGTAAGTGCAACCCTTGATTTCTGCAGTGAAAACGATTTTGGACCTCTGGCTTCAAGAACTGTAAGATAATATATTTCTAATAATTTAAGCCACCAGTTTGTGGTAACTCATTTCAGTAAGAACAGGAAACTAACACACTGGTCATGACTGCGGATTCTCTTTTCGCAGGCCTCTATTAGCCTAACCTAAGGGGAAAGAGGAAGTGGAAGAAGAAAAAGAAAAATTAAGAAAGAGAATGCAAGCAAGAGAAAGAAGAATCAGGGGAAAAAGAGGAGAAATCACTCACTGAATGGTGTAGGTCATGTGTGAATCATATTGAGAAGTTCAAATAGCCCCTAAATTCCACTTCTATCAATACAGTGGATGTTACAGCTATGTTTAGCCCTGGGTCAGAAGAGGAATTTGTCTTGAAAACATCTGTATGATTCATCCAATAGCTGCAATGTAGCTTACTGAAATTTTTCTCATCAAGGTTACTAATGACCTCTTTTTGGTTAAAAAAACAGTAACCACACAGTCATCAAGTTCTTTACACTGACTTGTCAAACCATATATCTTTCAAAATTCTGCTCATAACCTGCTTCTACAAAATCTCCCTTGAACTTTATTGCTTTTCCATTTTCTGAATTCCTATAATAGGAATACTTACAGGAAGTATGTCTGTTATTTCTGCCCCTCTAAAAAGAGGCCAGAAACGCTTCCTGCAAATGTCCCAAAAGGTACAAAACACCCACCCCAGCAAGGAATTATGATATTCCTATACCTCCTATCAGCAATTTGCTGAGGGATGGTCTGTAATGGCATCCTATGGTGACTGACTACCTGCTACTTAATGCATATAGTCTCATCTCCTTCCATTCCACTTATTTATTGTATTGTACAATGATGAATGATAATAGAATTATGTCCCTGAGGCATGCTAAGTCTAAATCATAAAAAATACACTGACAAAATTCATTGTCTTGATGGTTAAGAAAATGTACTCATACATTTCATAAAGGTTTCCAACTAGAGGAGTTGAGGCCAGAAAGCATTTCTCATTTATTCTAATTTAACCCCAAAATGCAATTAACTGCAACCCCTCAAGTCTCTATTATTCAAAGCATCCAAAGATTGACTTTATTACCAGAAGAGTTACAGGTTTGTCTAAGATACACCTGAAGGTACCTGCTTTCTGGTATTTATTTCCCATTATGTGGCAAGTCTTATATAAATGTAAGCTTATTTTTTGACTGATATATGTTCCTGGCTTAACATTTCCAAAAGGAAAGGCTGACTTTGAGGGCCTATTTATACTTTTCATACTGCACATCTGCATCAAGTGCAAGTAAAACTGAAGCTCAGTTCAGCAAACTATCCCACAGTAAGTGATCTATAATCACCCACATGCAAATCATTATGCACACATATGACTAAAGAATCTAATCAAGCACATAAAACTGTGAGCATTCTTCGTGATTCCACTTTTTTTGTTTTTTAAACATAAAAATAACAAAGGCACATTGTGGCATTCCCATCACATAAAAGTTGTGAATATAAACCACATCATACAATTAAGAATCACAAACCCAGAGAATAGTAATAAATTAAATGAAACAAGTGAACTAATTAACATAATTTCAAAACAGAAAATGGAGACTTAAAACATTATACACTTTAGTGAAATAGCAGCTGCTCCTATTAAAAACCATATATTCCATTAGTACGATATTTTATAATTTATTGCTTCTCCTACCTTGGAAAAATTGTTACAGTTATACCGGCCATATTAACATTTTTTTGGCCTTTTATAAGCAACAGCTTTGGAAACTGGACATTTAGCTAGCCATTAAGTCAGTTGCTTGAGAAAATTTTTTTTTTTTCTGGCTCTTTCAGAATGCTCCAAAAGAATGATTCAGAAAAATCATAAAAGGATTAATTCATAATGATGAAATGATGAACTTCCTAAAATATAAATGTAGCCCTTTCCATCTAATGTGTTACCTAAAGCATGATGCAGTCACAACATTCACATTTCTATTTTGATGACTTTAATTAGTCCAGAATAATGATTAGGATCAAAAGGCCCACACACCCTGGAAAGGTCAGATGGTTTTAAGTAGGGAAAAGGGTCCTTGACTTGGCTGATGTTACCAGGTTCCTTGTTTCAGCTTTCCAAAGAGAAGTCTATCGGATGCAGCTGGTTTTTCTGTTTGCTCATGATCAAATGCTTAATATTCTACTACCACCTTCTGAAAGCCTTAAACTTCACTGTCATCCTGAGAAAACTCTGTCCATGAAGGGGAAAATCATTTTTTTTTTTAACCCAGGCCCTTTTTCCTTGTGTTAATATTAATATCCCATGAGAATATTAGCTCTAGAGGAAAGAATTTGGTGGCAAAAATCCACATTTACTCATGAAATCCACCCCAACATCCACTCACACACATCAGCAGGACAGTCAGAAGAAAAGCTCCCTGTCGCCACCACCACCCTCTGAATGCTTCCCCTCTGCCTCTTCTAAACCTCACTCTGCTTTTCCTTTTTTTCTTTTTCTTTTTTTTTTTTTTTTTTGCTGACCCAAAAGCCACTTTTATTAGCAAGGGCTCTTCCTTAGGCAGAGTACATTCAGTATTTATTAGGGAAAAAAAGTATTTAAGTTTAAAAAAAAAAATTAGTTGTCACTGGCTAAAATGTAGAGACAGGAAATGGGGTCTTCCCAGTCTTCAAGGCTCTAACCCCACCTGACTGCTCTATCTCACTTCCTCTGGGCTGCAGGATGAATATATCAAAACCTAATGTATTATCGAGCCTTGGTAAGATCTAAGCAAGGTCAGTAGATTGGACAGCTGTTGCCTTTCCTTTTTCTACAAATGCTGTTTAAGACTTGCTGGGGAAAAAAAAACTCCTTAGTGCCATTGATTCTTTAAAATGAATTCTGCCTCTTTTTTTCTTTTTTTTTTTTGGCCGTGCTCATGGCATATAAAAGTTCAAGGCCAGAGATCCAACTTGCACCACAGCAGGAATAACACTGGATCCATAACCTGCTGAGCCACCAGAGAACTTATAAAATAAAAATCATTAAAATGACTGCTTGCAAATGTGGCCAAGTGACAGAGCACATGCATTCAATGTGGACTCTATATTTGCCAATGAGTGATCCCCCATATTATTCAACCTCTGTGTGCCTCAATTTCCTCACTTGAGACATATTTTTGAATGAAAATGATAAATACTAACCTCATAGGGTTATTGTGATGAGTAAATGAGTTAAAACACGAAAAGCATTTCAGAACAGAGCTGAAACTCAGTAAATATTTGATGAACTAATACAATCTAGCAGAATAAATATGCTAATTCTAGAATCTAAATATGTAACATCCCTGATTGTCACATAGTTTGAGTGGTCCATTGCTATTTAGTAAATGGAGACAAGAATTTGAATTCATTGGAGATTTTCATGGATGAAGTGGATCACGCCTTGATGGTAAAGAAAAGTAAGAAACTTTTTTTTAGAACCATTGTGAGCCATATTCTGACCTTGACATTTTTCATGTTCCATTACATAAGTCAACTAACAGTTCTTTCAAAGTAGACACAATTAGTTCCACTGTACAGATGACCTAAATGAGCTCAGAAATGTTAATTACCCCAAGTCACACAGCTAGTAAGTTAGTGGTGAAGGCAGGATTTTAATCATACACCATTTTAAAACAAAACATAACAAAGAAAAAAGAGGAAGGGGGACCATGCAGGTAAAATGATTTTATGAAAAGGTCATTATTGAATAGATCATTGACAAACATAGTGTATAATCTAAATATGGTTTGGTATCTCTTAGAATTAGTTTTGAGGTAGAAATTCAGACTACACACCATTCACTTTTAATCCACTGAAGAATGTACATTTCAACAGGAGAGTCACAGACTATCAGAGACTGGAAGCGACCCAGAAAATAATATAGTCTAGTTTTAACAGCTAAGAGACACAAGAGGTGAAATCGCAGGCTCAACATCACACAGGTGATTAGTGGCTGAAGTAGCCAGGATTCCTCTGGACCCAACATTCCTCCCCTTTCAGCATGCAGAACATGGTTTTAAAGCCATCCATTTAGACAAGTGTAAATTCTAGTTCATTGTAAATATCCCAATTCCAACCTTAGCATTTAAACCTAAAATGAATATTAGAGTGATTCTTAAAATTCTTTGGGAAGATATAATAAATAATAAAAATATTCCCTAGTGAAAATAAGCTTCTGTTTGTAAAAATGGACCAACCTTCTGGTATTGTAGGTTGTTAAACAAGAACAAAAACTAAACAGGTCCTGTGTAGGACAAAAGCTTTTTAAAGGGAAAATTCTTTACATAGAGAGGAATGAAAAAGATTTTTAACTTTTGTTGTTACTGTTGTTAGAGTGCATTCATAATAGCAAAAGTCCTATTTTTTTGCATATTTCACAGCACTCATTACAGTGCTGGGCTTTTGGTAGTCATTGATTAATTGGTGGTACCTTCTCCTATGTTCAGTATATTAAGATAACTTCAGGACAAAGTCATTGAGGTTATGTCAGTCACTATCAATATCCTCCTACGGAGGTGAAGTAGAGATGGCTTTGACTATTCCAGTGCTTGTGTTGCCCTAAGCCATGTAGCATAAATGTGTTTCCTTAGTTATAATATCACCAGTAATGTGAAGTCTAAAATTTTATAATTTCTTTCATTGTACATACATCAAAAGTTTATAATCAATAATGTTATCTGCTAGGCTGGCAAGCAACAGGTAATGTGATGGTAGCCACAATAAAAACAAAACAAAACAAAAAACCTGTACTAATTATGCCAGAATACACAGCTCTACATATCACAGGGCCAAACTTTGTTAACATGAGTTATAAAAGACAGATGAAAAGCGCTTTATTCACTGCTTCAGCAACACCGCACTATTACCAGCATAAGAAAAATGCTAAAAATGGAACTTAGGAAGCCCAAACTTTTTGACCTAAGCTTTAAAATCTGCAAAACATTACTTTGGTAGAAAGTGTTTTGGGCACAACAGCAATGTGAAGAGAAAGGAAGTACTAAAGGTAAAGACAAAGAAGGATGGAAGTAGACAATTCTAAGAGATTTTTATAGCATATACTTAGCCAGGTCAGTAAATAAATTGCTAACTGACAAGAAACTGGCATGAACTAAGTGAGTTCCTCAAGCCAAACACTGTGAAATAAAGGAATGCTGGTGGGCTGAATAGGTATAACAAAACCACGATTAACCACAAATTTGCTGGATCTTGGAGGTCTATATGGTCTAAAAAAGATTTAACTGACTTATTGCACAGACGGTGAAGCACAACTTCCTGCAGATGATACTGAAAAATCAACAATCATGGAGTAACTGATGTAATTTGCCATATGGGTCTCTACATTTTCCCTAAAGTACAGTGCAAAATTAACTTGGGATTAAAGGGACTAATATTACAATATCAAGGATTTTGTTCTAGGAATTCCCTTGTGGTGCAGAAGGGTAAGTATTGGGCGTGTCATTGCAGTGTTAAGGGTTCAATCCCCGGCCAGGAAACTTCCATATGTCATGGGCACAGCCAGGGAGGGAAAAAAAAAGGGTTTTGTTCTACATTAACCATTCAGCGGAGAAGTCCTAGCAAATTATGTGCTGATGACAGAAATCTCTACAAAAAATCCACAAATATCACAGTCAACACACACTCAGGCCTCAATCATACACTTACACAAACACCAGATATGGGGCATGCAACAATAACACAAATATTTAATGGGTACCCAATATGGAAAAATTCAACACACTTCACACTCCAGTAAATTACTCATTAGTACTGGTGACACAGAAATGGTATCTGATTGATATGGTTTTCATGTTATCGAAGGCATAGTTTAAAAACCCTTCAGCAGAAATTCCAAGAACAACACTATGATCTGAATTTTCATGAATACAATCAGGCAGTTGGTCTGTTAAGTGCTGAAAGACATAATCTGGCTATTGAGATCAGTTAATAAACACCATTTGCTCACTGCAGTAGGGAAGTGTAAGTGTGGTCAGTTCAGTAAGCAACTGCATTTTGAAAACTTGAAATATGCCATCCACCGTGCTAGACAAAACATGGTACCTTTATTTAAAGAGCTTCCAGTCTAATGAAGCACCCTGTAATTTAGAAATATAGTAATTACATTTGGAGCATATATACTTAATGCATCAAAGATGCTTTCTAAGTACCACTGGTTCCGTTTAGCAATTGTCTACACAGCTTTCAAAGATTCTGATTCTGGATACAATATAAATTGAAAGAATTAAGAAGTTATTTAATCTATGATGATATCAAAACAATAATAAAAATCTAACTCTTGGTTCCTATCACACACACTTTTCTATACGTTAGACCTTTGGCTAACGATTAAAACCTCACTGCAAATATTAACGTGGTGATGATTTACTCTGCTCTGATCTTCCCAAGTCCTATCTGGATTCCAAATTTAATAAATAACTGTTCATACAAGTTATGGGTAACTTGGGAATTAGCTCCTATGATGCTACCAGCAAAAGGTAAGTAATTATTTAGTTGGTAACAGTGTTACTTTTGTAAAACTGATCAAACATTTGTGTAAAGTTGCGGTGTTGAGATCAGTATAAAAATAAATATGGATCTCATGCTGCTGTTTGCCACTTTGATGACCATATATCATTAGGTAGGTTTCAAACATGTTGTCTGCACATGTGTAAGGACAAAGAGTCCTTACACATCCATGCTTTCAACATTTAAGACCTCAGTTGTAGACCCCAGAAGATTTTTAACTTCTGCTTCTTGAGATGCCTACTTTGTTTCCAGTTCACTTATAATTACTCTGAGAAGAGCAATAAACACGAAATATTTAAGGGTAATGAAAATTTAGCCTGAACATATACTTGCATGAACACTGTATGGGAAAGTTTTTCTTTAGCTGCTTTATGGTACCAGTGTCTGTGACTGTACATCCCACTGAGAAATATAGAATCCCAAAGGGAAAAATTAAGGGTAGAGAACATCTGACCTCAATCATGGGTGTCAGGATAAGAAATGCGTAACACATGGTCACAACTCAAAAGCAGTGATCTCGAGGTTACTGCAGACAGAGGATGGCAGCTGTTCAGTTGGACATCTGGATCTCTATGGCTCCAGAACTGGATTGTTCTCACATGAGATCTGTCTATGAGAAGCTCAGCCCATCTTCAGTAACAGTTCTAAGGATCTGAATGAAATTTCATGTAATGCCCAACAAAATTTCTACATATACACAAAATCCTTGTTTTTGGAAGTAAACATTGCCGAAACGTAAAACATTAAAATAAGAAGGATCATTTTTGGGTTGTATGGCTGTGTCCAAACTGATCCTTCACCTTCAGTGTTTATACTCAAAAGAAATCAAGGATAATGTAAGGGTTTGGGCTGTCTTCCTGTATTATTTGATACTATTTAAATATATATAACGTTTTAAAATTTCAGTTTTGCTCCCTTCTCTGAGAGGAGCAATAAGCAGCAAAATGTTGATGGGTATGAATGGTTAGCATGTACAGTCTGTTTGTATCCACTTCAACCTGTGTATTATATAACTATTTAACTGGTAGGTAGGAATAATGAAGTATGTCATATTTAAACATACATGTCCAGCTATCCAACTTTCTCAGCATACTAAATGAAATTATATTTAAATTCTTAAAAATTACAAGGCTAAAAGTGATAATGTGTACAGAACACTTTTTCAATTATACAAGACATAATAGGTTCATACTAGTTAATGATATAGAAATGGATAGACCATTGAATTAATGGAAATAATGCTTTCCTGGGTCAGTAGTTCTGAGTAACTTATGAATGTAAGCATATTGGTAACACAGTCCCCATTCAACAGTGGGAAGATTTTCCAAAGCATAAAGCAGCAGGTATAATTAAATGCATCTGTATATTCAGGCTGGTTTTATAAAAAATTATATAACTACTTGGTATAAAAGGCTAAAATAAATTATATATGGCTGTTAATTATCACTCGTTCAAGCACAGAGATGGAATGCTACATAAGTCCCTGATCTGTTGTAGACAGTGAGGTAAAGTTGGATGAGACCTAAATGTTCAACAGTCATTAAATCAAAATCTTTCCAAGGTGACAATGTCAGAGTCTGGAAATGTTACTCTGAAACACAGTGCAAGACTGTGAGCCACTGGTATTGCAAGAAAAACTGAAATCATGTGCAGAACCAGTGCCCCAAGTCAGATTCCTCTCAAGTTCCTGGAAGAAAAGAGGATTAAAATTAGGCCCCCAAGAGGCTAACACCCTTTTGATAGTTAAATACCAGTTTGCTCTCCAAACCAGAGAGAAAAGCTACACCTGCAGATCCTGATTTAATTGGATGCCTTGATGACCATACTGGTGAATGAAGAGTTCTGGTTAATAGAAGCCTGTAAGGAGAAGCAGGTGGGGAAGTGACCTCTAATAGTAAATCAAGTATCCTAGGAAACTGCTTTAAGTCCTTCACCTGGGTGATTCTCAGGCCTGGAGTCATAGTTTGGATACCTGGGAGAATATATATTTTTAGAAACCAAATTTTAAAAGGGAGCCCTTGCACATCATCTGGAAAAGAAAAGAAACTTTTTGTTTGTTTGTTTGGTTTGTTTTTTGTTTTTGTTTGGCAATAGAGACTAAAATTCAGAAAAGGCTATAATCAAATGGCTCTTGAACTTTAAGGCATGGCTCTTGAACTTGAGCACTCATCAGTTACCTAGAAGACCTATCTCACCCCCAGAGTTTCTGAATCCCTAGGTCTGGAGACAGAAAATTTGTAGTTCTAACAAGCTACCATGTGTTGCTAATACAGCTGGCTTGGGGATACACTTTGAAAACCAGTGCTTTAAGGAATACTGAACAAAAGGATATATATTTTTCTCACAGAAAACTATGATTTGTCCTCAGTGGAATCTAATCAGTAGGTTTACATGCAGTTAAAATTTAAAAATGAGCAATGACCACCACTGTTAATTTGGAACAGTCAAACTTAACCTCACAAAAGGCTTCTCCAATGGAAAAAAGTGGAAAACTCTTTCCACGGTACACACTGGCTTTACTGGCTGTGGTCTCAGTCAAAGCACAGAATGAACCTTGGCCAGCAGCATGAGGTCTCTCAAGCTTGCAGCTGTTGGGAGGAGGCTGTTCTGCCAGTGACTCCGGGCAGGAAGTTCCTCATTAGAATTGATGCATCTATTTTGTTCAGCTCATAGGGGGGAAAAAAGAAAAAAAAAGGGCAAGAGTCCCTAAATTTCTCCAAATTTCTTTTAACTGCCTGACCTCCCCAAAGCTACCATGTTAGATGGCTGCTTGATTTCTAGTAACTGACACCTTGAGGTTCAGTATGATGGGAAGTTTTTAAAAGGCTGAGCCATAAATCATACCTATATCTTCACTCACGGTGGGCTTAATAGAACAAATTAAATGGAAATCCAAAATGACAAACACAGGGTACCCAGACTGAAAAATATCTGAATAAGGCCACTTTGCATCCTGATCCAGACTGCCACAGCAAGCAGTCCATGAAGAACGTTAAGGATTAATGTAACTATCAACAGAAATATGACTTTATAGTGCACATCAAGTTCAACAGGACTTTCCACATTGCTGCCTTCCAGGACTCTGAATCAGATAAAGGACAGAGTGCTACCGCAGTTTTTTTTTTTTTCCTTCAAGTAAACAGTTTAAAATGTGTGTTGTTGAAGGCAAACTAGCTTCTTCTGTGTTCATATCATTTTACAGAATTCCTGCCATCCTTCATTCCCTTATCCAGCTAAGTGCTCAGCAATAATGGACAAACAAAATCTAAACTAGCATTACCTCTACGCTACGGATAATACTGAACGAGAGTTACGCAGTGTTATCTGATAACAGCTGGCTTCAAGAACTGCAAAGAAAAAAAGTATTTCGCAGAGGGGGTACACTAGAAATTTAGATTTAGATGTTCTTCTGGCTTCCAGGTAAAAAGTGATAGAAATAGGTTGTCTTGATAAATACAGTACATATCATATAAATAATGTTTTAAAAACCGGTTGTGTCAGGGTTCTCTAGGGGCCTAGCAATTAAGGATTCGGCACTGTCGCTGCTGTGGCTAGGGTTCTATCCCTAGCCTGGGAACTTCGACATGCCATGGTCATGGCCGCCAACAACAACAAAGAATATGATGGTTTTGATTATAAAAACCAGCTGTGCATCATCACACAAAGGTGAGGAGAAACAATCTTCTTTTACCAAGAGAAGCCTTTCACACCTGGTTAACAGACCAACCAACGTCCTTCGAAAATAACTGAAGTGATTCATGTGTTTATCTCACTAACTCTTTTTGGTGTCATTAGAAACCTGATGTCTTTCTTGAAAGGCACACACAGGACAAGTGAACGTGACTCAAGCCCACAAGCTGGCCCAAATCAAGGACATAAAGCTCCTTCCAGAGATTCTCGAGCAAATGACCATGGATCCCAAAGAAATAAGAGACATTGGAGGGAGAAAATACTTCCTGTGAAATACAGTATTTCAAGGACAAAGGGATGAAGTACAAATTTTTATACTATTGGTCAAGTGTTTGGGCTTTTAAAAGCCTTCAGTTCTTGGTGACTTCAAATGATTCAGAAATACACCTGATTCTAAATTGAAACATTTGTTAAGAAAAAAAAAGGAAACTGTAATTTGATGGAGAACCTCATACCATAAACATTAGATGTATCCTGTCCTTACCAGCAAAGCCTATTAACAATTCTGAGGAAATAAAAATAGAACCTCTGGGTAACAAAATAAAGTCTAACCTTTTTTTTTTCCCGGTGCGTAGTCTAGTCTTACCTGCTTGCAGAGTACGGCATGGACATGCAGAGGCCTCACACCCGGTGCTTCAGACCAGCGTTCTCAAAGACAAACGCCATGCCGACATCTCTGCTGACTGGCAACAGACCGGGAGCAGAAGCGCTGCGCACGACACTGCTATTCAAAATGGCGGCAGCAGGCGGGGCGCAGCGACCCCGTGCTGGCCAATAAGAGCTTGAGCATGAGACGCGCATGCGCCTGCCCCGCTAGAACTCCACCTCTGTGCCCCGACCCGCGGCGATAGCCCCGCCCACAGCGGGCTGGAGAGCTCCGGGAAGCCCTGCTCTGGAGCAGGAGCTCACACATCTCCATTCTCTTATCATAGAATAAAGCTTTCCTTTGCATCTGAATGGAACTAGGTCTCCTTCTATTGGCCTGAAGGACACTGGGCAGAAGGACACTTGATGCCAACAGACTCTGGAGGATTGCTAATACTTTTTAAAAAGTATGATTTCTTGGGAGATCCCATTGTGATTCACCCTAACAAACCAGACTAGCATCCTTGAGGACATGGGTTCAATCCCTGGCCTCCAACAGTGGGTTAAGGGTCTGTTGTTGCTGTGAGCTGTGGTATAGGTCGCAGATGCGGCTGGGATCCTGCGTTGCTATGGCTGTGGCATGGGCCAGCAGCTACAGCTCTGATTTGACCCTTCGCCTGGGAACTTTCATATGCTGCATATGCAGTCCTAAAGGCAAATAGCAAAAAAAAAAAAAAAAAAGTACAATTTTTAAAAAATATTAAGTCTGAATTTAAGAGACTGTCAATTAGTGACTAATGAGCATATAATATTATCCTCCTTTCCCTCAGAGTAAGCTATTTCCTTTTAAATTATAACATCTGAACTGTTGGTAGTTTAATATCCACTAATTTTGTTTAAAAAAATATTGCTTCAAGCCAGTATTCTGATCTTTTATTTCCAGTCAAGCTTACAGCTAAGATGACACAGAGCTCCAATATTCAAGGATAAGTGGTTAACTTTTGTTTTTATTTAAATAATGCCAGTCAAAATGTTTTACCAGAGAATAAAATGAAAGGATGCCAAGTTGTGAGGATCTATGGAGAGATGATAGAAGATAGTCTGGGCACGAATGTCCAGCAACTGCCAGTTTGAGAAAAACAAAGCATTCATTCCAGGGAATGGCAAGTATGCAATGTCAATGCTTTCAAACATAGCAAGTTATTGTGAGAATTACAAGTGACAAATGTTGTGTGGCTCCATTTTGACTGCAGTACCATTTCATACCACCTATATGCTCAAAAGCATAAGGTTTTACATTTTGAAAGGTGGAGATGATCAAATTGCTTCCACTATCCTCCTGAAAGGTAACTAACATGCTTCTATGTTTAGAAATCCAATATACTCCTGCAGAGAGCAAGGCAGCAAGTATACCTCTGTAAAAGTCTTAGTTATAGAAGAAAAGATATCCAGTCACAGAAATAGTCCTGAGCTTTTCAACCATGAGAGTAATCAAAGGCACATGACATTCAAACCCTTTTCTTAATTGCCTTGAAAGACATGAAGATGCTACAAACCCAGGTCAGCCAGCTCCTTGGTTGTTGTAGGTTGTAGAGGCATCACTGGACTTCAGAGAGCCTGATTCAGTTTGGGTAGGATGTACGCACAGAGGTAGATGAAGCAGGAGAGGCAAAGGTGGGGATAATTGAGGTTAGAACTTGAAGGTTCTGCTGGTTTCTCCAGAGCAGATTCATTTACTTTATTACTAATCAAAAGCCCAGCAACTGGCATAATATTGTAAAGCAACTATACTTTAATTAAAAAAAAAAAAAAAAACCCAGGGGGACTTCTCTGAAATTTGTTTGGGGGCTAAGAATCTATAAAGTTCTGCTTCAGGGTGTAAGCATTTCTCCTAGCCTTAAATTAGATGTGTCATGTTTCATATGGAAATGAAACTAAATGGAAGCTTTCATGGTTTAAATTTCTTTTCTCAAGTAGGGATAAGCTGATATGTTTTTACTGCTAAACATTTGAGAACTTAAAAGTTGAAAGATGTAACTATTTTTATATCATACTTCAGAGCATGAAATGACTTTATATACAAACTTTCCCAAATTTACTTTCCAGCTTGAGGTTCATGGTTTAGTTTTGATCCAAGAAAACCAGATGCTTTCATGAGGAGAGCTTCCTCATTTGAAGGCCACGAAAATCACAAATTTTTTGTTTTGCTTTAAATTGAGAGAACATATTGGGACAATTTGAGGAGGGGGTGTAAATCTTGGAAAAGGAATAATGTACTAATGATCATTCACATTCTTGGCTCCCATATGATGTAGTTGGGTTTAGAGTAGAAATCTTGAGAATAATAATTTGAGATATTTACCCATTCCTAAAAAGGGATTTGCAAAGTAAATACACTACCTAATTGTATGTAAGAATTTGGTCCTACCTAGAACAATTCTTTGTTAATTAACTATAAGATTCAATACAGATTTGAGAAAATATAACAATTATTGTGATTCTAAAGACACTTTACATACCATTGACCCAAGCCTCATGCATTTGTCACAGTTGAAAGGAGGAAAATGAAGAAAAATAGGCAAAATTGTTTACTTAGCTAAGTACACACTTTTTATCCACATAGCCTTTAAATCCAAATGCCTTATGTGCACTATTTTGTTAAGCTACAGATTTTATCTCTTTATTAGTGAAAATATGCAAACTATAACAGGAAGAAAAATTGGTGATTCTCGGAAACTGGGTGCATACAATGTTATATAACCAACCGGTTTCCAACCTTCAAATCAGAAGTTAGTGAAGGAAATAATAATGACCTTAGCCAATGGGAAAAACATCGAGCCAGATTTCTCCCAGCTGTGTTTCTCCCCCTGTGGACTTCGGTAACTTCAGTGGAAGTTTAGTGTGTTTAGAGGAAAAGATGGCCAGAAGAATCAAAACTATTAAACCAAAAAGGTCAATCTTCCAATTAAGTCTTGGGCCAGGATCATTTCAAGAACAGGGTTTATCCTTTCCAGTGTCTTAGTGCTACAAACAACATGGCTGACCAGCCACAACTCAAGTGGGGCTGGTATCGGCCATAATCCTGCCAAAGGGGTGAGTAAAGAGGGAAAAAAAAAAGGTTTCTGGCTTTGAAATGTACAAATCAAGCTGTTAGTGTTTCCTTAGCATTTCGTTTGATTTCCAGCTCAAGTTTATGGTGACTGCAAGAGATAGGAAAAATCCTCAGAGAAGAGGAGTCCTTGGATTTTATTTCATATAAACAGAGGGACAAGGAATTTTGACTTAACTGTTGCTCACAAAAAGTTGACTTTGCCTCTGAAGTTCTTGTATGTTCCATATTTAAAGTGAGACACCTTCATCAATCCAACAGTAGCACTGGGCCTTCAAAAATATGATATAATGGCTTTTTCAGATTAAAAAAGGTATTCATAAATTCCTCTCCATTCTGTTATAAAATTGTCAGCTTACATGTTTTCAAAGATTTGCCAAATATATAATTTGAGTTACCTTCAACTTTTAGGCCTAACTGGCCTGAGGTCATTTTTTTTTTTTTTTCTAATGACCACAGATGTGTGCTTTAGATCAGTTTCTATTAAACAGAATGAACTGTGTGAAGTTCCTATCAACACGTTAAAGGAAAACATATCTAACCTTTAGCCTTAGGATTTAAATAAAACCTGTTAATTTTTCTCTTATTTTCTTCCTAGTTAGTCATTTATATCCAAGGAGATAAAATATTATGGTAATGGTCAAAGCATCCATGAAAATACTGACACAATTTCTGAATACCCCAGATATTACTAAAGAGTGATATAGTAGGGCTGTATGCAGTTCCTTCAAAAAGGGCCACTCCCACTAAAACCTCTAGTGTTCATTACCATATTAACTGCTGGAAGTCCTGAGGTCAGACAAAACAAAAGCGAAACTGCTTAATTCTATTCCAGAATTTCTCCAGCTAGCCTGAACACATCATCCCTTTTTCCTGTAATTCCTAATGCCAAAAAAACTTTGAGATATACACACCTGTTTGTATGTCTCTTTTTTCCTTTTTAATACGATGACTGGCCCATTGTGGAAACCCAATAAAAGGTTTTTGGAATGAAGATATGATAATATATGGCTGTACTATCAGAGGTTATACATACTGTATTTTGTAAATTTTTGAAATAAAACACCTTCATCTTCTATAGTAGCTGCTGATTTCAAGTTCATGAGAAATGCTATTTCTTCTGCAAATTCACATATAGCAAGTTAGGGAAACATATCATATTTGAGTAGAAATAGAAGCATCTTTATGAAATATGAGAAATCTAAAAAGTAGATTTTAACAAACACAAAATGTAATGCACTTTATAAAGGTATTACTTTATTGTCCTTGTCTCTATTCAAAACATTTTCATCATTGTCCAGTAGGATTTAGTTCCTAGATGTTTACTATTAATTAGCATTTAATAGAAATCTTTCTCCACTGATAGATCAGAATGTAAAGGGGATAAATTCTTAAAAACACTTTCATGTCGAGAAAGGCTTAGATGCTAAAAGTAGGTAGATGGTACCAAATTATACTAGAACTCTTGACAAGTAAATCTCATGGACAGAGGATCTGGTGCTGTGATTTTGGTCCAAGTAAACTGAAGATGGTCCAGGATATGACCTGAGTAATCACAGCAGGATACTTGGACACATAAAGACAAAGAAATAAATTGTGCTGTGAATTATTTTAGAGCACTACAATTCAGATGTTATTTGTAAATTCTTTATTGCTATTAAAAAATGGATGATTGGAAATAATGTTAAGATATTGAATGTAGTAATAGTCTGTTGAGATGATGGATGTAACAATCCTGAGCATTTATAAGGTGGACTGCCTAATATTATATACGTATATCTCCATGACATGTTATAATACATGATAATTTATGAGGGAGAAAGGCTAGAAAAAAAATCAATTGTACATAAACGCTCCCTGAATTTAAAGTGCTGGCAACTTTTGCCTCAAGAGGAACTCATTTTCCTCCTTTTGAGCCAGTTATTTTTGAAAAACCAATTATAAATCCAAATTTTGGTCAGAGAAATGTGACTGACCACACTTGAAAAAAGTAAAATGCAAAGTGAAAAATAACACTCTTTCTCTTTGGGTTTAAGTTGCCAGTAGGTTAGCTGCATGTCATTCATGAGCTGATATTATTTGGATTGGTTTAACTTATATCATCCACAAAGACCAACTGCACTGTTATTTTAGTCAGCGTCTGACAATGCCAAAGAGCAAAAGCTGCAGAACGTCTGCTAGATGATGTGGGCCAAACTGTGGCAAGGATACATATGCTATTATTTGCAAAGCAACTAATTAAATTTTGCTCTTTTTGCTTTCGGATTCCTCCTCTTTCGATTGTGGACTTGTCCCATGCATCGATAAATCTGTGGCATCTTCCTTGATTAATGGTGAATCTGGAGCAACTGTTCTTTGGGTAAATGCTGGCAAGGTAGGAGAAAAGAGAAAAATAAACCTAGATAAATGTTAAGTCCTGGGCTGACAAAATTAAGTCATTTTATCTAGTTCTCTGTAAACTTTACATGCACTAACAGACCTTTAATGTAGGACTAAAGTAGTTTATTATCTTTTTATTTTATTTATTTATTTATTTATTTATTTATTTATTTATTTTTGTCTTTTGTCATTTTGGGGCCGCACTCACAGCATGCGGAGGTTCCAGGCTAGGGGTCGAATCCGAGCTACAGCTGCTGGCCTATGCCAGAGCCACAGCAACGCAGGATCCGAGTCGCGTCTGCAACCTACACCACAGCTCAGGGCAATGCTGGATCCTTAACCCACTGAGCAAGGCCCGGGATCGAACCTGCAACCTCATGGTTCCTAGTCTGATTCGTTTCTGCTGCACCACGACGGGACTCCATAGTTTATTATCTTTTTTAAAAAGCACATATATGATTTAATTTTATTTGCTTTGGATTTGAAGAGTGAGGGTGAAAGACGTGTGTTTGGTCAGTATATAATGATATTGCAACACAGGGAATTTTAGAGGTAGCAATCTTAAGAGTCTCCTTTTTATAGAAGCCTTTTTTTTTTTTTTTTGGTCCTTTTGCCTTTTCTAGGGCTGTACCCGCAGCATATGGAGGTTCCCAGGCCAGGGGTCTAATCAGAGCTGTAGCCTCCGGCCTACGGCACAACCACAGCAACGCAGGATCCAAGCTGCATCTGCGACCTACACCACAGCTCACGGCAACACCAGGTCCTTAACCCACTGAGCAAGGCCAGGGATCGAACCTACAACCTCATTGTTCCTAGTTGGATTCGTCAACCACTGAGCCACAACAGGAACTCCAGAATCTTCTTTTATACACAAAGTGAAACTGAGACTAAATCTGGAATCTACGTTTATTGTTTTCTACTACTGCTCACCTCTTTTCTGAACTCCAGATGTCTAAATCCAACTATCTATATGAAATCCTCCCACCTGGATTTCTAATCTCTGATGCCTGCTTATCCCTTACCTTCTTTATCTTAGAAAATGATGACCACCCAGTTTCTCAAACTTTGGTTTCTTCCTTCCTTTGGCATCTCCGCTCCACCCATCTGATTGATTTATCGATTGACTGATTGATTGATTTTTCTTTTCCATCTGATTTAAGAGTAGTTAAAATCTGAGGATTTTAGGGGGTGGGGGGATGCACTGTGGGTTTGGGATACAAAATCTATAAAGCTGACTTGTGATGATTTATGTATACCTATAATTGAAATAAAATCCATTAAGTAAGTAAATAAATAAATAAATTAAATTAAATAAATAAAATCTGAGGATTTTACCTCCCAATTCACTACAGTCCTTCTGCTTCACACCGTCTCCATCACCATCATCCCAGCCCACGCCATTTTCTCTCTTCCTGTTTTCATCTCGTCCCTTTCTCCACACACCATAATTATCTAAAAAGTAAATCAGATTATGTCATTCTCCTGCATTAACCTCCCCACCCTACCCAACCAGTGGCCTCCCAGCGAAGTGAGAATAAAATCCAAAGATCTGATGGCAGCTGAAAAGGCTCCACAGGGACCTCATCTCCTACCACTCTCTCTCAATCACTCCTTTCTCCCTCTCTTTTTCCCTCCCTCCCTCTCTCCTCCAACCCTCCCTTTTTTCCCTGGTCAGTGTTCCACCCACTTCTTCTCTGGAGCCTTTGCACTTACTGCTCCCTCTATCAGGGAAACTCTTCCCAACCAATTTTAACTCATCTGATTCTTCTTACCATTCAGGTTTCAGCTCAGCTGTAAGCTCTGATCATAGTATAAAGTCCTGGTCCAGGTACCTCCTATCATTTCACCTTTATAGCACCTGTCACCACTTTATTTGTTTATTGCCTACTACCCATTTCTTTCCTAAGGTGAGGTGACCTTTTCTTCATGTTCACTACTGTATCCCCCACCCCCACCCCCACCCCCAGGGCCAAACAGACAGCCTTGTGCATAGCCTCTTAAATGTTGCTTGAACAAGTAAATATACTTAAGGGATTTTCAAAAGATAGAAAATTGGAGATTTTCTAGCTACTTCCTAGAAAGCACTTAGTATATACCTTATCAAATTGCAATAATCAGAACTCAATTATTAAAAAATATCTGGCACCTAACTGGTCAGTGAAAAAAAATCTGAAACTATAAAATGGAGAGAGAGAGAGGTTGTGCTTTCATGAAATAAACCCTATAAAGGACAAGAAATGATTTTACCTTATTAGTACCCCAACATTTTAATTTCTATAAAACTTTTGCATTTGATTCTACAGGTTTGAGGATGGACCACACATGAAGCATCTATTCATTTAGCCAGGGGGACCCTGAAGTACAGCACAGAGGTGAAAAGTGTGTGTTCTTGCTATGGATAATTTATTTTTATTTTTCCATTATAATGGTTTACAGTTTTCTGTCAATTTTTCAACTGTATAGCGTGGTGACCCGGTTATGCATACATATATAGATTCATCACAAGTGATTAGACATAGTTCCTGGTGCTATACAGCAGGATCTCTTTGCTTTTCCATCCCAAAGGCAATAGTCTACAACTATTAACCCCAGACTCCCATACCATCCCACTCCCTCCCCCACCCTTGGATAATTGTTTTTTAATCCGAGGGACTTAAATTCCCACTAAAGAAACCTCAAAACACAAATTAAGAATACTAACTTTTCATAGCAATATAATCTGAGATAAGGATGTGAAAAAAAGTTTTTAGTAAAGTTTATTGATTTGCTTTTCCACAAATATTAAGTTAAATTCATATGTAAGATTCACTTGTAATTCTTATAGTAAACCTCAGATAACATTCCCCCCCCATGAAAAATCACATTCCATTTTAGGGGGGATTATTTATTTATTTATTTAAAAATTACTCACAACAATGTTACAGTTACAGAAAAACTGCAGTCTGCATTTATTTTTAAAACTGAGTTTATGTAGATACCAACTCCACAAACATTTAGCATTTGAACCTCAAAGAACTCGATCAAGATTTTGAAAAGTCATCAGTTTACTCCAGATCTCATTCAAATCCAGTCTGATCTCGGCCCCAGGAGTGAAGGCCCTGTCCTGAAGTTGTGTTCCTTTAGCCTAAAAGGAGCTATACATGGAGACCAGTGGTCAGTCACTACTTAGAAAAAGTAAAAATGACAGTTTCAGAAGCTGGCATTATGAGTCTCTCTTACTAAGCCCCCATTGTCTACGGGCTTGCAGGTAATGGAATCCAAGCCTTCTAAAAGAGTGTCCTGAATCACAGCCACAGCTCCCAGCCAGCCAGGATAAATTTGGTAGTAATCATGGCTCTAAATAATGGATTTCTCTGTTCCCATTTCCAATGGTAATATAAACTTACAATTTATACATTTCTTCCCTTCTTCCTGGCAGGAGGAATCTACCTTTTCTTGAATTGACCTGAACTACACAAAGCTGACATAAATTACTACTTAAAACAAACTTTCATTAATGCTGGATCACTTCAGAGACCACAAATTATGCAGTATTTTTCAATTTCCTTTGTTTTTTCCATGGTCAGTGATTCTACGCTTTGGTTTGGTCATAGTTTTGACAGGGCACCTAAGTCAACAGAATGAATGTCTTCGCGGCGACAGCACAGACAAAAGGGCCTCATCCCGCATCAATCCCAGCTTGAGGGAGAAGGAGCCCTTTCTGGGAGCTCATAAACCTCAGGTCTGCCTCAGCATCTTGTTACTCCCCAGGTCTCCATACAGGTCTTCACTGCTCTAAACTCCAGCCCCCAGCTTTCATGCTTCATTCATAAGTTCACAAGAAAATCCAACACTGGCTAGTGAGACATAAAAGCTGGGTTTTCTTATTAGTAGCATTTTATTTTTATAAGCTCCTTTTTAGCCAAAGTGTATACACATACACATATCAGGTGGCACCAAAGGGCTACACAGAAAGACTGCAGTCTTTTGCCCCACCCATCCCAATCCCACACTCCTGCTCCCCTGGAGTCAACCACAATCAACTCTTTTAGCTTTATTTCCTGTATTTATTTCAATTTTTGTAAGAAAAAGAAGCATATATTGCTATTTTCTGATTTATCATTTTTAGACTTATCCACACCCATCTACTTATATAGTTATATCTGGACATCTAGTTCTGTCACTAGTGAATATATTATTATGGACTATGCAAATATGCCTCACACAAACCTAATAGGTCTACTAGGATAATGCTTCTTTTTGTGCTCATTTTTTCCCTGGTGTTATTCACTGACCCATGTTTTTGTTTCTGCTTTTACTCTTTCTCTATGACCATTCTTAATTGTTTTTTATTTACTCTTTCTCTATGACCATTCTCAATTGTTCCCAGTAGCTCAGTTAGACTTGTCACGTGTCTATTAGTAGTTTTTCTGAATGTTCAAATGAATCAAATAATCTATCATTTATTTCCTAAAGGTTTTCCTGATGGAATGTTTTCTTTCTTCCTTCGCCATGAGAGAACTGGAGAATACAAGTGTCCAGATTAAAAGCCTCTGCCACCTCCAAGCAAACAGTTAGAAAAGTGAATAAAACAAGACCCGCAGGTAGGGTTATCATCACAAAATTCACTGGGGTTAAAGAGAATTCTAAAAGTTGCTGGGGGGAGCAGGAGTGAGGGAGGCACTAGTGGTGGTAAAAACGATCACTTCAAAGGAATGGGAGTCTAAACAAAAGGACACAAGGTTTTTCAATAGCAGTACAGAATTTTGGAAGATAATTGTGCAATGACTTCAGAAGGAAAGTCCTTTTTAACCCGGAATTTTACAGCCAGCCAAAGTCTCAGTCAAATGGGAATGGAAGAAATCCATTTTCAGTAAAACAAAAACTGAAAACATTTGCCTCCCTTTCTTGGATGTATTCCCACAAAAGAAAGAACTGAAACCAGCAGAAAAGGGCCTGGGATCCAAGAACCATCAGCATCCATCCCACAGAAAGAGGGGGAAGAAAAATCTCAGGACAACTGCTGGGCAACAGCTACTTGTTGGGCGGCCAGTCATCTGCCTGTTTCTGGCCTTTGTTTTGTTTTCTTTGTTCTCTCATTCCAGGACTCCCACTAATTGGGTACTGTCCTAATTGATTTTTTGAATATCTTATAATCTTTTATTTCCTATTGTCTCATTCTTCTTTTACCTTCTACTTTCTCTGTAATTTTCTCATCTTTGTTTTCTATCTTTCCAGTTCATTACATTTTAAATTTCTGAGACCTCTTATCCTGTGTTTCATTTTCATAGCATCTTGCTCTTACTTTTACTACATTCACTATTTTCTTATGTCTCATGTCTTTAAGACATCTTCTGTTCCCTGTATTATCAATTTACTCTAGACTCCATTTTTCTCTGTTGAGCTTGACAAATTTCCATCTTAATTTTGGAGGTTCAAAAAAAATTACAGGATAAATTCTCTAAGTCGAAACCGTACCACAAAAATGGAGAAATACTCAGGGTGATCCAAATTCATTTGCAAAATACCACATCATGAAAAACACAGAAAATTCAGTGTTCATCAGAAAAGCAAATAAATAGTATTTCTAGAAATAAGTTTATTAAATCATATAAAATGATTAACAATAGGTACATATGATTGTTTGTTTGTTTTTGTCTTTTTGCCTTTTCTAGGGCCGCACCCGCAGAATATGGAGGTTCCCAGGCTAGGGGTCGAATATGAGCTGCAGCCGCCGGCCTTCACCACAGCCACAGCAACTCCAGATCCGAGCCGCGTCTGCAACCTACATCACAGCTCGTGGCAACGCCGGATCCTTAACCCACTGAGCGAGGCCAGGGATCGAACCCACAACCTCACGGTTCCTAGTTGGATTCGTTAACCACTGAGCCACGATGGGAACTCCCCCATGTGATTAAAATTTTTTAAAGTATCCTTGAAAACATGGAGGTAGGTAGTATGAGAAGAAAACAATAAAGCAAACTTGTCAAAACAAAGAAAAGTAAATAACCAAATAACCGACAAATTAATAAAGACGTTTACTTTTCAAGCTAAAATTTTCAGTCACATTGTACAATAAAGACTATAATAGTATTTTATTATTCAAATTATGTTCTCAATGATACGTTTTCCTACTCTTTTTTAACTTTCTTTTTGAGCCAGTGTATTTATACAGAGACCTATAACAGCCTGTGAGTACTACATCTTAGAGAAATGGCCATGGTTAGTCATGAAATGCTACTGAGTGAAAACTGAATACAGTTTTCCTTATTGCCTGTCATAATATTAAATAAAATTCTAAAAATTTTGATGTTTTCCCCTTAAAGTCTTCTAACCATTTTCTTCTAGGTAGCTTTCTAGAGAGCCTTATGAAAGTCATAATGGCAAAACTGAGTACTAGTAGCACAATGACCTCTGTGCTCATATCATGGTGCTGTTTTTTCCAGGCTCTTAAAAGTCTGAGTGAATGGGATACCATGACGTTTGATTAGGCTCTATTTTAACCCTCTTCTTCCATGTTTACATACATCAAACAGAACTGAGGAAATTTTTCCATTGCTTAATATAAAAAATTTCTCTATGTGTATGCCAAATTCTGAAGTACCATATCCTATCTGAGATATGATCTTAATTGAAGGGTAGTTGCCAGATTAGAATAGCAGAGGGTTTATGAGGATATATGAAATCACTTGGTAAAATGGTTAGGACAGGAAAGAGAAAATGCTTAGTTTTTGGAATAAAATAATCACAATATCATGGAAACCAAATCATTTATCAGGAACTGATAAATATTTATTCAACGAATCCACGAACATAAATTAGCAAAAATGAGAGTTACCTTTGGATTTGACCTACTTCTTTGTGGCTAATTTTCATATTTTGTTTCATAGCAACCTAGGTATTTTAAATGACAGTGTTGTCAGACTGAATGTACAAACTCTACACCCATAGAAAACTGAAGAGCTAAATGATCATCTAAATAAGAATCTAATTATCTAAATAAGAATCTATTAACACGAGTCCCAAATTGTTTGGATAAAAGTGGACTTAAAAATTAAAAACTCATACACTTATTCATCTAGCATTAATTGAGCATTTACTGTATGTTAAGTTCTACTAGGATGCAGAGGAAACAGTGGTGTATAAAACAGACATTGCTCCTATCACCATGGAGTTCACTCTTTGATGAAGAGAAGAATCAGTAAAGAAAATGTCACTCAAATAACAAATAGTTCCATAATTATTCTGAGAAAAGTTTTAAAGGAAAATTGTAACGCATTGTGGGCACTCATAACAAAAACCATACTTAAAACTGAGTTCTGAAGGCTCCTTTAAAGACATTACACCCAAGGTGAAGCATAAAGGGTGGGAGATTAGGTAAGTTGGGTGAACAGACTCTCACCTTGTTGATGTTGATGAAATTTTATAAACATTTACAGTGTATTCACCAAATGAAATTAAGACTGTATTGTATCCTTATTCTTTGCACAAAATTAGGTATTTTGAACAGTCCTATGCAAAGATTTTCTTTCTGATGGCTTGAATTTTATTATAATTTTATTATAAACTCCTTACCTACTCATCCACATTACTGTCAATCTCTATGCACAAAAATATTTCTTAATTAAAATTATTACTTTGGGCGATTCATTTTAAGTTTTTATGAGAAGTGTAAGGTCTAAAAAAGACGGGATTCCATGTATTTTTAGTAAATTGGGTAATACCATAAATGTACTTGGGTATTATTTGTATGATTCATCATGAAAATTTTTTCAAACTTACATGAGTATTACTACCATGTACTAGCCTTTACACTTTAATCTTTCCATGAGTTGCATTTTCTTAAATCCAATTTAATAACAGGTACAGGACATCATTACTTACAGTTCAAGTGTGAAAATCGTGGACTAGACAGGAAGCGACTGTGATCCTGCCAAGAGGATGACTGATCTAACCCATGAGCATGGGAACGTTCCACAAAGTTTCTGTCATCCTAAAAAAGAGAGCACAGCATTTCAGTTCAAATGATTGCAAGATGTAAGTATCTGGATTCACTTAAATGTACTGAAAATAAAGTCAAACCTCAAGATACAAACTATGTTAGTTATACCACAATTTAATATAATTACAATCCTCATACAAAATAAAATATATGGATGTTAAAGAAAATATAAAAAAAAGATGGAAATCACCCATATCCATAACAGCATTACTTATTTCTTTCCAGTCTTTTTTCCTATGGGTTGAACTTGTAAACACTGCTGTAAAACTTTGTGTTCTTCATTTATTTACATTTAATAATATAAACATTTTTAAAGTCACTATATTAACCTTTAGCCTATATGTTAGTCATATACTGTCTAATGAATATACTATGCTTTACTCAGCTATTACTTTTCTGGGCATATAGGTGGTTTCCAATGTTTTATTCTTATAAATAACACTGTGAGGAATATCTTTAAATATATAACCTTTCCCATATTTAAGACTATTCCTTATGACAAATTCTTGGTTGGAAATACTCAGTTAATAAAAAATAATTTGATGTTTTTAAATACATTTACCTAGACTGCTTTCCATAAAGATTATGAAAATACTTACTCATTCAACAAATATTTATACATAAACAAAAATGAATACAGAAAAAGGTCCCTTTCCTCAAGGATTGTGTGAATGTGTCCTTCCCTCCAAATCTCAGCTGAAAAAGGGAATTAGGGAATTATATCTTTGAATAATTTTATTAAATTGGTTAAAAACAGATGCTCTAACATACTTTTCCTGGCTAAATATTAAAAATTGCAGTTTTTTTTTCTTAAAATGTTTTCTATTTTCTATGTTACATTTTTTCTTTCTTGAACTCATTCATTCAACAACCACTTATTTGGCACCTACGGTGTCCTGGTCAAAGAGCAAATAAAACATTACGGTATATGATGACATAAATCTTTAGGACTGCAGGAGAGAAAGGCATTAAACGAGTGATACAAAACACAATATAGTTAAAAACATGATATGAGCTATAAGAAGAAGAATAGGAAATAATAGAAAGAACTACATTTAGATCTGAGGTCCAGAGAAGTTCCCTTTGGGAGGTGATATTTAAGGCAATATTTGAATACTGAATATGAATTAATGAATCAATCCGGTGAAAACTCATAGCTGGTGGATGGAAAAGTGGGAGGTAAGGAGAAGCAGGAAAGGGCAGAGAGGAGTAGTGTTGTAGACTTCTATTAAGGTGCTGGGGTAAGAAAGAGTTTGGTGTGTTTGATGAACTGAGGGAAACCCCACGGCTTAGGCACACTGAGCCTGGAGAAGTGGTTACAGTGAGATTCAGAGATGGCAGGTAGATTGGGAATTTTTTAACTTGTACAATTAGAAGCTAGTCAAGGGTTTTAAGGAGAAGAATGTGTTTGTTTTTTACTGAAGCATAGTTGACTTACAATGTTGTGTTAATTTCTGCTGATTCAGTTATATGTGTGTATGTGTGTGTATATATATACACATTCTTTCTTTCTTATTTTCTATTATGCTTATCATAGGATACTGAATATAGTTCTCCGTGCTTTGTTTATCCCCTCCATCTGCTAGCCCCAACCTCCCACTCCATCCTCTCCCAACCCCCTTCTCTTTGGCAAACACAAATCTGTTCTCTATGTCTCTGAGTGTGTTTCTGTTTTGTAGATAAGTGTCGTATTTTAGATTTCACCTATAAGTGATATCATATGGTATTTGGCTTTCTCTTTCTGACTTACTTCACTTAGTATGATAATCTCTAGTTGCATCTGTGTTGCTGCAAATGACATTATTTTGTTCTTTTTTATGGTTAAGTGGTATTTCACTGAATACCTGTATCACATCTTCTTAATTCACTCATCTGTCCATGGACATTTAGGTTGTTTCCATGTCCTGGCTATTGTGAATAGTGCTACTACGATCATAGGGATGTTACCCTATGTTACCTTTTTGAATTGTAGTTCTGTCTGGATATATACCCAGGAGGAGGATTGCTGGATCATATGGTAACTCTATCCTTAGGTCTCTGAGGAACCTCCATACTGTTCTCCATAGTCATTATACCAACTTACATTGCCACTGATAGTGTAGGAGGGTTCCCTTTTCTTCATGTCCTCTCCAGCATTTATTTGCAGACTTTTTAATGATGGTCATTTTGACTGGTATGAGGTGGTACCTCACTGTAGTTTTGAATCGGATTTCTCTAAGAATTAACACTGTTAATATATTTTTACTTGTGCTTATTGGCCATTTGTATTTTTTGGAAAAATGAGGACAGATATGCTTTGATTTGTATTTCTCAAAGATTACTCTGGCCTCTTGTGGAAAACAGACTAGGGCAACACAAATGTTGAAGAGGGAATATCAGTTAAAAGACGTAACTGTGGATTACTGTGGGGTCAGGGGAGAGAAAGGGATCAAAACTTGTATCAAAAATTCCAGAAGAAACCACTGGTGGTTAGGTGGCCCAAACAGATTCCTTAAGAAAAGGCCCTACAGGAGTTCCCGTCGTGGCTCAGTGGAAACGAATCTGACTAGGAACCATGAGGTTGCGGGTTTGATCCCTGGCCTTGCCCAGTGGGTTAAGGATCTGGTGTTGCTGTGAACTGTGGCATAGGCTTCAGAGGCGACTCGGATCCTGTGTTGCTGTGGGCGTAGGCAGCTGTAGCTCCAATTAGACCCCTAGCCTGGGAACCTCCACATGCCGCAGGTATGGCCCTAAAATGACAAAAGAAAAAAAAGGAAAGAAAAAAAAAAGGCCCAACAAGTAGTTTCTATGTACCAAAAAGGGGTTTAGGTTCATTTAAGGTGAAAGACCTGAGGTTTTTTTCTTTTTTGGGCCTCACCCATGTCATGTGGAAGTTCCCAGGCTAAGGGTGGAATCAGAGCTACAGCTGCTGGCCTACGCCACAGCCATGGCAACTCAGGATCTAAGCCTCCTCTGTGACCTACACCACAGCTCGTGGCAACGATGGATTTCTGACCCACTGAGAGAGGCCAGGGATCAAACCCGCATCTTCATGGATACTATTTGGATTCCTTTCCACTGCGGCACAACAGGAACTCCCAGACCTGAGGTTTTTAACCAAGCAATTTATAGTTTTCACTAATTATGATAATTTCATAATTAACTGTTAGTCATTCATTATAGGATTACTAGAAAGGAAAGTATATATAATAGACTCTTGAACAACATGGGGTAAAGGGCACCAACCCTCCATACAGTCAAAAATGTACCCGTTAACTTATAGTTGGCCTCTGTATTCATAGTTCTATACCCATGGATCCAACCAACTCTGGACTGTATAGTACTATACTACCTACTACTGGAAAAAAGTCTGTGTAGAAGTGGCCACGTAGTTCAAACCCATGTTGTTCAAGGGTCAATTGTATTAAACTTCCTCATTTTCTATACTAAAAAAAAAAAAAGAAATGTGAGTAGTTAAGTCAACAATTTTAGGAGAAGGGTAAGACTCCTAAATTGCATATAAATACTAACAGAGTGTCTAAGTATATGAAGAAAAATGGACAGAATATAAAGGAAAAATAGACAAATTCATAATACAATTGAAGATTTCAACATTCCTCTCTCAGTAATTGATAAAACAATACGCACAAAATCAGAAAAGATAGAGAAGTTCTCAACAGCCCTATCAACCAATTAGATCTAACTGACATTTACACAATAATCTACCCCAAAACAGCTAGTTACAAGTATTTTTCAAGTGCACGTCAAACATTCTCCAAAATAGATGACATTCTAGGTGATAAAAAAAAAATCTCAATAAATTTAAAACGTCTAATCATGATGAAGTGAAAGTAGAAATCAACAGAAGGATACCTGAAAACTTCTTAAATATTTAGAAATTAAACAACATACTTCTAAATAACCCATGCTAGGTCAAAGAGGAGATCAAAATTATGATAATATTTTAACTATATGAAAATAAAGGCATAATTTATAAAAATTTGTGGGAATCAGCTAGAACAGTGTTTGGAGCGAAGTGTATAACATTAAATGTGCTAAATTCCTACCTTAGGGAACTAGAAAATGAAGAGCAAATTAACCTAAGTAAAAGGAAGGAACTGATAAAGATAAGAGCAAAGACAGATTAACTAGAAAGCAGAAAAATAGGAGAAAAAAATGAAAGCCACATTGGATTTTTCTGTTTTAAAGATCAATAAAATTTAAAAACACCTACTCGGACTGATTAAGAAAAAAAGAGGGAAGATATAAATTGACAATACTAAGACAGAAAGAGGGATATTACTATAACATCTATAGATATTAAGAAGGTAATTAGGAAATATTATGAACAACTCTGCCAATAAATTTGACAACTTAGATAAAATGGATATAAATAAACAACTTATGATATGTTATTCAGTAGTTCTACTTCTAGGAACCTATGCTAATAAATTAAAAACATGAACAAAGATTTTTATACTAAGATATTTATTAGAAAAAACCTGAAATCAACCTTAAATTCCCAGCAGTAGAAGATCAGGAAAATAAACTTTGGTATAACTGTAATGATAATAATGATGATAATAAATAAAATTCTCATATATATGTTACATGAAAAAGGGAGGAAATAAAATTATCAACAAATGGTGACTGCAATATAAAAAGATATTTATAAATAAGGGTATATAGGAAACATATATCCTTCAATTAGGTAAATAGGTTTCAGTAGATATTTGTTTAGGTTATTTAGTTTTTTAATTTCCTCTATATTTTCCAAATTGTGCCATATTTTTAACTGTCATGTGCCAAGAAGTTTCCTGTATAATTAAAAATATAACTTTTTTTGGTAACATGAAAGATATGCTTTGATGCCACTTGATTTTATTTTAGAAATTTAAAACCATACCTTTTGGGAAGAATAAATAGGGTTTGACTATCTTTGTGTAGTTCATCCTTCTGGTAGGCACATTTTAAAGCTGTCTTTGCACCATCTGTTTTATTCAGCAAGGCACCCAGACCTACATTTCCACTCCTGTCCTTTCTCACTGTCTTTCTCAGTCTAGGTGTTGTCAATGAGCAAAAGTTGAATGCATTTGTTTTCCCTTACTGGCTCATAAGCATCTAAACACCTTTTAGTGTGAAACCATTTACTATGCTTCTCTATTTCACATTTCATATAAAAACCATGATTAAATGGAGATTTATAGCATTGATTGAGAGCATAATCCTTCTTTCTATCTGTTCCTCTTACAACTCCACCCAGCCCTTGGTATTTCACATCCGAACCATAAGAGCCAGATCCATGACTCTGCCTCTAGTTGCCTATGTTAGCTCACTCTAAAGTATCTGTTGGAATGAACACTTGGGACTCAATGAATAGCTGACCCTCAAACAAGACAGGTTTGAACTGCATGTGTCCACTTATTTTTTCAACAGTAAATACTATGGTACTACATAATCTGCTGTTGGTTGAATCCAAGGATGCAGAACCTTGGATGTGGAGGTCTAACTACACATGGATTTTCAACTGCACAAAGGGTTGATGCCCCTAACTCTGGAATTATCCAAGGTTCGATTATCCAAGGTTCCAACAATTTATAAGTCTTCAAAAGATTGGCAGAATCCTCAAAGTTACCTTGAAATATAACTAATGAGATGAACCCTAAAAGAAGATCCTAAAAGAAAAATATTTCATTATCCCTTTGAATAACCAACATATCAGAATATGAAAACAGTATCTTCATATTCTCCAATTACATATTGATATTTAATTTGTGGAATTTCTATATAAGTACGTTTTATAGGGTCACTATAAAATAACTATTTCTAATTCTTACCTGCTTTTAAATTAAATATTTAAATATTAAAAAGGAAATATTTGTTAAAAAGGAAGATTCTTTGCAATTTTTGTAATCCTGGTACTTGTTTTTTGCCAATTCTTATATCCTTAGCACAGGAACCTATTTCTTTTACTGTCTTAAGTCTCAACAAGCTATTTAGTCAGAATTCCCTGCAAAAATTCCACTGGGTGAAGGAACTTGCATCTTCTAATATTTTCCCTGGGTTTCTTCCACTTCTCTTTCATAACCTACATTGTAATTGGTTTCTTAAAAGTTGTTCCAACCCCAGTAAATCTTTTGGCTAAACTGATCTCTAATGATTAATATTTAATGATGCCCACCAAGTATTTTTCTCTCAGGAATATTATAAGTTCAAAGTTTAGAAGATAAATGATACATTTAATTTTTTTAAATTTTAATTTATCCAACTGTTCCCCTGGAGAAAAAGAAAAAACACTTATGTGTTTCTGAATCTGTGTCAGAAATGTTTTCCTGAATTTCTCTCTAGCTTAACAATGCACTGTTCCTGTACTTGCTCCCCCTACTCTTAATTCCCAAGTGTCCATCAGTGCTGGAAAAACTTAACCTTTTTCTCAGTAAAATTTATTCCTACTTTAAAGTTCAATCTGGACAGACAGTCTACTTACAGTCACCCGCTTTAACACAATCTGCATGGCTACTATTATATAGCTTTCAACGTCCAGGAAGGTGAGGCTTTGATTACCTCTAGCTTTCTACATACTCATCCCAATATTCCACAGTTAAGCACAGTGCTATCTGCATTAAGGAATTCAATAATGGTCATATATAATTATTTCTTGACCATAGTATAGAAATTAAAGTTTGCTACGTCGAGTTGGGAGTTAGGACACTACTGCTCTCACATCCTCAGCTTCTTCATGCAAGAAAATAAAGGCGCTGGACCAGATCATCTCTAAGTCTTCTCAGCTCTAACATTTTGTAATTCTTGTCTATCTGAGCATAACCACTGAAAAGCAGTACATCTAACTATGCAAACTATCTTCCAGATTTACACATTAATGCTATAAATCTGATGCTACACTCACCACAGACGTAGGAAAATATTGTGCTAGATTAGACCATTTGATAAATTTCCCCTTATCCAATTATTAGTTTATTGTATAAAATTTAATATTCCTAGTAACTCACTAATGAAAAAGACCATACTCAGGTCCCCTCCCCTCCCCCATTTAAGACTTGGCTCTGCATGACTCTAATGCATTTTCAGAAACCAAATACATTCACAGTGGATAGAAATTTGCCTTAAACAAGGATACTCAAAAAGATATGTCAGAGAGCTCCCACTGTGGCTCAGGGGTAACAAACCTGACTACTATGCCTGAGGATGCAGGTTTGATCACTGGCCTCACTTAGGGGTATAATGATCTGGCCTTGCCATGACCTGTGGTGTGTTTGCAGACATGGCTTAGATAATGTGTTGCTATGGCTGTGGTGTAGGCCAGCAGCTGAAGCCCTGATTTGACCTCTAGCCTAGGAAACTCCGTTATGCCACAGGTGCAGCCCTAAAAACCAAAAAAAAATGTGCCACTGATTTAAGAAACTGAAACAGAAACAAGGATGTTTTATAATGACAGTGCCTCATTGGAATCAGTGCTTATTCTCTTAAAATGACTATTTTAAAGGAAACAATGATTATTTGGATGAATATGTTATGACATGTTTATTAAAAACTAAGATATTTAATTGGTATTCCTTATGTATTCTAGTATTTGGTATCTAGAATTTTGGATTTGAAATGATAAACAGTGGTATCTTTACTATCAGATAAAAGGTTATCTTCACAACTTTTTCTTCCTTATGCGCTTGAGTAAATTATTGGGAATGAGGAAGAAAGCATGGGGCTTGTTAAGAGAACTGGGTTTGGTATAATTAAAAAAATTAATGTGCTCATCTAAGTACCCACTTTTGAGCCACTGCCATTTTCAGGTTTTACAACAAAGAAAAATTCCAACTCATTTGACAACTTTCTGTTTAACTTTTAAAGAGCAAGATGAAATCAAGTAGTTAAATAGTATGGCTGGCAAGTTAGTCTTGATCATTTCAAAAGAATAAAAATTGCTTCAGATTTCAGATGATTTGATTGCCTACAAGGTTTCAGATGTGTCATCTAAGCATTACTGGAAAAACAGCAATTAGATTTTTGTTAGAATTCCCTAAAAGGCTGAAGTTAGAAAAAAATGTTTAATCACCAATTTAGTATGTATGTGTATTCTGGAGCCAAAGCTAAAGCAGACAGTGTCTGCTCTCAAAAGGCATAAAATTCAGTAAAATAGCATTTACCAAATTTTAGTATTTACCTACAATTACAGTTACTCTTTCTTTTATGTTACCTTAAATATAAACCTTGCACCCTAAATCTCTATATAGGAGAGGCTTAAAGGATAGCAAATTGGTTGGGTTGGGGAAAGCATGGAGCTATATAAAAGTAACAGATTAAATATGATTTCTTATCAAAGCATGGACAGAGGTAGTTATAAATGGTCATAAATAAGATAATTGGGGGTATTATGGGGTTAAATACCTATCCCTCAGATGATTGCCACCATTGTTCCCAAGCAATATTTGTAAAATTACCTCAGTAAGACACTGGTGATATATTATAACAGTCATAAAATAAAAATCACCTACAGTCTTGAATTGCACATTATGCACTGCATGCTTCAGAAGCTACTGTTGTAGAAGATTTAAGATACCTACGGAAGTAGCTGACCTAAAGTGCTAACAGCCATTAATTGCCCTGAGCAAAGTATAAACAAACCATGGAGAGATTCAAATAGGGAGAAACAGCTTCCAGGCTCAAAGCACTAAGTTCTTATAGCATACATATATTTACGCTGGACAAATATGACAAAGAGCTTTGGCAAACTGTGCCTTCATAAACTGTGCTGAAACCATTATCAACACTTCCTCACGTACCTCGTCTTATCCTGTAAAACATGTGCTTCTTTCAAAAGAAGCTGCATGCTAACTCTTCTCCTAGAAATTGAAAATCATGGTTTTCTTTTCAGGAGGACGAAGGATGAGAATGAAATATGCCTTCTGTGATTTTACTAAAAAATCTACTACTAATTAAAACCACATATTTAGTATGGGTAGAGAGCAAAAAGGGCAGGTAGCAAACGGGGATATCTTAGACAAAACCATGCTCCTCCGTGAATTCAGATTAGCAATGCTGTGTTATTGGCTCACTTTTGAACACTCTGTTCTATTTGAAACACCTGGGACAGCAAGGAAGCCTGTATGTCCTACAGAAACCCAATTAAGCCTGATGAAAGAAAGGCCATGAAATGCTTCTGCTGTCTACACAGAAACAAAGAAAATGTATCAGATTCAGATTTGAACTGAATTCTAAATATAAAACTTTAGATCAGGCTTTGTCCAGTTACCTTGGTAAACTTAGTATAATCTTACATTATGTCTCAGGACATTGGTCCTGCTGAAAATCTTGATAGGTTTCTAGAAATCTGATTATTTTAGTTCTGGTGTTTGCCACGGGAGTAGACAGCAGGAAACGACTCTAGCCTGGATTGAAAGAGAATCTGACTTGCACACTTTCTGCTAAACTTCCCCTCCACCAGCAATGTGCTCATATTAGATGTCTCACTGCCTTCCTATATCAGCAACAACATGAGAGAAGCCAGTTGCCAACATGGTTTTGCTATTCCAACAGCTATTTGTCTGTCAACAGTAATACAGTCAGGGTTCTACAACTGCAACGCTAATAATGATCCTCTTCCAAGCAGATGTGAATAAAACACTTGTCATCACAAGCCTCTTTTCAAAAGACTTTGGAGTATCTTTCTTCTCTGAACACTCAGTGCAGTTTATTGGGGCCACCATTACAGCATTTATCCCTTTCTCCTTTGCACTATCGTTGTTTGTGTAAAGACTCTGAATTCCCAAGGATTGGTAATGAGTTTTCTTATTATGTCATTCTCTCTAGCTTTTAGCACAGTGCCTTCTACACAGTGGAAACTCAAAAAAATGTTTGTTGAATGTTGTATTTAACAACAATAACAACAAAGATGAATGTCTTACAATTAGAATAGAAGCTCTTAAAAGGCAGAGATCTTTGTTTTGTTCACTGATGTGATCCCATACCCCCAAAAAATTCCTGGCATCTGGCAGAAACTCAAAAAATGTTTGTTGAATGAATGCAAAAGTATTAGGACTTTCCAAGGACCTTGGGCAGTATTTATTTCAACAATAAATAAAGAAGAAAGAGTATTTTACATATGTGTAAAGGAAGTCAGAGTAGGTTGGTAATGTCTCCTTTCTCTAGACCAGGAGTTGGCAAACTTTTCCCACAGAGGGCCTGATAGTAAATATATCTGCCATTGTGGGCCATTCTCTTGCAATTACTCAACTCTGTGAGTGTGAAAGTAGCTGTAGACAGCACATGAATAAAGGAATGTGGCTGTATTCCAATAAAACTTTATTTACAAAAGCAGTCAGCAAGCAAGATTTGGCCCGTGCGTGGTAGTCTGTCAAACTGTGCCCCAAAACAAGTGTGCAAGAATTATCTATTATGATTAAACAACTAGACAACCATTTCCTACCTGAAGATAATGCCTTCTGCATCTTTATACATCCTGCCAGCCCACCTCCAAAAGGTAGTGCAGTATTTTGCAATATAGTATCTGTACAATCTATGTTTGTTGTATTAAACTGAATCCTACACTAACTGATTTCCTACAACCACAGTTTCCAGTAGCAAGTGCCCTTTCTTTTAATTCTGTTCTAGCAAAAAATATGGGAGAAGTTGAGAGGGAGAAATAATGTCTTATGAAAGTGATGTAGTAAATGGTATACCTTATCCCTGACAGAAAGCGCCCCAGTGCATCTTATTTGAAGCATTTTCTTCAGGATACCAATGGTTAATCAGAGGTAGCTTTTCTGATTATACACGAAGCCAAGAAATTAACAACTTTTTCACTGCCCATATGAGCCCAAGTTTCTTCTGAGGCTGCCTCCCCTGTCATTCATGATCAATAACTTATTTTCATAAAAAGCATATAAGCAAATGATCATTGGTATCTACAATTCACAAAAATATTCTCTCATATTTTTCTCAATAATGACTAAAAAAAGATGTGATATTCTTATGAGTTTTGTGTTAGATCATTGCATTATTTCAGGCCAGACATCTGCTACACATGATGATAATTTACATACTCATCACTGAAATGGCTCAACATTTAAAAATATTTAAATAGTACTAATGTGGAACACTGTCATCATAAAATGTGCTTTGTGGCTCTTTCCTATATTTGTACTACCTATTTGCAAAATTCTCAAACCTTATTTCTCATTTTGCTAAGTGTTGGCCTCACACACCAGGCTTGATTTTCTCTTCAGCTGTAAATGTAATTATGAAGAGAACTCCAATGAGATTACTTGCCAAACATGTTAAACATTCATAGCTTTGCCATATGCTGTTATGGAAACTGTATTGATTTATAGCAATTTGGGTGTCACTAGATATCACTGATTCACCTGATACTGAATCTAACTGTATTGAGAAATAATGTTTCAAATATTTCATGTGCATCTAGACCTCTATTGAACAAAGAGGTATATATTCTATTTATGTATTTTTGGAGACAACTGGCTTTTATTATTAAAGATACATTTGGTGACTTCTAAAAAAATTAAGGGATATCAAGTTCACATTTACACTATAATAGCCTGGTGGTCAAGAATATATATATTCTTGATGCCAGGCAGACTTAGGTTATAAACTTGATTCAACCACTTAATTGTTCTATAACCTTGTTTTCTTCAATGGTAAGAGAGGAAAAATAATGGTGCCAACCCGACAGGGAGGTAATGCACATAAAGCATGAGATACCTACAAAAAGAGCAATTTTATATAGCTTGTTCTAATATGTGATCCATAATGATTAGCTATTATTATTAGCTATTGTTGCCTGAGCGTTGCACTTCTGTTTAATATTAGTGTCCCTCCTTTAAGTGATGGAGAAATGCTTGAGTATATGGGACCTCATGAGAATGTTTGAAGACCGTTTAGTGAATTTAAAATTTGCCATATGAGACAACTGGTCACTACTATAGTCAATAATACCAATTATTAAAAAAAGGTAAAAAAGCACAAAGTCACAGGATGCACTCTTTCCAGTAAGGTTACAAATGATGTGGCACAATTGTGTTAAGTTTTTGTTTAGGATAGGGGAAGTAAAATGCATTTTAAGCATTCTAGGGAGGACTTATGGAAATGAACACTGTCTTTTTCCTTTTTTATAATTTTTTTGTCTTTTTAAGGCCGTACCCACAGCACATGGAGGTTCCCAAGCTAGGGGTCAAATCAGAGCTGTAGCTGCTGGCCTATGCCACAGCCACAGCAATACCAGATCCGAGCCATGTCTGTGACCTACACCACAGCGCACAGCAATACCAGATCTTTAACCCACTGAGCAAGGCCAGGGATAGAACCTGCATCCTCATGGATGCTAGTCAGATTCATTTTTGCTGAGCCACAACGGGAACTCCAAATGAATACTGTCTTTATATCCACTGAACATACTATCCAATTACATTCAGAGCAGAGAAGAAGCATCTTAAAAATAATTATATTTGGCTGAAAAAAGTGACTGTATACAGCATAATGAATATTCATGCATAGTGAAATCTCTAAGAATATAAAAAAAGTCAGAGGAACCTTTAGCTTTTTTTTTTTTTGAAACTGACTTGGAGCGTACTCTAGGTCAGAGTTCTCAATATGGGGCAATTTTGCCCTCTCAGGGATGTTTGGCAATGTCTGGAAATACTTTTTTGGATTCCACAACCTGGGTAGGAAAAGCTACTGGAATCTAGTGAGTAGATTCCAGGGATGCTGCTAAACATCCTAAATGCCTAGGGCAGCTTCTATCACAAAGAATCATCTAGCTAAGGCTAAGAAGCCCTGCTCTAGGCTAATAACTGTTCAGGGTCAAATGAGTTTAAAGTCACCCATACTCCACATGGATCTTGGGCAGATGCTAGGGAATGGTAGGTGTTTTGTCAATATGGTCAAATCTTACCAGTCTCTGTGTTGGTTCCACATTATGAATCACATACTGAAGAAGTAATAATGGAATGACTATAAATGTCAAGGCTACAAAATACTGTTAAGTTACTTAATCTACTGAGGACTTTATCCCCAAAAGTAGTTGGGCTTACACATTGAGGAGGGCAACCATTCACATTTCAACCAAGAGACCAGAAGTTTCCTGGCTCAGGATTTCTTAAGCAGCATCAATTCCCATAGACAAACAACATATTAATCCACAATGCCATAAACTTAAAGATCAATTCTCAGATAAAAAGTTGTAAGCACAGTCTTTGGATTTTTATTCTCTACTTCTACAAAATTGAAAATCGATCTTCTACGTCAAGAACTTTTGCTTTTTATAAGTACCCTTACACAAACCCTGAATGGTCTGCTTAGAAAGTTATAACCATAAATATGAATGATACCCAAAGACTGAAAGTGTATAACAAAGGACATTACTTTGAAGCTTTGGATTCTGTACTTGGTGTCATCCTGGTGCTGCTGAAGAGACTCTCCGGGAATTCTGTATCTAGAATATCTCCCGTCACTTCTCTCAGATAAACTGCGGGAACCCTGGAAAAACAACAAATGTAGATGAAAGAGAAACCAGTGCTTGAAATTAGAATAAGAAAGTAAATATGTAGATAATAAGTTATCATAGGCACTTAGAGAGATACTTAGAAGAGGAGTTCCCATCGTGGTTCAGCGGTTAGACGTGGCTTGGATTTGGCATTGCTGTGGCTGTGGTGTAGGCCGGTGGCTACAGTTCCAGTTCTGCCTCTAGCCTGGGAACCTCCATATGCCGAAGGAGGGGCCCTAAAAAGACAAAAGACCAAAAAAAAAAAAAAAAAAAAAAGAGAGAGAGAGATACATAGAAGAATGACAGGTTCCCAAGGATAAAGAAGGAAAGTTACTTTGGATGCCACCATAAAAATGAAAACATGGTTCTACGTTGATTATTTGTATTTTTTTCATTGCTAGTCCCCATGCCAGTATGAAATGACTGACCCAGTTTAGTTGAAGGGAAAAAGGGCTAAGTAATAGTGAATTGTCTGGAGATGGTATTTAATGACACCATGCCACTTTTCAATGTTGTATACTATCCCTTGGAATAATACTTGGCATTAAAATATTCTCTGTTCAACATTCTACCTTTTAACTATCATATCACATAGATTCTTAAGCTTAAGGACAGCTTATCAGTGCTTAAAAGCATAAAAAGATTCAGGATATAGACTGCAAATATGTAAGCAAATCATGGAAAGAATCAAAACTTCAGCAAAATTTAATAGAAATACTTGTTTTTATTCTATATGTGGTATTCTAGATTTCTTGATGTGTCAGTTCAACCCAGATCCTACTCAAAAATGTCTAGTTATTGAATGGAAAAATATACTTAATGAAAAGTAATTTTAAGATAGCGTAGACCTTGAAAATCACATCATATTAGTTCCTCCACTAAATCAACATGGCATGATCTAGCTATATTTCCTACTCACTATATCCTCAAATAATATGTTAGAGTTAAGGAGAATCTAAATATAACATAAGTTATATTTTAAATCCAATGTGAAATAAGGGGTTAAATGGTTTTCAAGGAGAAACCCTCAAATTTCTTTATTCCTACAAGGTAAAGAAATTACAAATCACTAAATCTGTCCATTACGTATATATCCCTAGGGGACATGTGAAGAGGTTGTCTTGTCTGGCCCTTGTTTGGCAAGACTGGGTGGCAGGGTTATTTGCTTCGCATCTCTTCTCTGTGAGGAACTTAAAAAAAAAAAAAAAAAGACAGTAGGTAAATCCACTACGTAATTAATTGGCTTGATAATGAAATCCTTTGTAGTAAAAATTCTATCAATAAATAGCACTGGAGGGAGTTCCCATGTGGCTCAGTGGGTTAAGGATCTGGTATTGCAGTGAGCTGTGTGTAGGCTGCAGAAGTGGCTTGGATCCCACGTTGCTGTGGTATAGGCTCACAGCCGCAGCTCTGTCTGATTTGATCCCTAGAATGGGAACTTCCATATGTCTCAAGCATGGCCCTAAAAAAAAAAAAAAGCATTGGCTATAAAATCTAATATTCTACGTGGATCTGAATCCATATATTGCCATATAGAGATAACCTGTGCACTATCATAGCTCCAAGACAAACGGTGATTTGGCAACTTATAATTTTTTTTTGCGCTTTTAGGGCTGTACCCGTGGCACATGGAGAATCCCAGGCTAGGGGTCTAATTGGAGCTATAGCTGCCGGTCTACACCACAGCCACAGTAACACAGGATCTGAGGCGTGTCTGCGACCCACACCACAGCTCACGGCAATTCCAGATCCTTAACCCACTGAGCAAGGTCAGGCATTGAACCTGCAGCTTCATGGTTCCTAGTCAGATTCGTTTCTGCTGAGCCACGACGGGAACTCCGAAAATTTATAATTTAAAAGAAGATAATTCATAAGTTAAAATTGCTAATCAAAAAGTTAAATATCACCAATGTAATGAATAATTTCTTTTAAGTCTTAGGTTTTTCTAAATTATGATTAAAGTTCTAGGGGGCCAAATGACCATCTGGTGATAGGGTCAAAGTCTCTATTTTCCCATATTGTGTTTTATAAGTTCTATTATTTCCAATACTGGTTTCACAAATGTCAATAAACTCTGATAAGACCGAGTGTTAAAAGTCCCCAAGGTTGTTTGGTCTTTCCTCCCACCCTACAATTTTCTTTGCACATCAGGAAGATGTCAAGTGCTCTCATTCAGATAAAAATACTGAAAGAGACAAGCCAACTCTTTCTCACTCTGAAGCCTTTGAAATCTTCTAGTAGGCACAGTTTCTCAGGTACAGACTCCAGATGGTCCAAGGCCACTCGGGTACTCTAGAAAACACAAGGCAAGCAAACACTATAAAAAATTGATCGATACTCTCGGATTGATACTAAAAATCAGCTGTACCATTAGTATAAGCAGTTTAAGATGTAGATTTAGAGAGTCATATAAGAACAAATATAACAGTATTCGTAAGATTAATATATCTTTCTAAATCAGAAAAAAATTTTTTAAAGTATATGAGATACATTTGCAAGACAGACCCAGATGTAAAACCCCTCCTAGATAATTGCTTTCAGCTGATAGACTATTAAACTTTCTATAGAGAATTTTATATTGGTATTAATTTACAAACCTGCTTCAGTGAACATCAGAAATAAATGACAAAGAAATGCTAAGAAGTATTTGCAGTTACTTATATATGGAGCATATTACTTGCAGTTTTGTAGTAGCTTATCTATGGAACATATTAGAGATACTTTTATGTTGCCATTATAAAGAATAAAAGATTTCTTAACAATTATTTCAGTTAAAAAGATAAAGAGCAGTTCTCAAAAGACTTGGAGGAAATATCTGAAAATAAATATTTGTGGCAGGGACATAAAGTCCTATTGATTACAAATCAACAACTTATACAATCTTTAATTATCTAGTCACTGATTTATACACGCCAATACAAGCATTAAGAGGGAATGACTTGAAAATTATTTCAAAGCCAATGTTGAACTAAGAGGTTAAATGGTAGGTAACCTGGAAACCAGAGACTGTATCATATGCACCTCTGTATTCCCAGTCCTGTCACAGGGCAGGTACATAGATACTAGCTTTTCGATGTAAAATGAATTATAATTATTCAGTGAAATAAAGAACAAACCCTATGACTAGAGATGGGAAGAGAGTGAAGTGTCCTGCAAGAACGTGGACATAAGTTTGCACAGAGCTGTTGAGAAGTTAGGGACCACCCAACATGCCGTGTGTTCCCTGACATTGCCCATGTGAATGGTTTTGCACAACAGATTCTGAATGAAGGCTGACACATGACACTTCTGGATTGTGACAGTTAAGAGTCTGTATGCTCCCCCTTCCATCTTAGAACTGGCCATGAGGACCCTGGAGGCTATGTGCTCCAGATGTCACAGCTACAAGATAGAGAAGAACTCCCCACCACAGTGGACTTAATGCAAATGAAAAACCAATTTTTATGTGTTACACTGTAAGATTTCAGTTTTAGTTTGTGCATTGGTTGCATAGCACAGACTTTATTGTGAATAATACCTGAGAATTACATAATTAAACAGAGGCTAATCAGGGTGAATGGCTTCCCCAGCCCGCCTTTTTGGTGGGAAGAAGCTCCAAACGATAAGGATATGGAGGTTTTTTTTTTTTTTATCGGGGGAGTTCAACTTTTCTGGAACTAAACAGGGTTAGAAACTGGTGTTCTTTTTTTTTTTTTTCCTCATGCTCTTTAGGGCTGTGCATGGTGGCATATAGAAATTCCCAGGCTAGGAATTGAATTGGAGCTACAGGTGTTGGCCTACACTCCAGCCACTGTAATGCGGAATCTGAGTCGTATCTGCAACCTACACTACAGCTCACAGCAATGCTGGATCCTTAACCAACTGAGCAAAGTCAGGGATTGAACCCACATCCTCATGGATACCAGTCGGTTTTGTTTCACTGCAACACAACAGGAACTCCAAAACTGGTGTTCTTATCATCTGGTATAACCACTCTCATTTTCTCTCTCTCTCTCTCTCTTTTTTTTTTGGCTTTTTAAGGCTGCACCCACGGCATATGGAGGTTCCCAGGCTAGGGGTCTAATTGGAGCTACAAATGCCGGCCTACACCACAGCCACAGCAAGGCCAGATCCAAGCCGCATCTGCGACCTACACCACAGTTAACAACACTGGATCCTTAACCCACTGAGCGAGGCCAGGAATCGAACCCTCATCCTCATGGATCCTAAGTTGAGTTTGTTAACCACTGAGCCGCAAAGAGAACTCCAGAGCTTCCTATTTTAAATCCTCTTCTCACTTGATGCTGTCCTCTGTCTTCACCTCCAATCCAGAGCTTCTCCGGAGCATACACTTACATCTCCAGGGTTTGTTGAGGAGCAGGATGGGGACAGAGTGTGGAGGGTCAAACTCCTTCTTGAAGACACTTTCAGTGTACTCATTTCCATTCTATTCTTCTGTAATAAGAGGGTACCACCGATTGAAAAGCCTTTCTGGAATTCTGTAGGGTGAATAAAATTTGCCTCCCATACCTAGCCTTTTGACAGGCATTTGCGTTTCACCTTCTCTGTTCTGAGTCATTTTTACCTTTTTTCAATGTTCTTTGACTTGGAGTTATAGATGTCTTCTAGTTGTCAATATGTAAACCACTGTTTCTATTTCTTCATATTCTTATTTTTCTATATGATTTTCGAGAGAAGAGTAGAAATATCCTCAGTTTGTCATTTTGAAGCTGAAAGTTGTACATGCTATTTCTCCACATTCATCACTGTGCAAGTTCCATTTAAAGGACTTAGTATTTTGTTCCCTCCGCTGAACAATTATATTATTGTTAGTCTTTTTGCAGCATGTGCTAGACTCAAACTGCTATGCATTTTATTTTTTTAAATTTTACTTTAGTATAGATGATTTACAATGTTGTATGCATTTATTTTATTTTATTTTTATTTATTTTTTTTTTGCCTTTTGTCATTTTATGGCGGCACCCGCAGCATGTGGAGGTTCCAAGGCTAGGGGTCTAATCGGAGCTGTAGCCACTGGCCTGCGCCGCAGCCACAGCAACGCAGGATCTGAGCCGTGTCTGCAACCTACACCACAGGTGACGGCAACGCCGGATCGTTAACCCATTTAGCAAGGGCAGGGATCGAACCCGCAACCTCATGGTTCCTAGTCGGATTCGTTAACCACTGTGCCACCACGGGAATTCCAGTTGTATGCATTTAAAATGGCTTCATTTAACTCTATCATGTGTAGGAAAGATTCATCAATATGACATGTTTCTTAACACAGGCTCTAATGTATATGTTTAGGGGAACAAGTAGTTTTCGCCACCATGTACATTGGATAACATCTTCTTTATAAACAATGGATTCTATAAATTAGTAGTTTTAAATTTTTATTTTATTTGCTTTTCAGCTCATAATTTTTCTCATTCAAAAGTGACCCTCTGAACCTCAGTTAAATATGTTAAACTCGCTTTGATTTTAAAATAACCAAACAGGTAAGTATTTTTTCTTAAATTTTTCAGTCAACCAGGTGATGCATAAAAAAGCTTTTTTCTTGCATGTTTATACATACTAGTTTATTTTGAGTATATATTCAAATGGATAATACTTTTTTTGAGTAATGCCTAAAAAACTGCTTGGTTCCCTGATTCTTAAGTGCAGGTATTTTTCTACCTCCCTCCCTCACCCTTGTGTCTCCATAAACACCATTATATTTTCCCATCATCTATTTTAATTGTGATTAGTTTATATCCGATTTATGGCTTGAGACTAAATATCTTGCTTAACATCAGAAATACTTTCCGATACAAATTTTTCCCTTCATCCTTATATTCTAGTCAATTAATTAACACCAAATGTACATGTACATATCACAGAAAGATCCTAGACATAGATATCACACTTTCTGTTCTTTAGGAACTTTTAATTTACTTGAGAGAGAATATGCATATCCCAAAGATGTAAGAATTATACAAAAAAAAGTTAGTTGCATATATTTTAAGGAAATTATATGTGCAGATACAGAGATTTCTATAGCATCTGCAACAGTAAGATGTGAAGTAATGAAGATAATGAGTCCAGGCCTGTAGGCACCTCAGCTCTCATAATTTCATGATTAAGTGGTATTTTGGGGAGTACAATTATTTTCTGTTCTTCTCTCTATATATATGCATGTTAGTGTGCTTAAAACCACCACTATGGCACATAGAGTTAAGAGTATGCATAGTCACTTTCAAACTCTTTTTTTGTTTGTTTGTTTTTTAATGTGAGATTGGCTGGGATTCTGTGATTAGAGTCTTGTCACACTACATGTCACTTCAAGTTCACTTTTCCCCCAAAGCTAACTGCGCTAGAGAGACAAGAACCAATAGCAGATGGATAGACTAAATAAGGACCTTGTTGGATTTCAGAGATGCCACTGACGACCTACATAGCATGCTAGTTCTAGAGTAAAATATCGCATGCAGAGTCAGGGAAACTTTATTTTTTAAGTTGGTTAATTATTCCTGCCTTACATAGCCTAATGCTTTAAAGGGCACAGATAAGAATTAAAGGCAAAAGTTCTCAAGTTTACTAATAATGGCACTGGCAAATAACAGGTGCTTGGCTTGTCTTTAGTTTTCTTAAATCAGTTTTCTAGAAGAACAAAATCAGACATTCACAGAGGGGTTTAAAGAAAGACTATTTCTCTTTGGAAATTTTTACAAGGTACTGAACTTTATATCAAACTTGAAAACAAAGAGAAATTCACAATTAAGACTCCATCAAAACAATACACACTGGAGTTCCCATTGTGGCTCAGAGGGTTAAGAACCCAACTAGTATCCATGAGGATGTGGGTTCGATCCCTGGCCTCACTCAATGGGTTAAGGATCTGGCATTGCTGCAAGATGCAGCGTAGGTTGCAGATGCAGCTTGGATCTGGTGTTGCTGTGGCTGTGGTGTAGGCCTCAGCTGCAGCTCTGATTTGACCCCTAGCCTGGGAACTTCCATATGCTATAGGAGTGGCCCTAAAAAGAAAAAAAAATTTCACTAAATTTGGCACTTGGTTTATCTCAGAGGCTTAAGGAGCTGGACTTCCACTGGCCTAGGAGCAATGGCAACACCAATGACCATTTACTCCTAATCCTGTTTTGTAGGATAATGAAAGACTGAACTGTAAAAATATAATTCAATTTTGAACACAATTCTTAATCCTTACTTCACCTTTTAATGTAGATACTACTGATATCCTCATTTTACAGATCAGGCAACCAAGGACCAAAGTGTAAATAACCTCCTCACAGTCATGTTGTGGCAAAACAGGTATGCAAACACAAGCAGTCTGAATGCAGAAATGGCAGTGTTATTATATAAATGTTTTCATCAACTAAAAAGGATAGCAAACAGAAGCTGTAGCAGTGTGTGCTTCACATAAATTCCTAATCCTTCTCTAGTTATCAACTCTTAGCAGCTAGAATTTTGAAGACATGTCCTTGATAAGCTTGCTTCTGGAAAAAAAAAAGTTTTAGGATTAATTAAGGAAGAATTTCATCTTGCCAGTGACTGAAGGATCTGTCCTTGAGGCCATGCATCAAATCATATATATATATACACGAAGGATTGGGACATTCTTTCTGTTGATTACAGAACATTAGGAATGACATTGGGGTTTATGATATTAACACCCTCTCTTCATTTCTGGTAACATTTGTACTAATATAGCACACCATCTGGACACAAGAGGTGGTTCAATAAATGTGGGCTGCATAAAGACAAAGGCAGAGTTACTATGTTATAATCATCGCACTGAATCTTGGCCTCTGTAAAAACCTAAAAGCAAAAGTTTGCTGTTTCATTTATTTTCTCTAGACTAAGGGCAAGATCAAGTGATAGAAACAACAGTGAAATGCAAAAATCTTGTCTATTAGGTCTTAAGCTACCTACAGGCATGCTTAGATATCTGTTGAAGAGGGCAATAAATATGCTGGCAATTTTACTACCGCAAAATCTTTAACACACACCAAATTGCTATGGAGTTCAACAATTTGTGTTGGTCTATAGTATACTTTAGACATTCCTTTGCTTAAGACTTCAGGGAAATTGAATAATATAGTATGACAACATAAGTAGCAGCAGTTAGGTATTAGAAAGGAGCTTCACTGTAACTCTCAGATTCTTGTTGCCCTTAGAGAAAGCTAACTAAATAGATTTAATCATAGGTATATTTTAGCAAGTATACTTTTCTTTGTAAAAATGCACATGTGTTTATTTTCTTATTAACAGATAGCCATCATTTTCTTATAGTCCTATTAAATTAATATGTTTTGGGGATTAGATGACAAATAGAGGATACGGTGTCTGTATTTTTATTTTAAAAATAAATGTGTGCATTTTGGCACTATACAGATGTTAAATAAATGAGGTTATGAAGTAGTTTATTTGGGTTCAAAAATGCAATTCTATTTCATTTGGAAAGAGATCCACTGCAAAACTTTTTTGACAAATGGCTGAAAGACAGTAAAAGGACCTGAGTAAATAAGTTTGAAGGAGAGGAAGGGTGAGATCATAAAAAAGGATAGACTGTCTGCCTTTTCACTAGTGGTGACTCGATCCAGCACAGCTGTATCGGCTTCATAGGGTCCTCTTTTCATCCAAACGGTATAAGACACTTGCTGGAACCAAATGGAAAGTAGCAGAGAATAGGCTGGCAAAGTCCTTGTGTAGATACACATCCTTCAAAGAGCCCCAGTGGTCAAAGTTATGTGGACTTCTTGGAATACAGAAGGAGTCCTGCTTCTGGATTGGGTACTTTAAGAGAGGTCTAAATACTTAGAAGTGTTTACATGTGTCTTAGAGTAAGAGAGTACATAAGGCTTGTTTTTTCTGTTTGTTTTTTTAAATCAGTTAATGCAGCAGCATCACATCAGCGACTATATGTGACCTAAAATCCAAACTTTTGCCAATAACAAATTCTATGTATCTTTGTATAAAACTACTCTAATCAAAAGCAGTAGATATCCTTTAAAAAGCACAAGTTTATGGAGTTCCCATTAAGGCTCAGTGGTTAATGAACCCGACTAGTATCTACGAGGATGTGGGTTTGATTCCTAGCCTTGCTCAGCAGGTTAAGGATCCGGTATTGCTATGAGCTCTGGTGTAGGTTGCAGACATAGCTAGGACCATGCATTGCCTTGCCTGTGGGGTAGGCTGGTAGCTGTAGCTCTGATTGGACCCCCTAGCCTAGGAACCACCATATACCATGGGTTTTGCCCTAAAAAAGACAAAAGACAAAAAAAAAAAGAAAGAAAAGCACAAATTTATGAAATTTAAGAATAGGTAGTGTGCCTTCACTGGAAAATTTAGATAAAGAAAGCTTTCCAGGTATTTTTCCAACTCTCATTCACAGTAATTTTTTTCAGTGAAAAACTATATGAAACCTATAGAATCTGTCATTCTAGATAACTGCTTTCTTATTTCTGGACATAACCAAATTATAAGGTATAGTCAACTCATGATCTCACTATTAGCTTAATTTGGGAATTTTGTTTTCAATAAGAAACACCAAGCATGAGTTTGAGAAAGGAAGACAGAGGAATAAAGAAACACTTTTCTTCCTCTTGAGGTCCCCTCTTTGAATAGTTTTCTTGCCACTCCCTGATATAAAGGAAAGAAAAAACACATACAAAGAACAGCGAGAACTTGTTCAGTGTTCTCTGCATGCTGAACCATGAATTAGCCTTTACAATTGGTCTACAAGGACAAGGGTCTTCAGATCCACATTTTAATTCTGTGAAATCACTTTATTTCTTAAAATTGAGAGCTAAATATACTAAACAAAGAAAAGAAATTTAAGAACTTTTGCCCCCCAAATGCAATTATATGTTAATAATGGGCAAACAGGATAAGCAAGGGGTTCCTAAAAGAAACCGAGTTTAGCAATTTCTACTTAAGGTGGCAGGTAAAGAAATGAAGCTTGTAGATTGACTTCCCCCAGTCATGTATTTCACGCTGACTGATGGACAGTGATGTGGTGGAAGGGATGCTGAACCTGACATCAGTGGAGACATAGTGACAGTAATGGTACTTGTATTTTGTGGTTTGGGAAGTATCACTTTCCTCTGGCCTTCTAAGCTTCAGTATTTTATTTGCAAAATGGGGATAAATAATCTTTTTTTTTTTTTGCTTTTTTTAGGGCTGCACCCGTGGCATATGAAAGTTCCCAGGCTAGGGGTTGAATCGTAGTTGTAGCCAACGGCCTACATCACAGCCACAGCAATGCCAGATCTGAGCCACCTCTGTGACCTACACCTCAGCTCACAGCAACGCTGGATCCTTAACCCACTGAAAGAGGCCAGGGATAGAACCCATAGCCTCATGGATCCTAGTCGTGTTCAGTAAACGCTCAGCCACAAAGGGAACGCCCAGGATAAATAATCTTTATTATTGCATGCTCACAGGGTGACTGTCTAGTAAGAGTAAATGTGAAAGTGCCTTGAAAACTGTCAACTACTTTCTAAACAGCAAGTATTAAAAAAAAAAAAAAAACTGATTCGGTGAGGTACCAGCAACTCTAATAACTCTCAAAAGGAGAACAGGAGGACAATGACAATCTAAAATTACATCTAATAAAAATTAGTCAACAAAGGAGAAACAAGGCAAATGTAATTAAAACTATAAGCAATATTTATAAATATATTTACTGTTCTACAGACATCATCTAACATAAAGGAAGGGAATTGTAATGGCACATAAATTGCCTTGTACATACTGTGCCCTCAATGGAGAATGTCCCTCCAGTCTCCTTATCGGGTTAAAACTCCACCCCCCTCAACATTAGGATCCTTTTCAAGCATACAGGAAATCTGAAAGAAATTTATAGCCCTCACCCAAATACCTAACACCTAGATTCTACTACTAACATTTTTTTTAATATTTGCTTTATCATGTATTAACCCGTCTATCCATTAACCCAACTTATTTTTAGATGCATTACAAAGTAAACTGTGTACATTAGTCCACTGTCCCCTAAAGACTTCAACATGCATATCATTAATTCCACTTGAATATTTTTAATGTAAAATTTGCACTAATTTGTAATGAAATATATAAATTTTAAGTGAACTGATTAACTTTTATTATCTTTGTTTTTTGGCAGCACCTCAGCATGTGGAAGTTCCCAGGCCAGGTATCAAACCCATGGCACAGCTGTGACTTAAGCTACTGCGGTGACAATGCTGGATCTTTAACCCACTGAGCCACCAGGGAACTCAAACTTTCATTATCTTTTATCACTTCCTTAGGGAAGGCTCCCTGAGGAAATTTAAACAAGCTCTCAGTTACATCATGAGTCTCTCCTTCACAACACTTATCATAGTAGTATTTCATTTATTTGCATGATTATTTGATTAATGTTAATGTGGACATGGCAATAAGCATCACAGGGGTGGGGAATGTCTGTCTTTGTTCATCACTGTACCCCCAATATTCCATTCAGTGCTTCCACAGACAAGGTATTCAATAACTGCTTCTTGAATGAACAAATGAATCTTATTCAATGAAGGGAAGGGTTGTATCCATTTATTCAATCTGCAAACATTTACTAAATGCCTATTCTGTGGCAGACACTACAGGTGAGCTGAGTGAGAACACAAGATGAGGCCAAAGATGCCTGTTGCAGGATCTCAGAGAGCCTTTTAGGCCACAGTGAAGTTTTTGTATTTAGTTCTGAGTGAGATAGAAGGTCTTTTGAGGGTTTTGAGCAGAGGTGGACATGCTCCAAAAGGAACCTCTGATGTTGTCTGCAGACTGCTGGCCCCTAAGCCCCCAGCAAGGGGAGGCTGGCAGAGATAGGGAGTAATGCAAGACAGGGAGTGAAGCAACTCACGCCCAGGCCGGGGACCTGCTGAGCAGTGGAAACTCTGAGACCCACTTCTGGATGCCATTTGGGTGGAGTTCCCTGAGAAGCTTATTGCAAGAATGTACTGAACCTCCAAAAGAACCAGTGGTGCCATGCCAAAAGCTCTCGATTTACTCCAAACATTCTAACATCTCAAGAACACGCGTTCTGACCATAAACTCCTGAATATGTCCTAAATGTCCTCACAAAATGGCTTCTCTAATGCTTAGATTATTTAAATTAATTAGATTATATTTTTATTTGTGGTAACCTGTTTGAGAACAGCAAGGTATATCTGCAGGAGAAAGGTATAGTGGAAAAGATGACTGACTAGCAATCAGGTGATAAAAAGTTAGATCTTGTGACCAGTTGTAGACCAGTTGTACGAACTTGGAAAAAAAGCATGCGACATGTGAGCCTCAACTTCTAAGTCAGGAAAATGGGAAAGTAGGATCTGAAATCTCTAACAGTCCTTTGGGCTCTAGTTTTAGTCTCCTGTAGCTTTAAGTTCTACCCATAGTAGGCTGAAAAGACTGTGAAAAATGGTTTTATAAAGAGAAAGTAAAATAAGGAGAAAACCATACAGGGATTACTATTTACCCAAGAGCACCTGTGAGGTGGAAAAACCTTCATTATTTTGTGGGAGAAAGCAAAGCTAATGACTGCAAAAGGAAAACAGAAAGAAAGACATATTTGTCTTCTTGGGTATTTGCCCCATTAAATTAATAATTCCAAATATTTGCCATTTTATTTAGAATACCTCCAAAAGCAGGCAAAGACCTTGCTTTCCATTTTTTTAAATTTTATAACTGTCCTAACCAAAAAAAAAAAAAAACAATTTAAAACAGGAAAAAGATATTATAGTTTTCCCCTCATCTAAATGCTGCTAATTAGCTTCTGATTCTATTACCATAAGTGTTATTCCATATTTTTGCTTCTCTCAAAGTTTCTGTGCCATCATGACTTTGCACACTATGGACGAATAAATGTTGCCTGACACCAGGCTATCAGCCACTGCAGCCACTTCTTGACAGTGAAGGCCTGAGGGGAATTCAGGAGAAGATAAACAGGATACTGGCCCTAGATGATAGTCTGTGTACTCACCTATATGGGAAAAGAATCTAAAAAGGAACAGATATATGTATAAACTGATTTACTTTGCTGTACACCTGAAACAACTTTCTAAATCAATTATATTCCAATAACATTTATTTTTTAAAGAAGATGCATATCTAAGGAATAATTTCAGTGACCCCAGACTCATGCATCGTCTCATACATAGAAAAGCACTAAATCATTAACTTGAGATGTCTTTTTTGTGACTAGCAGTAATCTTTCACAGTTCGACTACATTTTTTTAAGCAAAAACTTCTATATATCCTGGCTCCTTCCTTACCTCTTTGAAACAGTTCCTCAGGGGCATCTTAGAGGCTGTATCCCAACTATATAGTCCTCAGTAAAGTCACCAAGTAAAACATAATTCTCATATTTTAGGTTGTGCTTTTTTTGTTGTTTTTCAGCCGACATGAAGGCCCATCTGTTTGGAATATTCTCTACACAGTCCTTAAGTTAGCTCACTGACTGTCCTTCTGCAAGACTTAGCTTGATCACTCTAACCTCCCCTAACATGGCAGTTAAAAGCATGGGCTCTTAAGCACCCAAGTTGAAACTGGTTTAGACACCTACTGGCTCTGTGTTCCTATGGAAGTTCCTGATCTCTCTGCACTGGGACTCAGTTTTTTCATTTATAAATAGGAATGATAGTAGTACTCATGATGGAGAACTATTTTAAGGATCAAGTAAATTAACACTTATAAAGTACCCAAAACAGGGAGGAGCACTAGTAGATACTCAATATACACTAGCTATTACTACAACGATCATGCCAGTTACTATTCTGTGAACATTTCCCCTAAAGCATGGTTAGTACCCATTTTTAGTGCTTCTTATGCATATACATGCCTCCTATCACTTGTCTAATAATTTCCTGTGTGCTTACTTGTCCCTTTCAGTAGACAGCACATTTCTTAGAGGCAGTACTATATTCTTCCCTACATTTCCACAACAGATTTTAGTTTTTTGGGAAAAACAAAAACCAAAAGACTTCTCAAGACATAGGTCAATAAAGACTTGTTTAGAATTTATAAATGTTGTGGGAAAATATATACTGCACAAAATTATTTTTATTTTTATTTAATTTATTTTTTTTATGGCTGCACCTGCAGCATATGAAAGTTCCCAAGCTAGGGGTCATATCAGAGCTGCAGCTGCTGGCCTACGCAACAGCCACAGCAACACAGGATCTGAGCTGCATCTGTGACCTACACTGCAGTTTGTGGCAACACCAGATCCTTAACCCACTGCACAAGTCTGGGATCAAACCATCCTCCTGCTGAGCTACAAGAACCCCCAGCACTATTTTTAAAGGTAGAATTTCAAAATTGACTTTTTTGAGGGCCAGGGAATATTTTTAAACACATTCAAAATTAAATAATTTAAAATAAATGGAAGAAAACTGAGGGTCAGTAGAGTTAAATTGTCTAGGCAGAGTTAAAGTGAGGGAGATGAGAACAAAATCTTTTGTAGACCTAATAAGGTGCAGAAGGAAACATACGATGTGGAGAGTAGCCTCTCCAGTGGATGAGTTGACAGGGGCTTAGCTACTCCAGGCCATGATGACACTGGACTCAGGGCAGATACTGAGAAATGCTAATCATTTCCCCGAATACTGTGCAAAGCCCTAACCCCAAGGCCTCAAGTCATGCTAAAGTAGACAATCACATTTTCCTCTTTCATATTTAACATGGAACAGAGAGTCCTGATATGGAATACTGATAAGGAATGATAATTGTTTTGGCTGAGGTAGGGTCCAGGCTAATTTACTAAAAAGCTCCTTGGTGAGGTGAACATAATTAATCTATGTTCTCAAAGTGAAGGGTTATTTTCTTTTAGAGAGATGTCTTGTGTTCTCAAAGAGAATGACAAAACAGATTAATCATTTTCCATTCCTCCACACACAGCGCTTGGATGTTGAAAGAGCATGTGAACAGTTAATCCCCCTATATGGATGAGTTTCTGGTGACAGGCAGATCAGATCTAAATAGAAATCAGGCAAGGTATTTTATTGCTAAAACTGTGGCTTTCAGACTTAATTCAAAAATAACTGAGATCAACTCTGCCTACACTTTTAAAGTTCGCTTTCATAATTAATCCTTTTTTGAACACTTAGAAACACTCTTTTGGATCTTGTACAAAGCATTCCCCTGGCTGACTGCTGCCAAAGCAGACAGAAGCAGAGAGTATCTAGAATATTTTAAAACTATTGAAAAATCTAACTGATCTCTTAAGGAAACCAACTCCAGGCCACACTTAGTTCAAAGCACCAATAATTTGAAGTTACAGCAATATATTTTAGCTGATAGCTCACTTAAACAATTAATGTTAAAGGTGAATTCTAAATAAGTTTAAGATGCTCTGTTAGGGTATGTCTCGTTTGGCTGAACAGAAGGGCAAGAAAGGATAAATGAAGTATATATGTGAGCAAAAGTATATATTTTTAAATAAATTTGTCTAGTTTCTGAGTTTTCAAACCTGGGCTGAGAAAGATGGGCCATGAAAGCCAGTGAGCATAATACAGCTGACAATATTATTTGATGAACAAATTCATCTGACATTTGCCACAAACAATTGTTTTACTGAAACTTCAATTGCTAGAAAGTTTTTTTCTATTTTCCAAATGAAAGCCATGCATTCATTCAATTGGACAACAAGGAAGCTTTGTGGCCTGGTGGTTAGTATGAAAAGGAGTTGGTCTTGCCAAAACAATTTGAAATTTTGAACTTGGGCTCCCCTCGCCCCCAACTTCATTTTAACACACTCAACTAAAATCAAGTTCTGTAGCCTTTACTGGAAACATTAAAATAAAAAAAGAAAGAAACCACTACCACCAAAAACAAAAAACCCGAAGTAGCCAAAACAATATGACTTTGGACATTTACAGTATGTTATAAAAACTTTAGAAAGTATGGAATACTCTGGAAATTAGGCAGGTTTCATAGCATTTATTATATAGAAACTGGATAGGACATGTAGTCTTCTCTTTATCCAACAGCATTTACTGAATAAGCACCTACTACATGCCGATCAAACTATAACATCACTATATTCTGCTAAAGATGACCAGATTTAGTTCAAACATATTCTTTTGGTTCCTGAACGACAATAAATTATTAGTGTAATAAAGAGAAATATTTATATCATATTGTAATTTTTCATTCCCTGCCTTTTTCCCCATCAAATTGGAAATTTTTATTTTTTATGGCCTCACTCGTGGCATACAGAAGTTCCTGGGCCAGGATTGAATCCAAGCCACAGCTGTGACCTATGCCTTAGCTGCAACCTATGCTGTAGCTGTGGCAACGATGTATCCTTTAACCCACTGCACCAGGCCTGGGGTGGAACCCAGGCCTCCACAGTGACCTGAGCTACTGCAGTTGAATTCTTAGCCATGGCGGGAACTATGGAAAATTTAAGTATAGGGACCATATGCCTTACTCTTCTTTGAATCTGTAATGATAACATATAATAACTACTCAATAAATATTTATTGAATTTGGTGCTATAATTGCTTTCCAGTCATCCAGTAACTACATATGTACAATGATACTTTTTAAATTTGCTAACGTGAAACTGTGGATAGTTTACATTTGATATGGGAATGATTCCATGGGCTGTCAAGTGAATATGGGTGTGCCAGGAGTTCTAGAATATACTCGACATAATGAAGTTGCAACACTAGCATCAATGAGAAAGGTATTCCACTTTTTTTTGAGGACTCCTGCTCCCTACATTTTCTTGACCTATTCTAGCTCTAAGTCAGGACACCCATGAGGAAGTATAATACCACTTTCCCTGTCCTTTCCTCACTCCCACTCAACTTTTGTTGGAAGCCAGAGGTGAAAGCTTTGTTCTATATTATTTCTAAGAAGGTGCAGACATAGGTACATACGACAAACTCATGCAAGATCTACTTTAAATATATGTGGTCTCTTCCTCTTAAACTTTGAGGGAAGCTAGTGCTTTAAAGGAACTTTCTGGAGATACGAACAAGATGCCTATTGATAACGAAAATTGAGTCTATCAAATTTGCTGAAATATCACTTTAAGTCAGTTGCAATTTACCTACTCTGTGAATACAGGAGATTCATTTGTAATAAAAACAAATAGACAACAAAGAAACAAAAAGATGGGAGTACAGAATGTAAGTCTGTTCCCAGATCCTGGCCACTGTTTTGTTTAATCCTTAGCATATCAGTAAAATTAGTCATCACCATTTACTATTCATGTGCAATGGGTTAAGTTTTAAAAAGATACCTTAGTTATTTGACAAATACTTTAGAGAATAATAGAAATAGTAAAAAATGTCAATAGTAAAAATGAAACTTTAGTAAGAATTTAAGTGTGTTATATGTTCTCTTGATTTTGAAGGTATTAATGCAATGGGCTACTGAATAACTGTCATCCATGATTCTGGAGAATACCTATCTTATAAATACTGATTCCAAATTTCAAGTATATTTCTAATGAATTCTATTTTACCAGTACTTCTGGCTTGTAAACACAATACTTACGAGAGATTTAAAACACAATACTTCTAAAAATGTGACAGCTTCTAATTTTTTTTAAATTGATAATGCAGTCTTCTTTACTAGATAATTATAGATTTTTTATTTTTTAGATTTATAAACATCAATTAGAATGGTCAATCCAACAAAAATTTTCATTTCTATATTACCTTTTATTTCCAGTCACATTTTTATACAATCTGCTTTTAATGTTCATTCATTTATGAACCATATGAAGTAAATTTTAGTGCACAAACATAACTAAAGATGGAAGAGTACTGTCACATATTCTTTCAGCGAATGCACTGGCCCAAGTTCTTGCTGCAAAATACTGCATAATGAAGTCTTCCTTGCTGCAAAATACTGCATGATGAAGTCTTCCTTGCTGCAAAATACTGCATGATGAAGTCCTAACTGGATGAGAGTATCATGTTTCCCTTTGTCCTTAGAAATATTTTGTTCATTCATTGATTCCTGAGTTTGCAAAAAATTCATCTAGGATATTATCATCTAAGACTCATAATCTGACTTTTTGCATACACAACTGATTTCACCATCGTCATTAGTGTATAGAATATCCTTGTCTCCTTATATTCATCTGATAACTGTGAAATATCTTCTTTCTCTTTGTTATTATGGGAGGAAATGAGACCTTCGGAATTCTCAACCTCCATTCAATAAAAGTAATAATCACAATAATGAAAAGGACTATAAAACTTCTTCTTGAAAGATAATACAATATTTTGATGGGAGGCACTTCTCCATGGCATTGCTACACGCCTTATGATGGCTTTTGTCCCAGAAGAGCTTTTCAAGAATGTTTATAGAGCAAATAGACTTGGAAAATAGAGACACTCTCTTCCTCTGGGTAAGACTGGGTAGAAATTTTGTAGCTCCCTTTATAAGACTGGGGGTTACATAAACTCAGGGTTCCTCAGCTAGCATACAAACTCATTGCATGTGCAACACACACCTGGACCCATCTCCAAATTGCTGTTACAGGACTTGGGAGGCAATGGCAAATGATACAAACACGTAGCTCATATTGCCAGCTGTGCTGTGAGTAATAAAGTCCTTTGTCACGTGTCTTCTTCCAGCATCTATGACAGTGTGGCAGTCTAACATGGTAAACTGTGAGAAGTGAAAAATTCTCAGACTCCAGTTCTTGATATTCTTTGGACAACACAATAAACAAACTGAAATGTTATGTAACAGTGGCGATTTGGGTCACTTATTGCAACATCCTTCTAGGGGATCCCATTATCCCTCCGTTTTCATATTATTTTGGTCTCTTCCAGCATTGTTAGGAACAATTGATGAATAACAATAAAATAATTTCTAGGATGATGAAATAGGAAAACGTTTCAAGAAAATAAGATCACCAAGATTGATTATGTATCCTAGATTTATAACAGGCTTCAACAGACCCAGATGGTATTTACAAAACAAAATGAAATTTTTTCTATGTTAAAAATGAGGAAAATTTCTTTTTGTTCTTTGTAAGATCTTAAAAGAATAAAAGTAAAAAAAAATCAATCCTTACTAGAAGAAATTAATATACCCAAGTTGAGTCTAATTAACCCTGATGGATACTGAATATTAAACTACACTTAAAAGGCTCTTGTCCTTTTACCATCACCTCTCAGAATTCTCTTCATCCTTTTAGTGCCAAAGTTCTCCTTCCTGTGAGGCTAGTTGTTCATGAAGTACTTGCTCCATGCTGCCTTTCAAGATAAACCAGTGTAAACTCAGTCCTAGCTGGTAGTCACTTGTTGGAGAAATGAATGAAAGAAATGAATAAATGGAGAAATGAGTGTGATGTTAAGAGGAGGACCAACACAAAAGTAGAAAAGAAGAGGGGGGAAAAAAAGAGAGAGATGAAGGAGGTAGGTAATTTATGTATCTTAGCCCATATGTCAAAACCAAATTGACTTGAATAGTCAATTTGCTCAATATACTGATTTACAAAGGAATGTATTTGTTTTTGAACTCTTTATATGGTTTCCAAAGATAGTGCTTTGTAAACTGGCCAGTCTGTTAAAATTTATTCAAATCAGAGAAATTAATCACTTGGTGAATTCATAATTTGCCCTTGAAGTTAGGCCTGACAAGGTTAAATTTTAGTAAGAAGTTAAAGTAAGCACCCAAGATACCTGGAAAATTTTTAAAATAATGTTTGAGAAAGAACCTTGCAACTATTGTTTTGGTAGATTAGAAATAATCACAGTAGGGACAGAATACATAATGGTTTCTGTAGAAAAAGCATGGAATTAATTCAGTGGAAATTAACAGGTCTACATCCATGAAGGCAGAGTCACACTAGGCTCTAGGGGATGGTCTGTAAAGATACATTCTCTATTTTTTTTGGTCTTTTTAGGGCCACACACATGGCATATGGAAGCTCCCAGGCTAGGAGTCAAATCAGAGCTGTAGCTGCCAGCCAAAGCCACAGCCACAGCAACAAGGGTCTGAGCTGCATCTGTGACCTACATCACAGCTTACAGCAATGCTGGATCCTTAACCCACTGAGCGAGGCCAGGGATCGAACCTGCGTCCTCATGGATGCTAGTCAGATTCATTTCCGTTGAGTCAAGGCAGGAACTCCAGTAAAGATACATTTTAAAAGGGCATGTAAAAGATGGCTTAAGTCAGTGATTTTCACCCACGACTGCATGTAGAATCATCTGAAGAACTTTAAAGGCACTGAGTCCTACCCCAGGTCAATAGAATATGGGGGTAGGAGTGTGTTGAACTAAAATTATTAGGATTATTAAATAAGAACTATAAATCTAAATTTATCAGATCCTAAATTTGAAATAATTAAATAGAATTTTGGAGGTAAAATTTATGTAACATAGAGTTCCAAGACACATTAACCAGTGTGACAAAACTAGGACCAGAATGCAAATGTCCTGATTAATGAGCCAAAACTTCCTAGTCCACATACTGCTCTTGTGACTTGTAAAGTTAGTACACACATAAAGGAGGAATTTTTTTTTTTTTAATTAGAGAAGGACTTTCCCATGCATGACTGCATTTCATCTTCTCAGCAAACCTGTGACACAAGCAGGCCAAGTATTAGGCACATTTCATAGACAATAGAAAATTAGGATAAAAGGAGTTAAGTGAGTTGTGCATGTGAAAGAGCCAAGACTCAGAACCAGGTCTTCTAACTCTCACTCCACCAAGTCCTAATCATTCACTAAGAAATTTCAAGACGACTTGGCTTTTGCCTTACCCTCTCAGTCTGGGAACAAACACACTCTTTTTACCATGGAAAAAACAATGTCTAATGTGGAGTCTTAAGGTATTAAAAGCAAAATAAGTTCTGAGTTAGAAATGATAAGGATAAAGCTGAAAGGGGGTACTTCACAGAATCCAGGTGTTTTCAGTCAGTGAGTCTATATTTAATGAACTTTTAGACTATCTTGTTAATGTCTAACGACAAACAAACAAGTTAAGGATGTGTTTTACTGGCCTTTGCCAATATAGGTTTGGATATAGGTAGAGAGTGAGATGCAAGTGCAAAAAATGTTGAAGAAGCTCCAGAAAATCATTTATGGAACACCAACTATGCAAAATAATTAAGAACAGAGCCTAAAGAAAATAAAGAGGGAAGGGTTATTTTGATGGTTTGGCCTTTTACTGTTTGATGTTCAAAGATAATGTATTTGGGGGCAATGATACACTAATATTGTTCACTAATGTTAAATAATTAACATAAGACCACTCTGGATATTTATATTAATAGTGCTAATGGTGACAGTTATACTCTCTCCAGCCTTTCATCTGAGATCAAAGTCTGTTAAAAGCCCTACACAAACAGTGTAAACAGTTGTGTAAGTGGAATTAGAACATAAAATCAAAAAAGATTGACTGAGGCATTTAATATCACTGAGCAAGCTCATAACAGAACTAGTAATTCAACCTAGGGGAACACCAACTCTCTTCTTCAACAATCGCCAAGGAAGAAAACTACATCAAAGTTGCTGTAATAAACTCCACTTACCAATAGGTTGAAGGACTATTTTAACAATTTCAAATATGGTCCAATAATGTCAGGTGTCCTATTTATGACTCCACTTCTTTCCCTGCTCCAGGTAAATATGGCATCTGGTTGTTAATTTCTTCCTCTTCACTTTGTATCATTCACTAGATAGTTGCTAAAGCATTCCTTACTCATGCCTTCATTATTCTCTCAACAGTCACCAGTGGAGTATGAGGGAAGAACTTGAAGTCACTCATCAGGACACTTGAATTCTAGCCCGAGCTTTGCCACACTTAGCAAAGCTTGAGCTAGAATTCATAAAATCCTCTGGCCTCCAGACTTCCTATTTATAGGGTGTGGGGTTTTGACAATGGTCTCTAAGACTCCTGCCAGTTGTAACACTACTTAAAATGTGAGATCCGTGGCAGCAGGGATCTAATCTGCTATATGCCCTAGGACACTGTTGAGATACAACAGAGATGCAACAAGCATGTTATATACTGCTACATGATTAAATCAGGGTGAACTGTTTATAAGCTATTGTTGGTAGGGTGGATATTTGTGAAGATCAGTTTTTAAACTCCTCCTAGACTAGAAGAGCCTATTAGGTAAAGGACCCTTTAAATATCATCTACTCCATCATAATCATTGAAAAAAAAAAGTAAGCAAACTGAAATGTAGAGAGGTTAAAAATCTTGCCCAGAGCCATGTGCCTGGTTATCAGGAAGATATGACCAGCACCCACCTTTTCTGATTCTAAATTAGATATTGTTTTACTATATCACTTTCCATCATTTAAAATTAGGCATATTATAATTTTCAGCTGGTCTGTATGAAGTTGGTTAAAATTAGATGCACAAAGTGAAAAATTCCCAAGTCACCTTTTAATGTAAAGGCTACTTCAAAAATGTGTGTAACAGAAACTACCCCCATCAACTATATATTAAAGGTGTAATACCAATATTTCATTTTGTAGTTAGGATCTTAAAAAAAAACTTAGTACACTATTATTCTGAGATTTCATTCTGATACGCACTTTTGGAACAGAAAGCATTTCTTATACGTATTACATTTTTCAGAAAGATACTTCAGAAAGTGTTTTATAATATACACTCATATTACCTTTACAATATAAAGTAAGAGTCTTTTATCCAGAGAATGCACTGTCATTGGTAGTGTTTGGAGCAGGACTATAAAACACATTATCAGGCAAGGCAGTTGGGCAGTCTACTTATCAGATTCGCGTACGAAGCTGTCAGTCTGACCTCCAAACACTGAGCAATTCAATAATACTAAATTCATCTGCTGGTAAAACTGCATTCAGTATGTAAGTTCTCAATGATATTTTCCCTATGTTACCACATTTAATGAAAAATTTGACAGGACTGTAAGAAATGATTTTTGCAGGCTGAAGGAAGCCTTATGTTTAAATTGGTCATCATCACCTTTTGCCACAAGGTTGCAACTCTGTACCAACAGCCCATTTGTTTAGTAGCATTTTCTTCATTTGAACATAAGCATGGTATTGGTTTTGAAATTTAACCCTTTGAAGATGACACCATTATTGGAAAACGTACACATTTTAATACCAACACAGAATGCGGGCTCTGTATTTTGGGACAAGGTGGCGAAAGGAGAATGTCTAGATTGTTTCAACCAAGATCCCTCATGAGAGATTCATGAGGATATTTCCGTTTGCCCTCGATGCGAATATACAGAAGGTAGACTAACATTAGAGCAGTGGGAAACTTGGCAGAACGGGCTAGGACAGGGTTTGTGCAAAACCCTTTTCCGGTTTCAGTTTGAATGGGTTCCCAGGAAGTGTCAAGTTTGAACAAATCCAAAATTTTACAATGTAGCTCAGCCAAAACTGCTGAGATTCACCTGATTCTGGGTCAAAACCGTACAGAGCACACTGCGTTTTAATTGGTGCAAAGCCAATTTGACTGAACTTTTCAGGCAACTTCAATGAGAGGCTTATAGCCTTGGCAAAACCAAAAATGAACCTAGCTCGATCTTTGGTTTTGAAACAGCAAGTTCTGGCTTTATAAAGAGATAAAGGCAAGTTTTACTTAGATTCAAGATTCTTACAAATACTTAGAAGAGGCACTGCAAATAATTAACAGTGATTTGGCCACATTTACATACTCAAGCCAGTTATTTCCTGAGCTAAACGGGGACACTTTAGTAAGTACATTAACTCTACTGGGGCCATATACTCTTAAGTGCCCCAGAGCAGAACTCGGTATCCTAACGAAGAGTAACGGCCCTTCTTCAACAATTCCTGTGCCTGGAGAAAAGCTTGCATGCATAGTAGTATGAAACCCAATTAGTGCTAGATCCATGGTGGGAAGGAAAGAAAATGAAAAGTAACAACCTCCAATGTAGAGGTTGTTACTAATGGTAGACAGGTCAAGTCAGAACGCATAGCACCACTTAGTAATTTCCATAGAGACAGATCTTGTACTCTTGGACACCAAGATCTTGAGGATCAACTGGTGAGCATAGTCCAACTCTGTCACCACTAATATTAGCTCAATGTATCCTTTGGAGATGTGCTTAAGGCTCTAACAGTTTTTTAAAAATAAAAATAATATCTCTAAAAGTTTTCAAGTGTCTTTAATTTTTCACAGATAGGCAAATTTGTGCATTTTTTTCTCCATAGAGCTGCAGGTTAGGATTTATCTTATGCTATTTCCGTATGTATATACTGAAAATATAGGAAGATTAGGTGGTTTTAAATGACTTAGGTTTGAGAAGTCTGATGTCGATAAAACACTAACATTGCAACTACACAATTACATATTTGTTCCAAGTCAATGATTTTCAAAATTTTGATTTTATCCTTCCTAAATTATTTTTAAAACTGTGTATCTCTCTTACTCTCTTGTTCTACACACCCATTTTTAAGTTGTTGAAATGCTTTCATCATAAGTTTAGGTCATCACAAAGGATAAAAATTCTGGAATGTTGTAAACACATTTTCAAATGAAACTCATATTATTCATATAAACTTATTCAGAGAACTTCAAGTCTCTCATTAGTTACCACTAATTATCCACTTACAAAATAACTAAATAAGATCTTCTTTAAAAGCCAGAGATTTTATATTATTCATTTTCTCTTTGAATTTATTTCAAAACTGTTTTCCCTCACACTTTTATCCTATAATAAAATGTAAAAATATGCTTGCAGGCCTTTTCATTGGTTATCCTATCAACCTCATCCTTCTCTGTATACACACACACACACACACACACACACACACACACACACAGAAGAACTGATTTTTATAACTCCCTGTGACCATAATGCGCTAAGTGTTATATATTATTATGGACTAAATTATCATGTAGTTAATATTAGGTATAATAAAATTTTTGAGAAAAAATTAAGTGTAAAATGTTAAAAAATGCCAGATCTTCCAAACATATATCTCGTATTAGGATGGATATAGTTTCCTCTTCTCCTTATACTCAATTACCTCATGTATCCATAGGTAAATGCTAATTTTTATTTCAATAAAACAGGGTTCCATTTCTATTTCTATTTTTCATTTTTATAGATTTTTCTCACTGAGAAAACTTGTTCACATGAAAAGAAATCTTGTTCACATGAGAATGAATGTAGCTGCTATAACAAGGTCACTCAATTTCTTGAATGCCTTCCTAGTTTTATAGCACAGATTACATGGTGATCTGTCATCAAACATTAATTTTAATGATCTATCGGCTTGATTAGATCCTCTTTTAATTTTGTTGAAAGCAAAGAATTAGAAATCACTTGACTTGCCAAAGGATTGTAATGTTATTAAAGCCATTCACTTTCTGTTTCTGGAAGGTATACCCAAAAGTCTTTATTTATCAAGACTTGTCAAGTGACTACAACTGTTCCTTTTTTTTTTTCCACTTAGAGATATTTCATTGAACTTAACATATGCAAAAAATAAAAATCTTGTTAATTTCAATACCATTCTACCAATATAAACATTTTAATATGTTACTTTATCTTAGCATTAAATATATTTGCATCCAAACCTTAGATCTGCAGTCAAACCAGTCAGCCAAATCGGCCTTACTTTCTGGCAGAAAAAAAAGTCTGACTTAATTTTTCAATTCTGTGTAATGTGTTAATGTGTCCTAGTGACAACTGTCTTACTTTTGAATCATAACTTTAAGGTAGATAAATAGATAAGGCAAGGAGTCAGGGCCAGAGTTTGTCACCTAGATGAAATAAGACTGTGCCTTTCCAACACTTCTAAGTTTTGATTTCTGGAGCAATACATTCTCTGATTATAGTAGGGTGGTGAGGTGAGGTCACTAAATAAACTGTCTTCACTCCTCAATATCAATCAGTAATACATGTTCATTTCAGAAGAGGCCATTATCAACGTTCCTATATATTTAATACAACTTTGTTCTTATCAAAAAATATATGTATGACTAAGAAAGACAAGAAACCCTAGTGACTTGACTAAAGGAGGACATGAAGGCACCAAAATCTTAAATTGCCCTTGTTTGGTACCCTGAAGTGCCTGGGGGAATTAGCCATCATAGGACCCTGGATGGGTGAGAAGTAGGCCTTTCTTTTATAAAGTGGGAGGAAGCTGATTATGAAAGGTAAGGCCTCTCCAAGCAAAGCTCTTTTAGGAAAAAGTGCAGGTAGAAGCTGATGATATAAAAATCAATTCTCGTTTTAAACCTATTTGTGTCTTACTGACTACCCCTTAGAAGATCTTTGTATACTCTTGGGGGTATGCTGCTGGAAAGATCATGCTTTAACTCACCAGGACTCTTTGAACATTACCGTCAGAGACAGCATTAGTCACTTCATTGCTAAAAAAAAATAATTTTTTTTAAAGTCCTGCTAACATGTTTCACTTTCCTTTGCTTTTTGGTGAAATGCATCACAGATACAAAAGAGTACACATAAAGAAAATGACAGTTTTTGTGGCTTTAATTAGCATTTCCCTGATTACAAATGAAGCTGAATATATTCTCATGTTTCTCCTTCAACTAAAATGCTTGCTCATGCCTTTTATTATTTTTCTTTACTTTCTCTTTTAAAGTCTGGGTTATCTTTTTCTAATTGCTCTGTTGGCAATAAGATTTGGATACAAACTGCTAGTCAGTTATATCTTATGCTACAGATATATTCTAAACACAGCTTTTCTTTACATTCTTTTTATGTTGTCTTTTAATTTATGGAAGCTTTTTAAATTTGACATGCTCACACCAGTCATTTCCCTTATGATTTATGTTTTTAGTCCCTTTCCTCACTTCCTACCACCCAAAATCCTCCAAAGTCCTGAGGTCCTAAAGATATTAAACTGTACTTATTTTAAAGTTTTGGGTTTCATTATTCACATTTAGGCTTCTATCCATTTTTGCATCAGAGATAGGTATTTAATTTCATTTTTTTCATAGCATCTATTAAAAAGTCCATCCTTAATCCCTCGTTATGTGATGCCAGTAGTGTCAGACATCAAATTTCTGTGTACACATATTTGTTTCTGGATTCTCTAATTGATCACAAGGGCCTATTTATATATTCCTGTGTCAAGACTACACTATCTTAATTTCAATAGCCTTAATAAGGTTTGGAATATGTTAGGAAAGCGCCCTCCGAGCTTGCTCTACTTCAGAAGTATCTTGACTATTCCAGAGTGTCTTCTCTATAAAGAACTTGAATTTATTTTAAGACATTTTTCTGTATATTTTGTATTCTGTTACTTTTTTAGTGATATAATACTTTTCTCATTACATTTTCTCAGTGATTATTGCTGGAGTTAGAAGTAAAATGGACTTTCATATACTGCTTTTATCTAACTTGTTAAACTCTTTATTTTTCATAATTTAACTATGAATTCCTAGTGCTTCTATAGAGATAATAACACTATTTGCAAATAATGATACTGTTATGGCTCTGGTTAGTACCACCTACACAGTATCTAACAGAAACTGCGAAATAGGGAATTCTTTGCTTATCCTGGTCTGAAAGAGGGACTTTCAAATGCTAAAGTGAGCATTGCTATAGATTATTTTCACATGACTTTTATCAGATTAAGGAAGTTCCCTTCTACTCTCAGTTTGCGAAAAGGTTTATGAGGATGATAATCATATCACAGGAATAAATGCCTCTTATTCATCTATTGAGATGAACTTATTAGATTTATTCCTCCTTAAACTGTCACCATGGTGAATTACACTGATTGATTTTCTAATATTAAACCAACTCAATTCCTAGAATAAACTCAATTGATGAATTGGTAATTTGTCAGTGTTCATGATTAATTATCCTTTTTATACATTCTTAGATTCATTTTGCTAATATTTTTAAAATTTTTTGCATCCATGTTAATGTGTGAGAAGTTCCTTAATTCCTCTTATTTATACATTCTGTCTGGTTTTGTCTCAAAGGTTTTACCGATTTCTAATGCGTTGAGCATGCTCCCTTCTTTTCCACTAAATTTTACTTATTTATTTATTTATTTACTTTGTCTTTTGTCTTTCTAGGGTCACATTCGCAGCATACGGAAGTTCCCAGGCTAGGAGTTGAATCAGAGCAACAGCTGTTGGCCTACACCACAGCCATGGCAACTCAGGATCTGAGCTGCGTCTGTGACCCACACCACAGCTCATAATAATACTGGATCCTTAACCCATTGAGCAAAGCCAGAGATCAAACCCACATCCTCATGGATGCTAGGTTCATTAGCTGCTGAGCCACAGTGGGAACTCCTCCACTATAATCTATTTTTTGATCTGTGAATTGTTTAGAAATTTAGAAGTTTACTTTGAAATTTCCAAAAGTCTATGCACTGAATCTTAAAGCTAGTTATAATCATATCACTAAATTCTGTCCATAGAAATGAACATAAATGATATGTGCAAATTCTAGTTTTCACAGGAAGTAACATACATCCTCTTCCTTTCTTCCACCTGGTTACAATACAAATACAAGGGCTTGAGGTAGAGCAAGCATCTTACATCAGGAAGGGGAAGCGATATACTAAAAATGGTACAGCAAAACAACAAAAGAAGCCTGGGTTTCTGACACCATACCTGCATGGACATCATATATTTCAATTGTTACACAAGAAAGAAACTAATTTCTATCTTACTCCGAGATTATTTTTGGATTTTTCTTAATTGAAGTCACGCTAACTCTAACAAACACAAAGATATGAGAATATAAATTATCATGTCATTTATGGAAATGAAAATAAAGGCAGATCTGAGTGGGAATATGAAAAACAATTTATATCTGCAAGTAGAATAGCCTTCTCTTCCTTTTCATTTCCTAAAATGACTCTTACTGTTCTGCCTATACCTCCTCTTCTCTCTTGATCTCCCTCTCACTAAGTTCACTAGTTCCTTTCTATAAACAAGGGTAAACCCTTTAACCCTGCCTTTCTGGTACCAAACCAGTCCAATTCCTAATTTTCCAATCACACTCCTCAAGTTGTATGACCTTCACATGCACTTTCCCTTTTCCTGCTTGCAGTGTGTCACACCCCACTCCACGCTGTACACTACTACCACAGCTGTACTCCTGTATACCACATTTGCCACATCACAACCCCTGATTAAAAACCATTAGTGGCTCTCTAATGGCTAAATAGCTGGGCTACCACCTTCCAGCCTTGTAAAGCATAGGACAGAGAATGTAAAGCAATCATAGCAATTCCTTCCAAAACAGCAGCCCAGAATCCTTCCCAAGAGAATGTTTCAATAGCCAGTACTGACCAGCAGAAACTGGCACTCAGAAAGAAACCCACATGTATCCTTGATACAAAAGACCAAATCTAAATTCCATCGTCTGTATTTCAAAACTTCAAAATGTCTCCTATTACTCTCAAAGTGTTATCACCAATGAACCTATTAGGAAAAAAAAAATGAAAGCCTTTGAAATGGAGCAAAAACTTGCTACGTGTCTTTTTCAACGAAAAACTAGTTCTTGCCTAGTGGGTCCTTCTGGGTTTTTGATTCTATGCGATCTCTGTATTAGTCATTGTTTTTGAGCTATTTATAACTTTCTGCATTGTAGATGCCTCATTGCTATGCAAATGACTCCTGTATACAGACACGTAAATAAATTTTGTCTGGGGAGGATCAATTTATTTCCTTCCTCTACTATGGAAGAAGCCAATATTGCTTCTATTTTAAATTCATTTCAGTACTCTTTAGTGCTCTCTGGATGTTCCCTTAAGTGAGTTGTAACATCTTGTTCCTTCTCTCATTAATTAGTGAGTTAAATAAACTCACTTTTCATGAATTTATATATGTATGAGTCATGATTTCAAGACTTTATCTTAAATTTTTTTTAAAAAGTATTCATATATATTTTCTTTTGTTCATTATTGCTTTGAACTTTGATTACATACATCTCCAGTATGGAATCTCTTCCCTTTCTACCTGACACTACTGACTCTTCAAATTTTAGAGATGAATCTAATGGACTCCTCCATTATGTCCTCAAACTACAAAAGCTATGATTTTCCATAACGAACCTAGAGTGCAACGATATCTTTGTTTTACAAATATTGGTTCTTTATAACACCTTCCATAAAATGCACTGCTTCATTCACATGCTGTAGGCAGTGATATTTATCTTACATCATTAATTCATTTACATGTAGAGTAACTTCTCTCCTTCATTAAAGTGCAAGTTCCTTGAGAGAAGTGATCACAATTGATTTTCCTTCTCTTCACTGTCTACAATGGGTCCTCCTGCATGTGGTTTTCCATCAGAGGTTGTCTCTTGGGTCAAAGTAAACTTGTGGTGGAATTGATTATTCTCCTCTCTGTACAAAGGGAAGAGCCTACTTTTGTGTATTCTGCTGGCTGATATCATGAGACTTTGAGATGACAAAATGTAAAACAAAAACCATTATCAACATAGAATAAAAACTGCTAAACTAAAAAACTGATAAACTAAAAAGAAAAACAACAAAACCCTACATACCCTAATACCAGCTAAAACAAATCAGAGACCACCAACACTTTTCTGTGTTTTAAGTGCTGGGTTGTGAGAGAATGTAAATGATCTTGAGACTGCTTCCAGCATATTTGATTTTATGGACTATAAAAGACTTTACCAGTTGAATAGCAAGTGTGTTAAATCTGCTCCTTATAATGCCATGTGAAGTCAAAGGATTTCATAACATTTAAGCATTAACACTATTACTGAGCATTTTCATTTTTATGGTTTTACTTATGATAATTATTTCAAATTAAAACCATCTTGAGAAAATCGCCACTGTAAAAAACCCAACTGATTTAATCAATTTTATTTTTCTCATGATGAATTTTTATTTTTACCTTTACTCCTAGAGGAGCCCTTAGAATAAGGCATTTAAGATTTTATACCATAATACTTTGTTAGTAAAAAGATTACCTAAATAAAAAAGACTAAAATACTAATACATGTTATAGATTTTGTTTTTGTTATTGATATAATTTTCAGCTTCACATGACATGTTGGTATAATTAAAATGATTAAATAAGAAATAATAAGTAACTACAAAATGATAATGATAACCTAACATTTGTTTGGTCCTAAATATTTTCATATATATTTTCTCCTTAATTTTCACAACAACCTGTTAAGGTAAGCTTAGTTACAATCATTTTTACAGGTAAAGGAACCAAGAAACAAATGATTTATAAAATATGTAAGTGGCATTTTGTATGCTGAACCCAGGTGCTCAAACTCACAATTTGTTTTTGCTCATAATTTAAAAAGACCATTTAATTCACAAGCCAAATTCTGTTGGCAAGAGACTTTTTAAGGGTAGGTAAAATACATGTGGAGAAACACAAAACATTTTATTCACCTACCATGTCATCATACTGAAAGGTCAATGTACTTTCCAAATGGCCCAGTTAAATCTAAGGAATATATTATTTACCTACCAGGGTCTAGACACTGTCGATCAAAATCACTTGCTTGAACAGGTTTAAAATGTGCTTTCTTAGCATCTTTCCATTTCTCACACTCAAAAAAATAAGTATTTTATTTTGTATTAGCCTTATTATTGAAGTTTCTTATTTTTGCCTGCTCATTTCAAACATTAAAAAAAATCACTAGTCCCAAGTCACTCAATATCTCATGTGTTTTCAAGTTTTTAGTACAAAATATGTATATTCAATATCTGCATCATACTCTACTTAAAGCTTTTAATAAACATCCCCACCAATAACAGCATGACAATATTTACTTTTCAAAAATATGATTTTTTATAGCTGAATAATATTTCATCATAAGGTAGTACCATGATTTATTTTGCCATTCTTTCAATTCACATGTTTTTTTATTTTAAAAATGTTTATTTATGAAAATAATATATCTGTTTTCAAAAACTTGAAAAGCAGAGAAAGCAGTGACATCACAGCCTTAATTCTTGTGTTGCAAGTCACAATTAATGATGTTTGCTTGTGTCTTTTCTCTTTTCATACACCTATAATCATATGTCACATTAAAGTGCATGTAATTTTATTGTTAGAATTGTTTCCATTTAACATTACATAATAAGCTTTTTCCATAATCATTGTGTCATGCTGGGTAGAAATTTCACATTACTTTATTAACGAAATTTAACCATTACTTTATTGCCAAAAAATGTTATCGCCCCTTTCCTCTATTTAAAAACATGTAAATCATTTCCCAATAAATATTGCAAGCATATAATCTTTACACATGTGCATTTTAAAAAGAAAAGATTCGCTAATACCAGATTCTTGCAAGTCAGATTACTGCAAAAATGACTAACCAGTTTTTATCATTATTTGCATATTATAAAAATAAATGCTGACTGTCTGAACTTCGAAGTATAAAGAGCATCCCAATCTTAGTTTTTTATCAACTAGTTTTTTTGGTGATTGGGAAATACACAATAACCATAATAATTTATTTTTTCCATAAAGTAATATATATTGGCACCATCAGTCCTGAGAGAGTAGTGACCACTTAATGCACATAGTTTTGTTTTTTTCCCAATTCTTTTTCTACTTTAAAAGTCTATCTATATACCTTTCAGGTATGTGAGTTTAGCTTATTTTCCCCTTTGACTCTTAGATGCAGTTTTAGAAATGCTTTCCAGAACTGCTTCCTTTGGGGAGTGCTCTGAAATCCACATTAGGACACAGCAATAATTCTGACAGAAAGAGAAAGAAAATGCCCCAACTTACCATTTCTAATGCATTTACGCGGTCCTGCAAATAAAGCATAATACATAATTATAAAAACAAGGTTGTTAAAAATCATTTCAAGTTTACTGAATTTTTAGATTTTCTGTTTATCCTCTATTAATAATAACATTTTACAAATGTAAAAATTGAAAACTCCTACTCAGGATAATCTTGCCAATAGAAAAACAGTTATAAAAGAATCACTTTCTCAACTAGTGTTAGGACACAAAGTTTAATTTAATAGTAAACACCATAAATTCAGATATAGTTACTAAATGGAATAGATTTTACCACTTTTGCATGGTAAAATTATTTATCTATTTAATGACATACCACTATTAGATAGATTAGAATATATGACCCACAACTAGACAATAGTAGTGACGTAAAAAAGGAATTCAGTACTTGTATCAGCTCTCAATTAGGTAAACAGCACAAAGAGTGGCCTCACAGGAGGGTATATTTCAGAATAAGAATAACTTCACCAATTAAAACTAATAAGTATATTGTTAATTGAAACAAAGCAGGAAAAACAAATGAGAAAGTACATTACATGTAGCCAATCCTGAATCCAGATGGTTCTTCACGGTATGTTAGAAGGTTTCATAGAATTAATGGTTTTAAAAAGGAATTTAAATTCCTGACAATACTGCTTTGAATGCTAAATGATTAAGAAAATAGCTTCATTCTCGGGAGTTCCCTTCGTGGCTCAGTGGTTAATGAATTCAACTAAGAACCATGAGGTTGCGTGTTCGATCCCTGGCCTTGCTCAGTGGGTTAAGGATCTGGCGTTGCCGTGAGCTGTGGTGTAGGTTGCAGACGCAGCTTGGATCCCATGTTGCTGTGGCTGTGGCCAAGGCTGGCAGCTACAGCTCCTGTTAGATCCCTAGCCTGGGAACCTCCATATGCCGCGGGTGTGGCTCTACATAGAGGCAAAAAGACAAAAAAAAAGAAAGAAAATAGCTTCATTCTCAATTCAACAGTTGTGTTCTCAACTCTTCCCAGAGCTAACACCTATATACAAGAAGTTTTATCACAGAAGGCTGAATTTGAGAGGGTCTGAAACTTTACGAAACTGCAAAGCCATCTTTTTTAAGAGGGTGAAGGTTTTCTATTTTCTCATTTTAAGCAGTTGTAAGAGACATATGAAATCTGCATTTGTATTCTGTTTGATTGAATTAATTGTGCTAAGAGGGAAAAGAGTGAAAATGGTGAGGGGGGCCATTTAGCTCAGATCTCCGTGACCCTCCAGAGACTGACTCAGACCTATGACAGTTAGGAGCATAAACTCGGCCCTCTCCTGCATTCTCCCAGCTTCATCTAACACACAGAGGCCTTGCCTCGAGGACTTCTGCAACCCAGCTTCCAACCCTTGGACTGGGAAACTAGGTTAAACGTTTCTGCCCCTTTAAACATTTGGCTATGTGGGCACAAGTTAAATGAATGTATTATGCAAAATCAGCCCAAAGCAGACTGTTTTTAGCAATATAATCTGCTTAATTGCATTTTGTTGGCATACTTGAAAGAACCTCACCCTCACCCCCCGTAATTTTCATAAAATAACTGCTATTTTATTGGTGACTTGTGTACTGTCACATTTGAGTACTTCATCATAAATGCATATAATGTCTCAAGAGGGCTTTGATCTGTTGTTACTAGGTATCTTATTCACAGTGCATCTGAGACAAAACCATGCAGCAAAGCTTTATCATCCTTTGCAGACCTAACAGAACCTCATTAGACAGGCTTTGGGCAGTACTGAATTTATATGAACCATCCTGGAAGGATGAAAATATTTACAGACACTATTTGGGCCTTAAGTTTTCCCCACACCATGCATTTATGGGGCTCATGTTATTTAGGATAAGAATATTTTAAAGGCACACATACAGCTGGTTTGAAATCAGTGATTTCATATGATGTCGAAACACACAGCAATGAATCACATTGTCTTTATTAATATCTCAGTGTCTGGAAAAGATAAACTGATACAACTTATAAATCAGTGCCTTCATTTTACTTAAATATTTGCTATAGGTTTTAAAAGGAATACCTACTGTCATGGACTACATGTTTGTGTTGTCAAAATTCATGTCTGGAAGCCCCAATCCCCAATGTTTGAAAGCGTGGCCTTTGGGAGGTAATCAGGTCATGAGGATAGAGCTCTCCTGGGACTAGAGCCCTTATCAGAAGAGACACAAGAATGCATGCTTCTCCTTCTGCTCTTTGCCATTTAAGGGCATAATGAGGATGGCCATCTACAAGCCAGGAACAGGTCCCTTACCAGGAACCAAATCTGCCAGCACCTTGATCTTGGACTTGCCAGCCTCCAGAAATATAAGTAGTAAAGGTTTATTGTTTAAACCACCCAGGCTATAGTAGTTTGTATAGCAGTCCCAGTTGACTGAGGCATATGCCGAGTCTATAAGATTATAAACACAAAGAGTCAAAAAAACCTCAATTTTGTTAAGATACAAAGATCAATAATCTATTTCAATGCAATTGACTTGTTTTTTTATAAATCAATCCATTCCAAAATGGTACTGAGATACCTTTCAATGAAAAAAATATATACGTTAAGAAAATGAGAAAATTAGGGAAATAAGAAATTCAGTTCATTAACCTGAATTTAAATAATTCAATTTGCCAATCAACAACAGTTAACAGGAAACCAGTCATTGCTGCCAATTAGTGAGCTCCGTCTAAATTGCAGTGTTTTGGTCTTAATTGTAGGCTGTAAATAAAAAGAAACTATCCTCATCTTTAGGAACTTGTTAGTTTGCTTTTAAAATTTAAGAAATGTATTTTGAAAGTTATATATTGTAGTTGACTTCTCTTTTGGCAGACAAGATTAGTTACTATAATTCTGTATACAAAATAATTAGGCTACTGCAAATCAATATTCTCAAACAAAATATCTGCATAGTTCTTCTCATGTTCATATCATTAAAACAGAGGGACCTAAAGACAATATTGTGGCACTGATACAGTCTATAAAAAAAAAAAAAGGCCAGTATAAATCTGAGAATGAACATATAATTATACCAAAATATATTCTCCTCAATCTCTCCAACTGTCACTAGAACTACAACTGTACTATTTTATTGTTGTTTATCCTCCAATTTTCATCTCAACAGATTTTATCTTCAAGCTTAACCTGCAGGTTCAATACTCTGCCTCCTTTCCACCACACACACTCCTAAACTTGGACCTTGAAAAGAAAAGAAGTACTAGGACATCGGGGCGGGGGGGATTGGCAGGTGAGAGGGGTAGATAGGGAAGACAGCCTCCAGAAGTAATGAAAACACTCTCACTCTAATCATGCTATTTCAGGCGCTTTTAATAAATCATTGGTTCTTATTTTTGGAGTCACGGACTTTGAGAATCTAAGGAAAATAGATCCTTTCCCCAAGAAAATTTATATTATTTAGGGGACTTGCAGACCCTGAAGTCCACCATGGGCCTCCGAGTGCTTTTGCTCCAAATAAAAACACCTGACATAAGATGTAAGAATTATATAAATAGGGGTTCCCTGGTGGCCTAGCAGTTAAGGATTCAGTGTTGTCAATGCTGTGGCTTGTGTTCAATTTCTGGCCCAGGAAATTATGCATGCTGCAGGCATGGCCCCCCCCCAAAAAAAGAATTATAGAAATAAATCATTTTATTAGATAGAATCTACTCACTTCTTCTGTATGAAATATTTCTGGATAACAAGGAGAGAAACAAATGAGAGTGGAAGGTTAAAAATCAAAGGAGAAATTTCCTTTAAATATTTTGAAGAAAAAAGTTCTTGAGAAAAAAAGGCTTTATTGCTATTGTTTTTTGGACTGGACAGTTGCTTTTCCATTATTCTTTTAGTGCTACTAACTGAGGGGAAAGTCTAAGAAAAACCTAAAATGGCAACAATTACTTTAATGTCTCCTCAAAGATTTTACTACAGTCACTACATAGTCATTGAGTTACAATGAAGAGTACTACCTGTTCTTATCAGTGTGAATATTACATACCACTTCTAAGTGTTCTGGGCTTGACAGATCAAGTAGGGACAGTGATATTTTTGAGGAGGCCAATAGCACATGCACTAAAAAAAGACATATTTTAACTTTTTATGATGAGGTTAGTAACCTGCCTTGAGCTATTGACATTCCTTTCCTACTTGGTCATAATGGGTGTACATTAGAATTTATGAATAAACCAAAGCAAATTCATTAGCATTACTGGAGATGGGCAAATATTTGTAGGCTAAGTTAGGAAATGCATGCTAAATGGATAGTTGGTATCTGAATCCTCAATCATTAATAGTTTGACTCAACTGAGCCAATCAACTTGCCCCAGAGATTCATCCATTCCATCGAAGAGATGATAACAGAGGCCCATAGGTCTAATGCCTCTGGTAAGCACAGTTGTACAGGTCTAGTGACTTGATCACAACAGTGCAGTGTTTTCTAAAATAGCATTAAATATATTCATTAGCATACAAAAAAGCACAATACTGGCATAAAAAAAAAACAACAAAAAACTACTTCCAAGTCTAGGAAATATTATGGGTATAGACTAATTCTGTACACTTCTCTGGGACTGAAGAGCCACAATGGACATATAACTTTCAAAAAGAAAGCCCACAATGAGGACTCCTCCTTACTGTTCTAAAAGAACAAAGTTTGTCTTCTGGAAGAAAAATCCATTCTGCTTCATCCAGATGGACCACTGCTGGGCATTTTTCCTGTCAATGTTAATTTGGGTTAATCAATACTCACACTTTACCGGCTGCATCCTATATGAAGGACACAAAGTGGAATGCAAGTGTGTCCCTTTTTTCCTCTATGCATAATCCATTCCATTTAACAAATTGTCAGTCTTTTTTTCAATAAATAAAAGATTTAGAAATTTCAAATGTATTCTTTTCCAAGCTTTAAGATATTAAAATTAAAGAAAAGGGGGAAAAAGGCTTTTATTAACCACTACAAAAAAGGATCAGTATTTCATAGAATCATTCTAAAATATTAAAACCAAATACATAAAAGTTGTAAACAACCTTAATGTTTCAATGTCCAAAAAAGCTTTTAAATATAGCATAAATTTGCTTTGAATATTCAAATGGGTCAATGATATATACATAAAATTGCATGTTATCTATTAAAAGTTAGACAAAGTTACTGTATTTTTTTTTAAAAAACTACAATGAATGATATTAAAGCAACAAACGTTAACTCATTTCACTAGCTGCTTACATGCCTTTTTTAAATAATTACTTCAGGGTTCAAAATAAAACAGAAATGCTGAAAGAACACCACAG